>JAPTHN010000002.1:14424141-15024141 GCA_026936325.1 Platynereis dumerilii | reverse complement strand
TCTAAGGCACTGCACTCCGAAAGGAATTCTTCAAAACAGACAAACCACCATTGGCTGATTTTTGTGCAAATTGTGCATGTAGCCTACATGCATATCAGGCACAGTCTCGTGAAAATGAGAACTGCATGCTGCTGCCACCTAGCACAAAAGTTGATTTTGTATGCTACAGCACTGCTGTCCCAAGAAATAGTTCCAATTTCATTGCACATTCACAAAATTTCTATTCAACATTGATGTATACCAGAGTCAGACTCGGCAATCACATTCTCTAAGGAAGCAGACAAGGCTATCAGCACACTCAGAAACAGCCCTGGTTTCTTCCAGACAAAATTGTGTGAGTTCCTCAAACTGAAATGATGTGGACTGCTTGCAGGAGCTCGCGAAATAGCACACTAGTCACTAGGTGGCAACACATGACAGCATATGTTCTGATCTGCCAAGGCTGGAAAAATAAGTGGCAATGTAACAGCGGTCCACTTGTAGACAGTATCAGGCATATTATGTGAAACAGCAAGGAAACAAAACATCTATTTTATGTTTAATTTGGTAAAACAATGTAAAAAAAATAGCTTAGCTTTTTTTTTACACAAAGAGGTTGGATGGACACCAGCTGAAGTTCGGTTTGTCAGCTTTCACCAGACTCTTTTTAACAGTATAGGATGACTTCCCCGGTCTACCAATGACTTACACTGTAACTCAAGAAGACCCCAGTGTAATCCACAATTGTCTGACCAAAACAGACTGCTACAGGAACCATCTGACTACTAAGCAATGCCAAGCACATCTTGTACAAGGCAAAGATTCAGGAAGCTTGTCTGCAAAACGGAAAAGTGTGGAAAAATAGGAGGGCATCTTCTCGTGCAGACCACACGGCCAGCCAACATAGTAATGGATTACATCACGCTCTGTAAAAGTTAACACTATAAATTCTACACAATGTATAGCACTAACACCAACCGTTGCAGCCTGGAAATTTGATATGCAAAATGAGTGCCTGTTGCACTGTGAAAAGGGCACTTCGGGACTCACGATAGCTGATATATAGTGCCATCTTCTCTCCATTCGACATGGAAACATAGAGGCTGTTTGATTAGTCATGATCACGAGAAGGCCATTTGATTTGTCGTCGCTGATTTCAGAGTAAAATCAGATAATCCTTGCATTCCTTATGGAACCTTTAGGTCAAAGAGTGTTGCCAGACAGAGAGACCCACACAACTGAAAACATAATCCTCTTAAGGGGACTATAGGTGGGGCCTACTAATCATCACATATCAATATCAAAAAGCAGTGTTCAAAGACAGCTTGGCTGACCCAAGGAGCTTCCAGAGGAAAGATCATCTGATCTGACAGTGCAGGGACAACAAGGCAGTATCCAAGCTCAACAGTAAGCTCAACAGTAAGCACGTAGCCAACCAGTAGCAACAGACCCAGAGACTCAAAGGGTGGCCAGAACCCAGCTGCTGTCTGGATCGTTTGTGATTAAAGGGGTTTGGCCAGACGTTGAAGACAGACACAAGCAAGGGGGCTAGGTAGCCAATAGCTTGCATCTCTCAGAGAAAGGTCGAAAGGGGCATTTGGGGTCCTCTTCAAGCGGAGGAAGAAATTGAACTCTACTCAAAGTTCCAATTACTTTTCCCAAAACTTGCAAACCATATATTTAACGCGATAAAAATTTGTCTTTCATGATAATCATTCAATTGATTTTATTTTTCTCAAAACGTGTTTCTCATCAAGAGGCACATCAGACTGAAATAACACCAAGATTGGTAAGATACAACAAATACAAACACAAAGAAAATTATTGGATTACAAAGGGGATAATGAACTCCTTGAAATTTAGAGATAAACTATTCCGCAAGCTAAAAAAGACGCCTCATGACTCCCCTCAATATGATGCACTGAAGATTAATCTGAACACGTATCGGAAAATATTAAAAAGAGCTATAAGGGCCGCCAAAAGAATTTACTACTCAAACCAATTCTCCAAATACAAAAATGATCTTAAAAGTACCTGGATGACTATTAAAGATATTATAGGCAAGAATGAGAATAAAAATGATTCGCCGGATCATTTTATAGTTAATGACACCAGAATAACAAATCACCATATTATTGCTGAATCTTTTAATAAATTTTTTACCGATATAGGACCGCAATTAGCCAATAGAATTGAAACACCTTCTGACAAAAACTTTACAGACTTTCTGAAGAACCCATCAACAGCTCACTTCACTTTTCAATCAGTAACAGAGGAAGACACAATAAAGGCCGTTAATGAACTACGTAATAAATCTAGCGTTGGTATTGATGGAATTTCAACTAATCTGCTGAAACAGCTCAAAACAGAATTATGTAAACCCATCACCTACCTCATCAACGAATCAATCAATGCAGGACTTTTTCCAAACAACTTAAAAACAGCTAAAGTTATTCCTATTTACAAAAAGAATGATAAAACGACCTTGGATAACTACCGACCAATCTCAATCCTTCCGGCAATATCAAAAGTCTTTGAAAAAATTATTCACAAACAGATAAATGAACACTTTATACTAAACGAACTCTACTACACTGGACAATATGGTTTCCGTGGGGGACATTCAACAGAATTGGCAACAATTGAATTAGTAGATCGAATAGCTCTCAATATGGACCAAGGGAAAACGCCTATTAATATTTTTATGGATCTGAGTAAGGCTTTTGATACTATTGACCACCAAATACTCATACATAAATTGAAATACTATGGCTTCAGAGATAAATCATTGTCACTCTTGAATAGTTATCTTAGTAATCGAAAACAATATGTTGAATATAATGATAGTAAGTCGAGCTTTCTTCCGATAACCACAGGAGTTCCGCAAGGATCGATATTAGGTCCTCTTCTTTTTATAATTTACATAAATGATATTAGCTGTTCTTCCAAAACATTTAAATTTTTGACTTATGCAGATGACACAACCCTTTTTGTTACGCTAGACTCTGTCCGCCAACAAAATTATGATAATATTAACCCTGAAAATAAACTTAACTCTGAACTTACAAATGTAACAGAATGGTTGAACCTAAATAGATTATCCCTCAATGCAAGTAAGACTAAATGTATGACATTTCGAACCTGCAATAGAACTGTGCAGCCTCCTAAACTTCTGATAAACAATGAAATCATTGAATATGTTGACAACTTCAACTTTTTGGGCATAATTTTGGACAGTCAATTAAACTGGAAAGCTCACATAGAAACTATTGGAAAAAAGATATCTAAGACTACAGGCATCTTGAATAAACTCAAACATTTTCTACCAGTGTTTACTCTCAAAACAATCTATGATAGCCTTATTAACTCATATCTTAATTACGGAGTATTATGTTGGGGATTTAAGCAAAGTAAGCTTTTTAAATTGCAAAAAAAAGCAGTCCGAATTATCACTAATAGTAAATACAATGCACATACAGATCCCTTATTCAAAAAGCTAAATATTCTAAAAATCAGTGATGTTGTCACAAGAAAGCTCTACAAATTCTTTTATCGATATTAAAAAAATACCTTACCATACTACTTCCTTAATAATGCATATCTAAATCAACCGACTCATTCTCATCTTACTCGTAATTCCAGATATATAATTCCAAGAGTCTTCCACAAATATGCTGAATTCAATGTTAGGTATCAGCTCCCCCTTCTCCTTAATCGGAATGAAATCAACATCACTGAAAAAGTTAATACTCATAGTGAATTTGGTTTTTCCTTCTACATCAAAAGGCATCTTATCAGCTTGTATGAAAATAGTTGCTTTATTACTAATTGTTATGTTTGTAACAATTAGGCATTCTGTTGATATTGCATCTATGTTTTAATATTATTTTCATTTATTGTCGTTTACTTGTACCATCTCTTATTGAGATTGAAAGATATTCCATTCATTCAAATTTTCAAATTTTCATATCACTCCATCTACCCATCGTTCATTCATTCATACTTCCAAATTTCTACATCTTATTCATTTATTTATTTACTTTTTTTTTATTTTATTTTTTATTCAAACTCCTACTCTATCTACTATCCTTAAATAAACATGTAAGAAATATCCAGAGATGATGAAGTGACCAGTTTCAAACATGCTAGCATGATGATATTAGATATAATGAATTACCAAAAGGGGCAGTACCGACAGCGTTATGTAAGTGACTCAGTTGCTGCCTCCTTGACCACAATATTACACAATGTAAAATTAAATATCTGTCTGTAAAACTTGATTGGTCAAAAATAAAAAACATCTCTCTCTCTCTCTCTCTCAATCCACCCCTTACTGCCTCAGCGCAGCCATGGATCTATAACTTCTAACTCTATGGTGTAGCCATCTATGCCAGGTATCAAATCGCATTTTAAATAAGACTGATGATCAATATAATAATTCATTTACTATGCTGATTAAGTTAATCAGATCCAACCCACCATAGCAATGTACCTTCCTGTAAAGACAATTCCCTTAATTTGCCATTTGGATTACTGTATCTATAATTGATAGGCATCATGACAACGTTAATGGCAGGAAGACAGGTGTGAGTTGACAACAATGTGAGCATTGTTCCAGCCACAAGGCAGCCTCCGGCACCTCTCTGGTGGCAATGTCAAATTGGCCTGTCAATTGAGTATGCTCTTAACCGTAAAAACCATCTTTGTAAATTTATGGCAACACTGCCTACGAGTACTCCAATGCAACTGAATAATATGGATTTTTTCCACCAGAGGGTAAGCAAGGCTATCAGACGGACCATACACATTGCTACTTTGAATACCTTGGTACAACTGTAATACATGACCAGCTTATGCTCCTAAAAAAGAGGAAAAAAATCAGAGCTTCCAGAAATGTTGTCGTGAAAAAGCAAAATGTGCAAAAGAATTATATAGATGCCTGTCTGGGCGCAGTGGGTGCCCCCCTCCACTCCAATTCATTATTTTATTTCAAAAACGCCCTCCCCTAGCTCATTGTGTCCCAATGGCTTCTTATTTCTTTCCTGGTTCTTAGTGTAGGAATTGCGTTAACTTCTAGGAAGTTATGTTAACACAGAGCAATTTGCACATTCGTTAAGCCTTCATTGAGCTAGTGTTGGCATTTCTCACATTTTCCTTTCAGCATCCTGCTTTCGTAATCTTCCAGTAAACTGTTCCTGGATTCCTGGTAGAATGAATGGGGCTAGAGTTGCACCTTGTTTAACCTACGACTTAACACAGTTAACAGATTTTGTTTTTATTTTTGTCTTCTTTTTCCCCATTCCTTTTTTCTTGGAGATGTATTTTTAGTTGATCAAAGGTTTCCAAGTTCCCATAAAGTGCATGAGGGCACCCATAAAACGACTCATGCTTGGGCTGTTTGCTTCTGCTGGTGCCAGTGTGTGATACCATGGGGGCAGACCATAAAGTTGAGGTCAAGCAGAAAAAAAACCCAGCTTCTGGTTGCTGGTGTCTTAAAATCTAGATTGAGTTGCTTTCAAATTGGAACTTTAGTTCTCAGAAGCCTCTGGAAATTAACCAAAATGTTACGATACGATATGATACGATAATTTTTTATTGCATCATTGAAAACAATGAAACTCATTTGATTTAAATGTTCAGGCATTGTTCACCTTTGTATATTGGCTTTTCATCCAAAAGATAGCACAGACAAGAAAGAGTACTACGTGTGGGGTGCATGTAACACCACTTAGAAGTTGCTTCTCCCATTAGCTTGGATTTTTTCCACCTTGAACACTTGGTGTCGGATGTATATCAGCTGCATATGAAAGTACTTTGGGGCAATCTATAAAACACTTCATTTCATTTCACGCTCCAGTCACTGGCTTGTGTGGCAATGCATCAACCAGTCAAAGTGAACAGCATTATTTGCAGAGCAACATGATTTGTCAGGAGAGTATGATTTACAGGAGTGAAGCACAATTTGTAGGTGAACAACATAATTTGTTAGACAACAATCGAGCATGATTTGCAATGAACAGCTGTTGCCCAAGTGTTGTTAGATGCTCCAACTTCGCCAGTTGTTTGAGCTCAAGAGATCTTGCTCAAGTTTGTTTTCATTTTTTATCGCCCTCCAGCCTATTTGGTTTTAATTTTTGCAAATGCCAGGCATTAAATAGTTGGCTTCAGCAGCCATCTGCATAGCAGTGGGATGGAGAGGAGGAGGGAGCTGAACAGGCAAAGATTTCTCACAGGGAATTAGAAAGGCAAATGATGGAGAGAAGAAAGGCAAGAGAAAGGCCAGAGGAAGGCACAGGGGAAATGTGGTGGGAAACACTTGGACAAAAGACAAAATAAAGAGGGTAAAAAAAGGGAAAGAAAAATAAAACCAAAAAATTAGAGATGTGGTCTAGCTCTAAAAGACAAGTACACCATTGACATTTCTCACCAACAAAAGCACAAATGCTGTTATTAAGCCATTTCTACACTTGTCAATGTCTGAAGTGCATTCCAGAGGGCCAAGAGGCAATGAATTAGCAATTGGATCACGAGTGACCTTTGGAGATGGTGACCGCCCGGTGGTCCCTCAAGTTTTCCTTCCACTGTTTGGCCAGACATAAAGGCCACAGTGGCAGCCTGATGATGGTCAAATAAATACTCCCATATCTATAGACAGAAATTAAGTCCTTTTCATAGAATTGTCCTGCTTTATGTTAGCCAGGCGCCAATTTTGAGGGTTCTGACCAACAAAAATACACTGCTTGAAGCCGGTCATTTCAAAACATGCAAAACTGTCCATGACAATGACACTCACTATGATGTTTTTCTAGGAAATGCCATTCCATAGGGAAACATGATGTCATCACTTGTTGATGTCCCTTTTCCCTATAGAATACATGTCCCAGAAAAAAAATCACATTCAGTCTCAGTGTCCGCAAGTATGAAAAGATCCGTAATGCCAAGCTTTTCACGGCTTTTAAAAAAGTGTCGTATTAATAATATAAAGGTTTGTACAGTACACAGTACCAATGACCATGTACAAATGGAGTTAACTTACATTTAAAAGAGGTCACCTGCTTTGTATTACATCTGAATGTCTTGGCAATTGCAAAAATTGAAGAGAAGAGAACCGTCAAGGCAAATAACAGAGGCTCAGGATAGTTGACCAATTTGCAGGTACTCAAAATCTCTGATGACAGGAACTTAATTACAAGGTTCCAATAATTATACTGCGAAAAATGCATTACACAATGTCATTATTAGTAGCTCACTTTTCTGGGAAAAGATTATTAAATGCACTTAATAACAATTATGCTACCTGTGCTATTGATAGAAGAGGCTGTCACCCTGAGGATGAATAAATTATATGATGTGTACTCCAAGTGATACCATCTCATTATGTGTGCCCCTGGCGACAGCTCATATGCTGATTGAATTGAGCACCAATATCATAATGACTTCTATGACCTTTGCGGAAACGGGCATTACACAGGTAGCAGCACTCTTGGCTCTTGGCAATATACTAATATGGGGTTTGTTCTCCAGTGTCCACTATCATGACCCATATGAGGTCACAATGACCTAAGGGCTCTCCCCCCACACCGAAGCAAGGTAAAAACCAACCTATCAATCATGGTCATGGCATATGCCAACATGTTAGTGGAAGTAATGGGTAATATATTACCACAACAATGATGCATCTCCCAATCAAGACTTTTTGCTGGATTTTCCACCTGATATGTGACAAGAAATACTTTATTTGTATTGATGGTATTTGTAAATTGTTATTGTATAATGACCAGTCCAGTTTTGCCAAAACTTCCCATCAAAATTTATACCCCCCTTGAGGTCCATGCGGATGTTTAGTACCCGACCCTCAGCTTTCATGCTAATTTTTTGTACCCACCCTCGTCATACAAAGCAATACATACATCTTTTGTTATACATTATATGTGGCCCTTGTACAGTCGCGCTTACAGATTCGCAGACTTTTGCACGTAACAATACGTCATCAAACTTAGTATGTACATTTTATAACATTTTTGTATTGTTAAAATAATTTCCAAACCCCCCCCCTTTGACAAGTCAAAAAATAGTACCCCCCCCCCTTGGAACACGTGTGAAAAGTTAGTACCCCCTCGGCCAAAACTTCCACCCCTGCCCCAGTCATAAATTCTGAATGGTCCCTAATTGAACTTACTGCGCATGTAATATAAAGTCTGAAAGGTTAATTTGATAGCGCGCGGGCGGTTACTTTACAGCAGCTGCTCCATGAAAAAACTTGCCATTCGTGTACAATACGCATCAGTTTATTCTTGGACCACTCTCATTCTCAGTCTCTTCACAAAGACTTTGGTCCAGCTATAAAAGGGCCCTAAACACAATTTTACAGCTTCTAGTGTCACTGTGGGGAATCAACCTGGGGTAGACACTATGAAACAAACTACTACAAAAGCAATAAAAAGCTGGGGAAGTACAGAAAGTAGGGTGACTCCAAGGGACGTAATGAAGAGGAAATGAAGGTAGAAGGAATCTCTGCATCAGCCAGACTTTTGGTCTGCCCACTATCCTGACTGATAACAACAATAAAACTGCTGCAGTGGCTGTTAAACTTTTTGGTACATCATACCTGTAAGGGAGGGCGCTGTGAATCACACACTGAAAAACAGACAGAAAAAATAACCTAGAGATCCAATCCCACCAGAGTTAAAAGCAAAAATAGTATTCTATGACAATTTTATTTGTGTATTTGAGATTTCTAACCACTTCTATTTTTTTTTTTTGTGATTATGAAAAAAATCCAAAATTTTACTACACTTTGATACCAGTTGTAGTGACCACTTATATTTTTGATGAGCTTATAAATCATCCTTAATGATCATACAGTTCTTGCCCAATCTTACAAGTCAGCTAGTAAAACTGTGGTTGTTCTGTGCCCAGATACTACAGGGTGTCTACAGAAAAAGAGGACAGTCAACACAATTGGATTTGTTTACATTTTATTTTGTGCCAAGCATCATTATTCAACAAAACATGATTTGTGTATGAACAGTATATTCAGAACAGTCAAATTACCCATTAGTCTCACCCCTAGCTGTGGTAACTTGTTGCAGATGAGACATAAATGATGCAAAAGCGTGTTTGATGCTCTCCGCGAACATTTTGCCCCATGCAGACATGGCGGAGGCCTTGAACTTTAATGCGAGGGTTGCGATAACTTGCTGGACTCTGTCTCCCAATTTGCCCATACTGAATAATCCACTGGGTCCAGCTAAGGAGACAAGGGGTGGCTCTTTACCTGGCTCAGGATGCTTGTTTTGAGGCACTCCTAACTTAGGAGTCCTAAGTCTTCTTCGCAGTATGAACAGGTGCTACACCTTATAGGAAGATGGTTTTGCCAACAAAATCGTCTGACGCCATGGCACCCAAATTATTTCAGAATGTTATTATAAAAATTCGCATTGATTCTGGTACTCTAGTCAATGGTTTATTTGAGACATTTTTGTGATTTTCTTGTCATCAGATGACTCCATGTTGAAGACCAAGTGTTAGGTCCTGAATTGAATTATCGGCAGCTGGAGCATCAGCAAATGTCCCACTACTCATGCATGAATCATTCCTACTCTCACAAGCACCATAAATGGTGAAAAATTTCTCATCAAGAATGAGGAAAACAGGACGACCCTTTTCAGCTTAGAGCAATGCAAGAATTTTTGCATATCATGCTTGCATTTTGCCTTTAGTAGTGATCTACTTCACAAATAAACATATTTGCAATAGACATCATATGGCTGACTATCAAATCCATTCTTATGTTAGACTTATCACCAAATTCTGAAATATATGAGTGTGAAAAAGAAGAAAAGTGACTGTCCTCTTTTTCTGTAGACACCCTGTATATTCTGTGTTACATGAAATAATGTTTAGAGTTTGTTAGAGTCAAGCAAGTGGCAAACCCCAGAAGAACCTCCCAGGAGTTCATGTCAACGCCGAGTAAATACTTACACATTGGTAAGCAATGCTTAGAATGACACAAGTTTGTTTAATACCTCCCAATAAACATAATTCCAGAGATTCCATAATGAATTTATAACTGCTTTATTACTCTAAATGGATCAATAAAACCAATATTTAGCAACTACAATAATGTATATAGCCCATAATAAAGTTGTCCAGAAGATGGCACATCCAGTCGTCATGATATTAGTGATGGAGGCATTTGTATCACATGTCCTCTCAATATCCAATTTCTAAAACAGTAAGTTTGATTTCGTTTCTCATCTCTGTGCATTGTCTTCCCTATAATCACATCAATCTCACAATGTCATGGCAATATCAGATAGTTCGGAAAACATGATAACTCTAAAACATATCCTTAAGGTAAGTTGTCAATTCCCAACAGGCACCGCGATACAGTGCTTTGATAGAGATCAATGGTTTACCAGATTGTTTAAACAAAGGAAATATGGCGGATGAAAGATGGATGTATGCATGGATGATTATGGATTCCTTCCTTTGGCTATCCATTCTTTTGTTTGAGACATTTAAATTAAATCTTGGTGGAGTTGAAAGCAGGTGCCTGATTACAAGTGCTGGCGACAAATCCGTAAATAATTGATTAACAGGCACCTCATGTGGCTGCGGCTTTGCCGTTTCTCCCTTGAAGATCGATGGGGGATAGAAGAAGGCGACGCTGTGACGTGATAAGGAAGGATGAGATAAGGAGGAGAGGAGGTGCCATAGGCAGGTTCACAATTGTCTGTTGCTTCAAGATTCCTTCATTATTTGTTTGATTGTTGACTATTCAAAATATGTATAAATAGAGCAATAAATTGTAGATATATTGATGAGTGGACATCGAATCTGGATCTATGGATATGTACGTAGATGTATGGACAGATAGATAGATAGAATGTAGATTGATTGATTGATTGATAAACACATGAAGTGGTATTCTGTCAGAAAATTAATTGAGATGGAGACAACCAATAGTCCCTTCTATTTTCTCAATCGCAAAATGCACATCCAGACACACACCAATATATTCCACTGAGAAGACAGGAATTAGTTTTGTCCAGAACTAGACACTGTAAGTACATAATTCTACACACAACACTTTTCCATACATCCCCTGCTAATATACTATATATAGCCCAGTAAGACTTGAAGGCTCATTACCTGACTTGTTAATCACGTTGAGCTTCACAAAAACACTTTTGTGAGGCAGCTGTTTGTGAAAGATCTTAGCTCACACAATAATTGGCCACAAGAGCTCATGGCAAGAGAACATTTGTTGTTACAGACTCATTCAGTGAGTTGCAAACAAAATTAGACACAAGCAAATTGTTTTCAGCAATGTACTCTGCTTACACCAGTGCCACTCATGTGTGCTTCTTCAGAAAGTGCTTCAGGTAATTGAATTCTTGTGACCAGATTAACATTGAATTCCTTCAAACTATTTTTTAAAACAACATAATTCATCCATTGGGTGGACACCAAATCCTTCTCAAATCTGATTTGAACCTACAGCCCTGATTAGGACACTTCATGTATTGAATTGAAGTTCCCTTCACTGCTATGTGACCAATTGATAAACACTTTTTCTGTCAATGTGCCACCTTTTTCTCTCCTTTATAACGTAATTGTCACATTGGTCAGCATTGAATGCAAGCCTTTGGTGACTGATTTGATTGCAGTCAAAGAGCTAAGGCAATCACAGTCTATTCCTCTCGTTCAATACTAGCCCATTGGAACCGGCAGGACACTCTGTAAAAATCTCGAGTAATCAGCTCATATTGACGTAGAATTTACTGGGCAATTGAGGCATATATAAATCATCTTCCATAAACTTTCTTGAACATCCACAAATTTATAAAAATATATATATAATTTCAACCAGAGTATCCCCAACCTAAAAAAATTACTATATTATAGTTATTATCAATATTTCATACAATAACATTTATCATTCAATAATTTTGTGCACTTCACAAAACTAATAATTTTTTTATTGGGAAATATTACTGTATTTTTTCACATTTACAACAGCTTCTGTGGCAGTTGAGGGCATCTGCAGTGAAAAAAGAAGCCAATTGAAACAGCTTGACCACTGAGTGACCCTGCCTGACCAGCTGAAGTCCATCACCCCAATAATAAAAGTCCAGCAGCAATTAGTGGGTGACAGTGAATGTCCAAGTTGAGCTGACCTTCCACCTGGCAGCACTGAAAACTGACCTCAAGAGATATTAAAGAATCAGAAAAGGGGAAATAATTAGTTTCTACATGAGGTATATGTGCATTCTGCAAATTGCTTTTATGTTCTTTGTCACTGTGTAAATGTTCATAACTTTGGGGCAAATTATGTGTTAGAAAGCACCATACTGCCAAGCTTAAATTATCCCTACGAATAGATGGACATTCACACCTACACTTTCTGACGAAGACCCACATCAAGGCAATTTTATTTAGGGTTAGATAGAGGAGCAAACATAATATAAGTATGTATGTATGTAGTTTATTGTCCCAAAGGACCATTTTACAGAAAAAGTACAGTCTTGGAATAACATGATAAAAGCATTTTAGAATTACAAATCAGGGTGTCATTAACATAATATTTATGATAATTTGTGGAAAAGAAAGTTAACATAGACAGGTCGTAAATAGCACATACACAAAGATGCTGTTCTCTTGGGTTACGGGACCAGCCACCACGGTCTCAATTTTGAGATGATGACTATACATGCTCAAGCAAAATCTAGTTACAGCTATTGGGTGGTTTTCCTGCACAGGTATAAAAATGTCACACAGGTACTTTTCAGTTACTTTGGCCATTTTAGTGCAATATGGTTATCACAAATGGCTTAAGTTTAGACCTTGCATTGGCCTATCAAAAAAAAAATCAGCAAATAAGTCGAGATATAGCCCAAAAACCCAACTTAACACGTATGAAATCCGTACGAAAATTTACGTATGTTTTATGTACGTAAATTTTCATACGTATTTCATACCTGAAAACAACCAATTTACGTACGAAATTCAGAAGAAAGAGCTACGTACGTTTTACGTACGCTGCACAATTGGCCATGTAGATGGATGCAGCACCTTTCAAGTTATGAGTCAGCCAACTTAAATTTAAACAAAGTTTAGTCCCTGAATGATATGTAATGGTAAAAAATCTTCCCCTAGTTCCAATGCAAATGGTGCACAATGTAACAACTTGACAGACACCCATGCAGATAATTCATACACGCACAATCCTTGGTGGGACAAAGTGCCTCTCTTCCAACCAACATCCAGCATTAGCAAATTTTTTGGTACTAGTAATTCAGAAACTTTTAAGAGCTCATTGAATTCTCTAGGCTCTCTTTCATTTCACACTGCCACAACGCAACCTTTCATGTTACCATGTTAAAATAGATATCCTCTGGTTTTTGGACATTCACTGAGGCCTGTCGCTAATGGTAGAATGTTAGGGAGCATTACTGTACCATTAGGCATCCTTAAGAATTGATGACATGCACACAACTCTCCATCAGACATCGCCATACCTCTCCATTTCTTGAAGAATTATGAAGGCAAAATAGAGTGCTGCCTTCCTTTTCTCAGAATCTACAACATCCATATATTCTATTTCATTTCTGTCATAACTGGGTCAATAATTCATGCTAACATAATTATGACATCCCCCTATACTGACATACATGTACATATTTTCATCCTTCAGCTATACATAATGCACATTAAATATAATATCTTCAACTGCAGGTAGGGGCCCATGTATAATCATTGTAGGGGACTGTGATCATCTAAATCTATGAATAACTATTTATATGCATTGCACTGGTTACATACCTGTTGAAAATAGCAGCAAACAATACGAAATGCATATGTGATGCGCCCACACATAAGTTCATCTTAAAACACATTTATTACACTTTTAATGGTTTCATCCTGCGGCTAAAGCCGATGCCAATTTTAGCTCATGGCATTGAAACAAGAATACGTATACGTATCAGTGCAAGTGCATATTATTATATCATCCTAAAACGCTATAGCTATAGGCAACGTAAATTTATCTCCAGTACATCCTATAAAATTCTACTTTCACCAAAATGAGACTAATAAAGTCTACTTCCATATTTATATCAAACAGAATATTTGATGGGACATACTCATGAAATACCAATTCAGCTTATTGTCAAAGTGGCATAAAACACAAAATAAAGATATAAACCATATTAGTCATTGAAAAAAGTGCATATAAAAATAAAAAGTGCTCAATGGCTAAAAGTTAACCAGTTGATATATCAGTGCAGTTAAATGGCACAGTTAAAAAAAAATATATATATTCATATATATTCATATTGAGATCTCCTTTACAAAGCATAAGAAGAAAATATGTTGGAATGAGTTGCCAAATGGACTTCGACCCAGACTTCATACAATAATGTACATGTAACTCTTTATTAAGTAGAATGTGGCATGGAGACCCCTGAGTTTAATTTTTATCGCTTCCAAAATGGTAGGCCTATCCAGATGGCATTCTATTTGTATTTTCAGTAGACCCAACGTTTTTCTAAACTTAAAAATTATGTGTGAGACGGCAAAGCCGTAGCCACATGAGGTGCCAGTTAATCAATTATTTACAGATTTGTCGCAAGCACTTGTAATCAGGCACCTGTTTTCAACTCCACAGAGATATAATTTTTTATTGTGAGTCTGTCATAGGCTATGAATTAATTCACACATCTTTACGCCTTTTTTCAGTCTGAATCAAGAAATCATCCATATTTCTCTAAAGACATTGACACTCTCTTGAAATATGACTTACTTTAGCTTCACATTCAAAAGTACACACAAAATGTAATGCAAGGACATGTACAGCACGGCTGCAAAGGAGAGTCTCATCGAAAAGAAATCTCTGGCGCTGATAAGCAAGAGTTCTATAGTATATCTTAGAACGAAGGTACATAATGAAGGCTTCCAGCCCTACATCTCATCTAGTGACATAACAGGACCTTTCAAATTTCCCCTGTGAGCGCATGATGATGCTTCTCTTCTGATCCACTATCAACATATTTGCATAATTATGTAAGTAGATCCTATCTGTGTGATTATCCATCTCTCATCTTAGTACCATAACTGCATATATTTACATCTCAAGTGCATCTCATCAAGCAACTTGGTACAAGCCACTTTTTTTTCTGCATATTCTACAGAAGCGTATCATTCAAGCAACTTGTGTCCAAAATACGAGTCATTCCATCAAACTAATGTACCTCAATCGCTCAGGTTATGATCAGGGAGGAGCTCTCAGTATCATTGATGATAAATACTCTTACACTCTTGCTTACATGTATAAATACAGAATATATTTTTGGAGAATGAGTGGCAAAAAAGTAAATTTTCAGTTTGAATGCAAGCAAGGTCAACTTCAAATTTCCACATATAAATATCTTTCCTGTGAAAATATTACATATTTTTAGCAAGACTTTATATTTTTTACTGAAGTGACACCAAAGCACTAGATATACACGTAAGAATGCCTTTGTGACAGTGGTGCACTGATGTAGCTTGCCGGGACAACAATTGCTCCCTATCTAATTTTTTTCTGTCTAAGAATGCTCTGTAATTAATGATGTCAAAGTCTCCCTGACAAATTGTAGCTGAACAGCCATACTACCCATCTGCCACCTTGGGGAATTCCTTTTGTCTCCCTCAACACATAGCATACCTGAAAGCTATCAACTTTTACATGATCATGAAGAATATGAAGGCAATTTTAAGAATGCATATAGATGCCTAACGTAGAAACTGTATCTCCCTTTTTATGATTCTTTAATATCTCTTGAGGTCAGTTTTCAGTACTGCCAGGCGGAAGGTCAGCCCAACTCGGACATTCACTGTCACCCACTAATTGCTGCTGGACTTTTATTGGCGTGATGGACTTCAGCTGGTCAGGCAGTGGTCACTCAGTGGTCATGCTGTTTCAATTGGGTTGAGCTATAGTTTTTCGACAGATATCGATAAATTGATATAAAATTTTTAATATTGTCATCTAAAATAGATTATCCAATCTCAACTAAGTAGATGTAGACTGATTAGCCTACTCAGTGTGATAAGGCTACAGTTAATATGCTAATGCACCATGTACTTCGGAAATTTTTCAAAACATTGTACAATGTATAAGCTGCATCAACATCAGGACTTAACCTTGTGAATTTTACACTCAATGAATATATAATTTAGCAACACGAATAGCACACTATGACACTACAGGGTCAGTAGAATTCTAAAATGACATATAATGGATTGATGGCTTACAACTTGGCATCATATACAAACTGTCACATTATATTTCAATCAAGTTGGTTGCTTGGCGATGAGCAGTGAACTTGACACGATTAAATAGCTATTCAGGTTGTGTAGCACTTACAGCTTAGACTCGCTATGACTTTAGTATGTATAGAGCACATTTTAAAACATTTAGATTTTTCAAATGCTGAAGTTTCTTTGAAATGATCAATTTCTTCATTTATCCTCTGATTGAGTATTTTTCACCAAACTCTTTCTTTTCTGAACACGCGATGACCTTTGAAGACGCACTGGTTAATTAGTGACACCATACATACTTCTGCATATCAATGAGATAAAAATTCAACTTTTAACCCTTCACAAGGGAAAGGGTTAAGTGGTAGTATGCTGAGCGGCCCTTCACAAGGAAAGGGTTAAGTGGTAGTATGCTGAGCGGCCAATCGCCGGGTCCATGGTCCGAATCAAGCTCTTGTCGGGTCACATGCACCCATGTGGGACAGCAGTTTCAACCATCCTCTGCCTTATTGACGTGTCCTCCTCCTGTCCCAATCAGCCTACCATGTGCATAAATACAGGACAGAAAGCCACAACCACAATTGCATCAATTAACCAGCAACTGATGATCTCATGCCGGTTTTGTGCCAGTTTATGTGCAGCACTAAAATATAGAATTTTCAACCATCATACCTCTGACGTATAAGTCACATCAAACAAAAAAACAGAAGTAGTAATACAAAAAAAGCCATACAACATATAGTAAACCATATTTACACTGTTATGTGTACAGGTGATCAATACTGGAGTATATGTTGATTGTTAAATATAAACTCATGATTAAATCTCAGTAATACGACTATGGTTACTGATACAATGAAAACACAGCTGTTGAGTAAGACAAAAACAGAAAAAAAGGTCATTTAAAATTCTAATCCATGTACAATGAAAAGTGTTAAAGGAGAGTTTGCTCTCAGTATACATGTTAGCATACTTGTATTGGTGCTAACAGTACATGATTTTTTCTTGGCAAATTGCAAGTGATCAATAAAAAATTAACTGTGGCAAGGTTGCCCATAAATTGACTATGATAATACCAAATGAATTTGCAAAAGAAGTACCACATCCGTGTGACCCGTTCCTGTGAAGGTCCTCGATCCTTTTTTAAAATTCTCAGTCATGAAACCAGATGTCCAACATTTAAGAGAGTTTCCAGTTTCCTTTAATTTTATCACTGATAGTCGTTACGCAGATCCGGCGATAGGTCGAGAGGTAGATGGATCGACTGATAGATAGATAGATAGATAGATAGATAGATAGATTTGATTACTTGATTGATTGATTGATCAATTGATTGATATCAATATTTTAGGTACATGAATAGCCACACAGAACTCTTGTAATTGGAACATTAATGTTATGCCCTAGCAGTTCATACTGTATCACATTGAACTCAAACAGTTGTTGAATTTGGAAGACAGGAACGACTGCATTAAACCAATCCTTAGTTGTGACTGAGATGAGCCACGAAGGTCCAGAATAACAATGTGTGCGTGTATAATTCTTTTCATTGCACTTTTCACAAATCCCCTGCTAACTTTTCTTTGGACTTTGACAAGTTTGTGTTGTGCTGGTGTACCCCGGATCAGCTCAACCACCATCTTTGCGGAGGGAGCTGCACTTATTTTCGTTGGTGACCGCCGTATGATGATGAGATGAGAAGACTGGGAGTCTTGAACACAACCTATTAATTCAGGGGTTGCCCAGGGTCTTTCACTTGCCCCAGCATAGAGTACTGGATACAAACCGCCTCCATTTAATGTCCCTCAAAGCCAGTGGACAAGCAGTCTTGACCATTAAGCCACGGGGGAACATAGTCAGACTTAAATGCCCATTACCTGACTACCTAATAATGTGAAGCTTCACAAAAAATTGTGCAAGTCAGCTGTTTCTGGTGGCACTTTGTTGCAGGTCACACAATAATTGACCATAAGTGCCACTGGCATGCAGGCATTTGTTCTGACAGACTCAGTGAGTCCATACAAAAATAGGCACAAGTAAATGCTGTGTGTGCTTATTCAGCTGTATTTTAAGATGGGTGTGAAAGCTCTATGACCAAAGGTATATTCCTGTCAATGTGGCACTTTTTTCTTTTAACTCAATTGTCACACTGATTGGCAGTGAATGCCAACCCTAGGTAACTGATCCAATAGAGAGGCAATCGCAGATGGCATTCCCTGCATATCAGCCTTGCTCAATACCAGTCCATAGGAACCAAGTCTGGACAGTCAGCGGACACTAGAATTGACAGTAATCTACTCATTTCGATCTTCAATATACTGGGAGAGAGCCAGACACATTTTACAAGAAGAGCATAATTCCATTAATTTGCAAATAATTTACCCAAAAAAAATAGCAATTTTTTTCTCATTGTGAAGATTAGACATCCGGGTAAATCCAAAATAATTAAGAAATAGAAGTCACTTACACCGAATAACAAGTCACCTACCACCACAGGACAAGTCATAGAACTGTCTTTCAACTCTGAGGAAAGGGACTTAATATCCCTGAAACTGTCAGACTTTCAACTTGTTATCCAGGGTAAGTGACTTATATCACTATTTTTTTTTCTTAATTTTACTGTTTGGTAGATATTTATTAAATCACTCCACTTCTGGGTATAGCACTCTCAATGGTTAATTCAACAGTTACAGACATCTGCACAACTGCCATGAAAAAAAGAAGCCAATTGAAACAGCTTGACCACTGAGTGACCCTGCCTGACCAGCTGAAGTCCATCACCCCAATAATAAAAGTCCAGCAGCAATTAGTGGGTGATAGCGAATGTCCAAGTTGAGCTGACCTACCACCTGGCAGCACTGACAACTGGCTTCATGAGACATTAAAGAATCATAAAAAGGGAGATACAGTTTCTGCATTAGGGATCTATACGCATTCTTAAAATTGCCTTTTTATTCTTCATGAGTCCATGTAAAAGTTGATAGCTTTCAGGTATACATATGTGTTGTGATGGAAAAGGAGAACTCCCCAAGTTGGTAAGTAGGTGGTATGGACAGTCCAATAGTAATTTGCCAGGGAGACGTAGAGATCAATTATTACCGAGGGTTCACAGACACAAAAAAATGAGACAAGGAACAATCATTGTCCTGGCAAGCTACATCAGTGCACCACTGTCACAAAATAACTCTTACATCTAGTGCTTTGGTGTCACTGCAGCAAAAAATATAAAGTCTTGGTCATAAATATGTTATACTTTTGCAAGAAATATAAGTGGGCCTTTGCATTGGACCTTGTTAGTGTTGAAGCTAAAAAATTTACTTTTTTCGCCACTTATTCTTCTAAATTTATTCCATATTTATGAGCAAGGTATAGAAATCCTTAACATCAATAATACTGTGAGCTCCTTCTCTGATCATCATCAACATTTGATCACTTCTCTGTTATTAAAATTAAACAAAAACCATCCGAATTGCCTGTGCAATGTTGCATGGGTTATTGCTCTAAGGTGCAACAGACACATGTTTGACAGATACATAAAATTATGACAGTTAGACAGAAGATGCTGATAGACAGACAGACAGACAGACACACACACACACAGATGAAAGCAGGAGTCCCTGTCGGGGCAAACAAATGGTGCATCACTAACATATTATATCAATTTTCTTTTCACCCTTTTTTTATTTGAGTAACATGAGATTCACCATTCATGCCTTAATATATGGATGTATTGTCAACCATTTTGGGAAAGTTTCACTTACCGAGCTCACTCAATACTCTAGGCATTATTGTTTTGTCGCAACCACAACACTCTTTCATGATACCTGTATTAAGTTAGATATCCTCTGGTATTGGACATTCACTGTTGCCTCTATAGCTAATGGCAGAATGTTTGGGAGCATTACTGTACCATTAGGCATCTTTAAGAATTGATAACGCAACACAACTCTCCATCAGAAATAACCATGCTTCCCCATTTCTTGAAGAAAAACGAAGGCAAAATTGAGTGCTGCCTTCCTTTTCTCAGAATATACAACATGCCATTTGTATATTTAATTTTTAATAAAAAGTAACTATGTCAATAATTCATGCTCACATGCTTGGCAACCACAGACTCTAAAATGTTACAGACATTTTTTTTTAAAACTCTGATATTCATTATCCCCAATGTTCTACAGCTGTCGTGGGGGGTATGGATTCAGCAAACTGAATGATGGACATTCTAAATACCTGTTATAATATGAGGCAGTATGAAAATATATAACCATTGTAATAATTATCTCAATAAAGGCATGATTAACTATAATCCCTTGTGATACATTTAATGGAAATGTCTAAAATGTACAATAATGTAGCTTTAGGATGAGGCTAATACTCTTTATGTGAAAGAATATACTTATTTCAATGGTTAATTCCAGAAGCTAAAGCCACTGTCAATTCCAGTTCTGAGTATGGCTCTGTTATTTTGGAATGTGTACCAATGCAACGGTATACAAATACACATTACTCAAAGAGCCATACCAATCTCCCTTCAGAACATCCTATAAAATTCTACTTTCACCAAATGAGGCTAATAAAAGACTCTCATATTCCAATTTATGGTTCTCTCAATATTTGCATTAAGCAGACCATCTAATGTGGCATATTCATGAAATACCATTTCAGCCTCGTGTCAAAGTGTGATAACCCACGAAATAGAGGTATAAACCATAATTACTAGTTAATGGAGTCACCATCAACATCAAGAGCATGTCTATGTGCATAAATAATGCAAATAAAATCAGTGAATTGGCTGATATAGTAAATCACCTAATGTTTCAGTACAATTTAAACATCAGAGCACAGACACCAGCTTCCAGATATGCTTTTCAATACACAATAGTAAATATACATGCAAGCCTTGCAAGGATTATAGTGTACAAGGTGGTCCACCTCTCACTTGGGCTGATTTTTTCAGAAGCCTGATATGACCTGACCAAGTCATGCTAGCTTTGTTAGTCAGATTTTGTTCTCTGCTGTTGGTCAAGAAAATTTACCACAACTCTCCAAGCATTAAAATTGCTATTTCCAAAAACACAACTTGATTGCATTATAACCACAGGCCACAAAAGGGAATATATATATATATATAAGTCTCAGGGAAGGAGAGATTTTCTTGGCTCAGTTAAAGTTTAAGTTCTTTGGTATGACTTACAAACTACAATTTTCAACGTACAGAAGCTAATTTGTCACCAGAATATCTTCAGTTTATCTTCAGTCTGTTGTCCACAAAGTGTAGTGAACTCTCTAACTCACGCATATTTCTCATCCATCAACATAGTAGGACAGGCCTTCTGAATTTGCCTCATCAGGTTGTTCTTTTTATCTACTATATATATTTATGCAGATTCTCTCTGCGACTATCCATCTCTCATCACAGAATCATAAAGGCATACATTTACATCCCCAAGTACCCCGTATTAAGCCCAGTTGCATCGCATCTACTTTTTCTCCCACATATTCCACATAAGCAAATCAATCAAGAGCTTTGTGATGTCCTTCCATCTGAAACACAAATCAAGCACACAAATCATATATATTCTTTTAATTATATTCTAATAATAATAATCCTGTTTTCTAACAAAATTAAAATAGATTTCATCTATTATCTTCATCTGGAAAATAATACTTCTGACTCATGTCTAACAATAGCAACATCGTTCATGCAAGATCGTATATTGTTGAATGTGCCGTAAGATTCATTATCCCACCATTATAGTTACATGCAATTCAGATTTAAGCACTTTCCAAAGCATTGTATAAAACAAATGTGTCAAGCTTGCAGCTGAAGTGACTGTGACAAGCATGGATTCATAATAAGAGGCTGAGTTGGTCACACTCAGTCTGGTAAAGTTGCATGAAAGCATGACATAGTCAGCCACTTCTGAGTTCATGTTCTTTACTTCTGCTGTAATAAATATGTTTCGTCAATACACAAGTGGCAAACCCGAATGCTACCACTGACAACAAAGGGTGAGCGGATATAATATGGCATATTCAGAAAGAAGTGGCTTGCAACTTGGCATGATATGATATCATACCACCTGTCATATTATTTCTCACTCAAGTTGGTTGCTTGGCAATGAGCAGTGAGCTTGACATAATTTATTATCATTTTGGGTAATGTGTTTAGGGCTCTGAAAAGCAATGACATTGTCATTATTTTTTTAATACTTTGCATTTTTAAATACTTTGCTTTTCTTTTCAAACTTTCAACCATCACATCTCTAACACTGCACACAAGTTATGTCCAATGAAAATCATATCAGAAGCAAACAGAAAAAAAAACCAGAAAAAAATCTACACAATATAGTTGGCTCAATCCCAGTTAAATGGGCAAATTATGGACATACAAAAAGTGAAAAAGTGACCCTCATGAAAATGAAAAATTTGATTAAATACCTTTCATAAATTATCTGGAGGTACATTTTCCGAAATATTTGTCACTAATCTCAACTTTAATTTATCAACCTTTCTAATGCATTTTTACAGGTTAAAATCAGCCATGGTAACGTAATTTACATGGTTTTGAACAATTTTAAAGTCCTTTTCCCTTCGCAGTGCTAAAATAATCATCACAATTAAATGAAATTTACCAGAAGATCTCAAGCATCAAGGAGCTACAGAAATGTAGAAAAATAATTTCTCTACCTCTATTGGTCTTTCTGTAACGCATGGTAACGTAATTTACATCAAAAAACGACAAAATCACTTTTCGACCTTCTTTGGCTTCCTGTGATAAGAGTTTTCAATATTTTTGAAAACTGTAAAATGGAGCAAAAACTAGACTTTACAGGCTTTTCATTCAAGTCATTCCGAATTACTAGAAAATTATATTTCGGTGGTTTAAGTGGCCTCAAACCTTGGTAACGTAATTTACAAGAATTGTATCTCTTTTTTATATTTCGTTAAAAACCTATTTAGGTATTTCAAAATTAGTAATGGGTTTTATCACATGAAGGCAAATTTTGTTGGGCAAATTTTAGTTTACTTCTGAAATCAGTACCTGGGAAAATGGTTACACAGCATTGAATTAAATTAAGCCACTTCGGAGTTGGACATTTGAATTTTCTGGTTTTTGGCCGTTAAACACGGTATTTTATGCAGTTCGTCTTTATAGACATATCTATATTGTACATCAGCATATTCCTAATAATGTTTTTTAAAGGACTGCCAAATTTCAGGACTCTACTATGATTCTACTAGAAATGACAACCGGATATGTCTGAACATTTTCTATTTTTGGAATTTGCCCATTTAACTGGGATTGAACCAGTTAACCATATTTATACTGTTATGTGTACAGATGATCAATACTGGAGTATATGTTGATTTTTGAGTATAAACTCATGATTAAATCTCAGTAACACGACTATGGTTACTAAACCAGTGAAAACACAGCTGTTGAGTAAGACAAAAACAGAAAAAAGTCATACTATAATCCATGTACATTGTACAACGAAAAGTGTTGAGTGAGATTTGGCACACATTGTACATGTTACCATATAAAATTGCACTATTCAAGATGAGCCACAAAATCTGTTAGCTGTGAACCAGGTGCTTTTGTAAAATGATACGAAAAATTTGAGCATTACGCACACATTGAAACAGTTCTTTGAAGGCTCGAACCAAGATCTTTATTCAAGGAAAAATTATGTATGTGTGCAATGATGACATATTAAATGCAGCATCTCTAAAAGTTAAACATGCAGGGACTCAACTTGGACAAGAAGAGGAAAGTCACTAAGTCAGGCAATGCGAATATGTCATCAAATCAGGAGCGGGCATCCAAGTATTTAATAAAATTCTGATGGAGCAACTTTGTGGAACTGGATTGCATGCCATACAATGCTAATTTTCTTCTTATTGACTTTCAAGCTAAATATCACTATTTGGGCTAACTTCAATATCGTTTCTTTTTTCATCTTGGTAAAATAAGAAAGCATAGGCCACACATGTTGCACAAGGTTACTTGCTCTACTTTCTCGCTCTCTCATCATATCAGCAATTCTGTACTTTAACAGTCACTGGTACTCATAGATTAATGCCGTTCGCAGAATATTAATTTACTTGAGCTCCACCTTCCAGAAAAAATATATGCAAACAAAATACGAATTTGACGAGCAGGATAATGTCATGTGAGATTTCCATGCTGGGTGGCAACTGGAAACCACATTTACAGCCCTGTAGCAAGTCTCCGATGGGCCACTTTTTAAAGGACTGCATGATATCAGGCATGGCAGGAAATGGGGTCCTCAAGAGAACATTCCACCTTCTTCCAGAGTTCTCACATTTGCGGAATCAAGTTATTGCATACCGTAAGCCCCCATTTCTTGTTTGCTCTTAAATCTCAATTAAAAAAGATTCCATAATTGTTATGATCTATAGGCCTACAATGCCCAACTTTGATCAGAAGATTTTTCCCTCTGCAGCTTCATGTGTCTCCCTGGCAGAATGGTTAGCATGTCTTCCTTGTAATTTTGAGGCACTGTTACACCCAATAGGCTTGACCTGCCTGATCACTTGATCGGGCGGCCTTTGTCAACCATCTGGGCATGTTTTAAATGAGCCCAAAGGCTTGTTTCCCAATTAAGTGATTGGGCATCTTTTACAGGCTTTGCCCAAAGCTTGATCTGGGCCAAAAGGCTTGCTTTCCCAATCAAGTGATCGGGCAGCCTTTGCCCAAAGGCCTAATCTGGACCAAAAGACGTGTACCATCTGAGGAAAAATTATTTTCTGCTTTCACTTTTAAGCTTTCACTTATAAGCCTGAAACTTGGCCGCAAGTGGGTCTTCCAGCAGAACAATTACCCAGAGTATACAATCAAGTCCACAAAAAATTTGTGAAAGTCTATTAAATTTAGGGTTCTGGAACGGCCTTGACAGTTTGCCGATCAGAACCCACTAGATATGCCTTGGTCATATTTGACAAGGCAGTGCACATCAGATGACCCGTCAGCTTATGAGGGTTAAGAGAATGCTCTCTTGAAGAATGGTCAAAAATCCCTCAGAAAATCTGCCAATTGTTAGTCCAGAGCCATAACAAGTGTTTGGAAGCATTTATTTCAGCAAACAAGTTGTTGATAGTTTATATTTCAGAAGGGTTCAGAAACTTTTGAACACACAAGTTGTGGAGACTTTCATCATAAAATCATATCTAAATGTCATTATTTCTTATGAACAGTTGTTCACACATAAAAGATAGTGCTCAGTTTATTATAAACCCATTTTATAAGCTATTCCTGTGTTTGTTAGATAGATGCGCACAAATAAGGTAAGAAGTGCCAGGGGTTCAGAAACTCTCAAGCACAACTGTATATATATGTATTCAGCTTGTTGAATGCTTGTCCACGACTTCTGTTCAAGATTTGAAACTGCATTTTAATTGCATGCATACGAGTGAATCATGTCAATTTTAAGTAAAGTTTTTACAGCCAGGTAATGTGTTTATGTCTCTACAACCTTGGGTGTGGGTATCCTTTGCCAAGTCTATTAACAGCGGAGATGAACGAGTGTTACACGTAAGGAAACACTTTTTTTATCCATACAGCAAATAGATAGATAACTAGACAGATAAATAACTAGATAGATACTATTAGATAGATAGACAGATAGATAGATTGATTGATTGTTGATTGAGTGATAGATAGATAGATAGATAGATAGATAGATAGATAGATAGATAGATATATAGATAGATAGATAGATAGATAGATAGATAGATAGACAGATAGATAGAAAGATAGATAGACAGATAGATAGATAGATAGATAGATAGATAGATAGAAAGATAGATAGATAGATAGATAGATAGATAGATAGATAGATAGATAGATAGATAGATAGATTGATAGATAGATAGATAGATAGATAGATAGATAGATAGATAGATAGATGTAAAATGAAAATGAAATCACTAAAATGAAAATGAAATCACTAAGTTCTTTATTCTCTTTTCAAATGATAATTTTATCAGCTGCCGTGGAAATACACACAAGTGCAGAAGAGCTGATCTGTGGTATTAGGTGCCATTCTTTAGTAGGGAATGTTTTATCGAGGCAGCTGGACCCACTGATAAGGGACCCGTTAGAGGCAAAATATTGGAAACAACCAAATAATCAGCAAAAAGTGTTGATTCTTTGTTTTGCAGTTTAATATCAAAATATTAATAAAGCTCTTAAATCGTTTGCAGCATGTCACCACGCTAATTTTACCTCTGAAATATACATTATATATCGATCTAGCGAAAGAATAAATGTTCATTTATTTGTTGACATAAAATGCTATGATTACTATTCGATAAAACTATTATTACCAGACTATATGCAAATACAACATAACATATATAACATACATGTGACACATAGAGCTAAACTTATGAGGCCATAACCTATAGTTTTGAGCAAACACATTATTTCAAAAGCTGAAAAAATGTCAGATAAACCAGTTATACTCTGCCCATAACCATTACAGTGTGAAAAACAAGTCGTTTCAAATCTGAAATGCTTTATCACATATTTAGCAAATGGTCAATTTGAATGAAATTACGATGCGAACTACTTGAAAATGATGCAACTAAATCTAACATTTTAATAATCTATTAATAAACTAATAAGTAAACAAACATGAAAAATGAACCAATTAAAAGGAAAGAAGCGATGAAATATGTCTATAAACTGCTAATTTATCCTTTGCTCAGATGTAAGGACAATTTCAAGGGTCTTCTACATTCCAATAAGACGTACAAAGCTGATGGCACAAAGATACTTTTTCAAGTTTCCAGTGTCTCTTATAAATGGAGAGCAATCCTTGGGCCATGGCATTGGTCTGGAATGATGTCCTCTTCGGTACATTTATCATTTTTATTGATCATATCTCTGAGACATTCAAGCTCTAAAAGTACAAAAAGGCACATCAATTCTGCCAAGGTCCCCTTCCTGTAATCCTACAATCAAATTTTCCACAATTCCTGATTGCCTTAGGAGGACTATTCGATTACTACTAATCTAAAGATATCTGAAAGAAATCTGCCAGGACTCGCCCATAAAACACACAGCCCTTTGCGATTATTTAGAATAATCATTCGAAAGAGAAAAATATACTTTGGATTGAAAGCAGATTCGAATGGATAATCTTCCAAGGAAACTATTCTTCCAGAAACACAATCAGCTACAAAGAGAAGAAGATTCACAAAAGTCAGTTTGATTTATGGGTAGAAAGTTTGCTATTTTTTATGGAACTTCGCAAATACTTTCAAATGGATAGGAAAATTTGCTTCTAAATCATATTTAGAGGACAACTTGGGACTTGTATTTTAATATTTTTACTGTTTGGGTTCCTTTAGTGTCATAAGAAATCATTTGAGTGTAAGTTGACCACCTTATAACATTTTTTGACAAGCCTGAACTTTGAAAAATTTTGAAAAGAGGGGTATTTGCACCCCAAGGTCTACCGGCTCAGACGAAAATGAAGCAAACAAGCTACAAATCAATGAAATACATTTGTAGACAATATGCAGAACTACGGGTCGACTTTCATAAAAATCAGAAAATGGACCCTTGAGGTACATGTATTATGGTTTTTGTTACAGTCTGTCACTTTGACATAGAAAAAATGAGGACCAGTTTACTGTGAAAAATGCACTATGTGACTCATGATAGCCGATGAAGTGTCATCTTCTCTACTTTCAACATGGGAAACATATAGAGGCTGTCCAATCAGTCATGATCAAGAGAAGGCCATTTGATTCCTCATTACTGACTTTAGAGTGAAAATAAGATGCATAATCCTTTTGCTTGACTGTCAGCAACGAGCGGGATAAGTCTCCTTAAATCAAATTAACATTGAAAGTATTGGGTATGATCATGACAAATCACGCTGAGTGCCATTTTCACAGTGCAACAATCCACTCTTTATATATAGCAAAGTGACAAACTGCAAGGGGGACTTACTTATGTTGAAGCATTTAAATTGTCCTTGAGACATAAGCTAATTTTGAAGCCATTTTCACCTTTAGAAATTAAAATCTAAATCAGAAATGGCAGGTGTTCCTCATTAGGCCCACACCAAGGCCAACCCATTCTGAACAAATCAAGCTGAGAACAATGAAGAAGTAACCCCATCTGAGTAGATGTCATTGCAGCTTCATTTGTTTCAATTGATTGTTTGTGATTAGTTGATTCACAGAATAATGACCAATTACAATGTGTGTGCAGTGGCACTGTGCTCTTGTTACCACCCACTGCAGTTACTGGCTTCTAAAATAACCTTATGAGGATTAAGTATTCATGATTGTAAATTGGGAATTAGGCCACTTACTGGCGAGGAAGGTGTCTAAATGAGGTGCATAAGGGAGGCGTCTTGGTGGGATTAGGGGAGAGACGGTGTCAGGACAGTGCCGCATCTCCTGCTTGATCCTTATCCTCTTGGCACATCACACTTACATAAGTCTGTTCAGACTCTGGTATAAGACCTATACTTCAAGGTAACGGGTGATACTATGTACACTCTTAGCCACAAATATATGGAGTACAATAAGTACATGGTACTATGTACAATGCCATGCATGCATGTAATAAGTATTCCCCTTAGAAATTGACAAGTTTGACAGCTTCTGAACTGGGGTACTCAGCATGCTGTAAAATTCGAATTTTGAGTCAGCTGACATGATTGAGTTAGTTGGTCGCACCATTCCTTTGGGCTGACATATTATATATTATTATTATTATATTATAGCTTGTTGTTTTAAGTTATGGTAACTGACAGATTATCTTACCGAAAAACAACAAGCCATAAGCTCAAAGGAATTGTGCAAAAGTCACACAGTTTTAGCACCAGTGGTAACTGTCATGGTTTTAGTCGACTCAAAATTTCAAATGTTACAGTGTAGCTGTAGAAGCTGTAGACAATTCATGATGGCAGAACAGTGGTCATGCAACTGTGTAGGCCTGGTCCCTCCATGACTCATTCAAAAGACAAAGTGGTCGATCAAAGAGATGTGGTTTCCTTCACATATTGTTTCTGCGCTGTAAGAAAGCCAGTTCTCGAAAGAAGCTGCCTAATTGAGGAGAGGGTCCTCGTCACAAGGACAACCGGCATTTTAATGAATTTGCTAATTGAGATGCCCAGCTAATTGAGATCCCAAATCAACACTCCTTGACAAATTCTTAAGGGATTGATCACTTGGACAACCTTGGATTTAAGAATTAGGCCGAAGAAAACCCCGCGGAAATCTGTCTCTGACAACAGCGTTTAGTGCTGATTCATTTATGCATATGAAATTAGGTATTCTTAATACTGAAGTTAGTGTGCCCGTCTTGCTCCACACTCCCCCTATTTTTGAAAGTCCATCTGAGTTGCATTTCCGAAGTCAAGATTTTGCAGTTTATCTCCAGCAGAGGACAGATGTTTGGTCAGATATCTCAGCAACCAGAAATCCTAGCTGAAATCCACCTGGTAGAGCTTTTTTTCCTAAGGCATTAACAGTTGTAAATCTCCATAATCTCAAAAATGACTTCAGTCACCTGAATTGGATGGTCACAGTTTTAAGTTGTTGGTTTCTGTTTCAGACAGTTACATCTGGAAAATTGTGTATAGTTGAAAAGTGGTATCACAGTTAGCACAATTCTAATAGAGCTTTTTTTCCCAGCAATTATGAGTTGTAATCACTTGAAATTTCGATTATGGACACTTAGAAGATTACTGGCCACTAAGAAAAACAGTGTTAAACATGCAAACATTCGAAAAGTGACATATTACAACTGTCACAATTCATATCAGAATGGAATTGTGCTAACTGTGATACCACTTTTCAAATATACACATTTTTTCAGATGTAACTGTCTGAAACAGTGATGGGCACAATTCAATTCATGAATTGAATTAATTCGAATTAATTCAAATTTCAAAAAGTTGATGAATTGAATTGAATTGACCATGTTGGGAAAATGCAATGAATTGAATTGAATTGAGATAGGCTGTGAATTGAGGTTTTAATTCAATTCATTTTCAATTCAACCAGTATATTATTGTGGATTAGTGATCATACCTCTGAGACATGAAAAAAGCTCCAAAAGTGAGGAATTTATAATATGAGCCTGAACCTTTGAGGGATTATTTTGATTGTTTGGTTAAAATTTTAAAGTATCTTGTGTCATTTTGAAAAATATATATGTCAGGGCCTTGTTGAAAAATAGTATATTGTGCTGAATCAAGTTACCCTGCCTAAATAAAAGCATTTTGACTTTGACTTGACTATGTTGATGCTAGCCTATCTACAAAGTTCTGCATGTCTAATTATTAGTAAGTGGCTTCCATCTTGAACAATGATGGTTGACAAATTGACAATGGCCAAATTGATTAAAGCAATGACAATATTGCTAAGTGCAATTGAACACTTCTCTGTAGGGACAGAAGCAAACTTCGTCCTTGCAAGTGCAATCAAGTGAGAATTTTCTCTTTGTCTTTGATTTTTGGTATCATGTTTGATCTTCAAGTTTGTGTTAATTATTTTCTTAAATCATAACAATGAATCCAAATTTTAACATATGAATTTACACTTCGGTCTTCACTTCAATAATTATAATTAAATGATGACTTACATAGATCTGTCCATGTTTAATCTTCGCAAAAGAATATTTTTTTCATAAACATTTCAGATTTATCTAAATTTTGATGATTTTCGTTTTTTAAAAGGGCAATACAATCTATTCAAAGATAACAAAAAATCATGTTATGAAAATAATGAATAGTCGAATATTAGTTAGCCTAATAAACTTATAACGATGCAGGTCATTGAATGATCAATTAAACTTTTCGTACTAATGACACAAATTTGTGTCTTCATGCAATCTTGAACATTTCATAATCAAGCTGTAATATTCTCTGACATATCTATTAGTCAACAATAAGTTAAGAAAATAATGTTGCATTTACAACTCATACCCGTACCTGGTGCTTACGTTTTACTTTAGAAAATTTATCGCTAAGACAAGTTACGCGACAAAATGAATTGAATTGAATTGACTACCCCTATGAATTGAATTGAATTGAGCTCGTTCCAAAAAGCAAGTGAATTGAATTGAATTGAATTTGCACTGATGCCCAATTGAATTGAATTGAATTGAATTGTACATGCCTGAATTGTGCCCATCACTGGTCTGAAACAGAAACCAACAACTTAAAACTGTGACCATCCAATTCAGGTGACTAAAGTCATTTTTGAGATTATGGAGATTTGCAACTGTTAATGACTTAGGAAAAAAAGCTCTAATAATTTGCGTCAGGCTGCGTGTAGCTTAGCTTTGTTGTCATACCAATATCACATTTTTGTGATGCTTTGATACCGTTTTTTTCGACTTTCGCCAATTTATGACATAGACACTAGACAGTCCAATTTTGCACAATTGTATCGTGACACAACCAATCTTATACACAAAGGGCAGTGACATCATAAAAGTGCACTGCAGTGCCACCCCAGACTTAGTTCTAGTCAAGTTTGTATCAGCAGAACCACCAATCTCATTGTGTTGATTTTTATGAACTGTACAAACAATGTTAAATTTCTGTCCCAATGACAGACGGGACATACTGTAGCATCATTAAAAAGTGCACTTGAGCAACTTCCACAGAATCAATGTTATAGAATGTCTCATCATGCAATAAGGTGGACTCTTGCACCTCAAGCATGATCGATGACCGGTGAGGCACAATACCTCACAGCACTATATGTCATGCGGCTTTCCTGCAGTTGAATAATCTTCATTTCTCGTTGCTTTTCTCTTTGTTCTCGGCACGAGACTATGGCCCCTCGTGACAATGAACATTTGATAAATCACCTCTAAAAATATCATAAAATGAAGTTAAAAGCAGTAAAGACATAATTGAACGATGGAAACGAATTGCCAAGCCAGTCACGGTGCAGATTTGTCCTCGTCAACTGTCATGAGATCTATAGCAAAATGAGCTGAGTGCGATCCATCTCCATTTCCTGAATAAGCTATGACCACGGGTGTCACCAGGCATGGGCCATTACAGCATGGTCTTAGAGACACACTTTTTCCCTTATCGCCCTTTTTCCCAGGCAAATATATGACACCTTTATTGAAAGGAACACAAACAAACCAACTTATGTGTACGTATCTATCAAAATCATAGCAAGGCCGAGCTGATAATGATACAAGCCCACAGTAACTTGCTTCAGCAGTAACAGAGTTATACAAATGCAATATGTTACAGAACTTCGCGTTGAAGTATACTTTTGTTCACAAAAGCAGTCCAACAATGTGACGAATGGTTGAAGTTCACCTGGGGTGTACCTTACATTTGATTCCCTTGTCAAAAAGTATAATGGAAAGTCATATAAACACAAATTCACAGTTTGCATCGTTCTATATTGTTGAAACGTGTTGCTAAGTTGTTAACAACATTTAATTGTTTTTAAACTGAGCTTCTTGATCCGATCAATAACATATATTCACCTCATGAGACGTCATTGGTTTTAGGTCATTTTGAGGGAATAGGCATCTATGGACATTTTACCATCACACTTGAAGCAAGAAATGGTATCAAAGTGACCACGACAACCAGTCCAACCTGCCCAACGTAACAGACTCAGTGCAAATCTTCTTCGTACAAAGCAGTTACAAATGTAGACCTAACCAAAACTGCAAAAACACATTACACATAGACGTATGTCTCCTTCAAGTCAGATTTTTGCAGCAGAGACTGTGCTCACACGAGAGTGCGACCTGTCCAAACAGTGAGGAAACTGGGTGTCATCCTTGATGAAAATTTGAACAAGAAAGTGAATGTGAAAACAAACTGCAAGCAACGCTCGTCAAATGGCCATATATAGCCACTCTGTCTCTCCACAGCCCACGCTTCTGACACCATTGGCCTGGACTATCCAGCTTGCACTTTTAAAATTCCCAACTCTGCGTCCAAGGTAGGCCTATATACTCTATTTGAAAATAAATTCTCCAAAACCTGGTGTATTGCTGAATAGCGCTACATCCTGTTCTTGGCGAAATACCTGCAGCCTGTACATGCATACAGCATATTTCCACAGTGCAAACTACACGCAATTGTATGCATCAGAACGGAAGGGGCAAATAATGGGTTATTCCGTCTTTTATTTCTTGAGAAGATTGATGTCGAGTCTGTTCTATTGTTTTCCCAACATCCCCTATCATCCATAGATCCCCTTTACTTAGCTTTCTTTGGCTTTTCTCTTGGCTTTATTTGCCTTTAGATCAAAGTGGTAAATTTATGAAATCTGCGGCTGCTGTTTTGATTATGCCTTGAATGATGGGTGGCTTTTATCAGATAATATCCGATAAGGGGAAAATGACTATAGTGGCAAAATTACCCAACAAGATTAAGGTGCCAGGGCTTTCTAAAAAGCAATTTCCTCACAAGGAGCCAAGGGCTGTGGGCTTGGCAAACACAGAAGCTGCAAAGGGTTGGGGGGAAGGTGGGGGGGGGGGTGCTGCAGAAGGATGGGCCAGAAAGGCATTCAACAGGGGACTTTGCCAAGACCAATTGTATACACATTCAAAGGGCTGCACGGACAATTGGCGGAATTTGGGTTTTTTATCTACACTTGAGTAAGAAGTAACAATAAGATTTCAAAAAAATGAATTTTTGTGTCATATTTTTGATGACTGTTAACAACGAGCTCCATCGTAGCTCTGTTTTTCATTGAGACCACAAGATAGAGATCAACCATCAACGGAATGTTTGGCGTATGATGGGTGTCGATTTGTCAGATATCATCATCTTAATAAATAAAAAGTTCTTTCTAAGTTAAAAAAAATCAGTAATTCAGATACATTATGCAGTTACACTTTTCAATGCAGATTCCCGCATGCAAATGTTTCGATAAGAGCTCTTTGCGAAAAAGCCTCCCAAACTGTTCCAGCATGAACATTCAACTTCATTTTGTTGCGTCACTGGCTAAAAAATGTTCTATTATGATTTGGTGTCAGTTCAGTTATCATTTGATCGGGTCATTCACCACACATCGTATCATGACAATTACCAGAAGTGGTAACTGTCATAATCGTATCAAACAGAATATAAGCCTATGATTGTGTCGACGAACAGACTAAGTTATTTGAGGTATAGGCCATAAACCTTATAAGAAGACTAGCCTAAATCAACAGATGATTGTCAATGACATGGCAAAGCCAGTTTGCAAATTGCGAAGAAGAAAATTATTTTTCCAATGCCCGCCAATCGGCAAAGCGCTACATAGGCTTAATTTACAGAACAACCTCTTCACAAGAACGCACATATTTTGCAAACATGCGTGCAACCAGATCTGTCTAATACGCAGATCGTAGATGCAGAATATTAATGCATCTCTCCCTGAAGTAATGCCCTTTCCAGTAGACACGCATTTCATTGCAGGGGGGGGGGTATTTCTTGGGATGCATGATCCGCTGGGGATCATTCATTAGTGTATGAAAGGAAGAAGATGCATATGGTTATGCTATGGTAATATATCAGAACATGGGGCATGCAGAAGGCACAAAGCACATGAAAGGGCAATTCCATCATGCACTGCCCTTCATATATTTCTTGGGCCTATGAAAATAGGTGCTCCACCACTGCTCCAGTCATATCTTGACCTGTACGAATGGTCCAATTTCCATCCAGCCCCACTGAATGGTTCTTCACAGGCCAATCTTGGGCAGGGGGAGTCTTTTATTGCTCTGGCTCATGCCACAAGAATGTTTGATTAAGGATGGCCTCTGCATCCACACGGCCACAAGATGGGTGAAGATGGGGCAGGGGGTGGGAGGCTGCAAAAAGGTCCATAAAAGTCGCAATAATTTGGTTTTAGGAGGTCGTACCTGCAAGCAGATACGAAGTTGATATGCATACATCAGGACATAGCCATGGCCTACCTTTCTTTTATTTTTGTTGAGTTTCTGATCCCTGGCGTCGACTGCTGAGCCGGGCGCCTGGTTGCCCCATATGGTGTACATGACCCTGAAATAAGCCACGCAGATGATGATCAGTGGGAAGAAGTACTGCACGATGATGAGGTACAGGCGGTAGAGCTTGCCCAGGTCCACCACCAGGTCGTTTTTGGGGAAGTGGGGGTGGCATTTGTACACGTATCGCCCTGGGTAGAGCTCTTCCTTTTCCACGCTGAATATGATGGCCATGGGGATCCCAGAGCACAGACTGAAGGTCCACACAACAGCCATGACCGCCTTGGCCACCCTCCTGGAGCAGCGGGGCTTCAAGGGGTGCACTATAGCCATGTATCGGTCGATGGAGATGACTGTCAGGGTGATGATTGACACATTCACCGTCATCTCCTTGAAGAAGGGGGCCACGGGGCACAGGAATTCGGGCAGGTCCCACCTCTGCAGCAGGGCCGCCTGGAACTGGAAGGGAATGGAGAATATTCCGATCAGTACATCCGCAATTGCCAGGTTGGCTATGTAGAAGTTGGTCACAGTTTGCATCGATTTGTTTTTGGCTATGACTGTGATGACCAAGGTATTTCCGACCACAGCCAGTAAACTGATGCTCCCATACAAGAAACTGAGAAGGACGACAAGGCCAGGGGGCACATAGTACAAGTCGTCCTCCGTGTAATTGCCCCTGTCCATGCAACTGTCGTTCACAGAGCAGCTGCTGCCTGAGTTGTTTAATTCCTTATCGTGGGCTCCGTAGTACAAGGTATGGTTGGCCATGGTGGCCTTTGTTGGGTAATCCGAGTCAAGTCTTCACCTTAATGCTATTTTCTTCTCACAAATATTCCGATTAATTCACTTTTTAGGAGCTGTCAACACCTGCAGCCCTGGGCATATCTGCTGTGAACACTTTGATCACTTACTGAGACCTGTGCAGAAAACGCCGGCCTCCATCAGCACTTCTGGCCAATCAGCTATGAGCAGGCACAACTGCTTGATCGACCACCAGAGGAGCCACCTGCTATTGCTCCCAGGGAGAGCCCTGCTTGCGATGCGCATACAGTCATCCCCCTGCAGCTGGAAGTCTTGCAACTGCAACAAGTGATCCTTCAACTTACTAATTATATTTCCGAAACCAAATAAAGCTCTGCGGGGGATTACAATAACAGTCTCCATTTAATTCATTCGATTTACATAATGAATCAAATTAGTGATATCATTTTTAAAAAGTGATTTAAATTAATGTTTTAAATTGAAGATCACAGTGTGTCCAAAAAAAACCAGTTTGTGTATGAATTCTGTTAGGCATCACTTGACACCTTCTCACTTGAATTGGTAACGGATCACAGCTACCGTAGGCCTATACACCAGTGTGGATATCGGCAGCTGGAACTGGATTAAAGTATGGATCTCGTCATGCACCCGGTGATAATCTCGTAAAAGGCAGACAGCAAACAAGAAGACAATAATAAGAATATATTTATTACGAAATACGGATTCTTATAATTTCATCCATTTCTTTAATCCAAAGTATCATGGAGAGTGGCACTCTTAAGTATTTTGAAATTGTGACTCCGCAATGCGAAAAACGTTTTATAAAGACTGTTTTAGAAACTAAATTGAACTTTTCCCATTCTTTGATAATTCCATACAATAGAAGTTTCACATGTGCAATTGCCAAAATTCCACACTTGATTTGACATAAAATTCATATTTTGGGGAATTTGTTGCATCTGAAAAAAGTATTCGAAAAATTGTGATCTACAACAATGAATTTCAAGATAACTGCATGACTTCCATTGAGTGGAGTTAATTTTTTCTGTAACAGAAGATATAATAGTTCAGAAGAGTTAATACTTTTACATGATTTCAGATTCTTCAAATAGGTACTAGGCCTACAAGTATTACATTTGAAAAAATGTGACGAATGGTTCTGCCTATATATCTTAGAAACTGGGTTGTTTTGAGGGATAATATTCAAATTGGTGGATCAGAACTCCTGGATAAATGTAGCACTCACACATATAGAAGGCCTACTCATCAACCACAATATGAATATGGGGAGAAAAATCTTCAATCATTCTGACACAAAAAACCACTGTCAGTGAGGGTGCCAATAACTATTGTTTAAATACGATTGACAAAATTTGAGGTTTATCCCATCAAAAATTCCCCAAATGGATAAAAAAACTAATTTAGATCAGATAACCCCTCAGTAACTTGATTCAGTTTAGGCAAAGCGAGCCTGAGCAAACTTTGAGGTTAAAAAAATTGACCAAGAAAACACTTAGCGCAGTGGTGTGCAGATGCATGGTAAAATCATGTTATCTCAACCTTCACTATCCTTCATCTCAAGATGCACTGTTTTGAGAAGGGAATCGTCCAATAGAGGGAAGTCTGCATATTTCGTAATGACAGAGACACCTGGAGAATATGTCAGCCAGTTGTGCTCTCAGTGTCTGCCACGGTTGGTCAAATAACGCATTCGTTGTCCTAAAATAGTTGACAAGTTGATGTTCCTTAAACATCAGAAGTTGCCCTAATTGGTAAAATTCTAAGGAAAGCATCAAAGAATACCATCTTTTTACAAGTCCCCAATCAAGAAAGTCATTTGGTAGTATGGTACATTGAGCCTAGCCCCGAAACGAAGACGTTGGCTCAACCCGAGATAAAAAGAGACAATCTTTATTTCATTCTTTAGAAAAAGAAAATACCCTTTGAAATGAAAATCTTCCCAAATTATTGCCGATTGAATGCCATGGCAACAAAGTCAAATAAAAACATAGGCTGTACGGCAGCATATCTTCGGCTTTCAGCAACAGTCTGATGGATAAGGTAATGGACACAAGACCAGTTCTTGCAGCATTGATATACCAGAATATTGAAAATCAAGTGTGACCATGAGAATGGGGATACCCACTAAACTTTTCTGATAGGCATCTGACAATGGAGTACAGATGTGGCAATATGGTACTTCGGTTTTAAAAAAAAGGGGGGGAGGACATCTCAGGACAGCCTGATTTTAATGAGGATGGGCTGCACCGGCACTTTCACATATAAAAAAATGACTCCTTTTTATTAGCCAATAAATAAAGGATGAGATGTCATTGCAAAAGCAAGTTTCTGGAGCCAGAAAAAAAGACTATCTCTTCACCTCTTCAGTTGAGTCAACTCTTGAAATAAAGCACATTTTTGGCCTTGGCTCCTATACCATAATTATGTTTGCTTGATTCCAGACCTGTGAAATAAAGGTTGTTCCAGACGCCTGCCTTTGATTTTGCCAATTAAGGCAAATGCTGATGTTTAAGGAGTATCAACTTGTCAAATATTTAAGGACCCTAGGCATAATGCCTTCGTTTAGTTGACCATAGACACCGGATTTATTGAGAGCACAACTGCCTAACAGATTCTCCAGGTGTCTCTGTCTCTCTATGCAATATGCAATGCCTTCCCTCTAGTGGACGCTTCCGTTCTCTTAACAGTGGATCTTGGCATAAAGGCAGGCCTTATCTCGATTTTCCAGAGGCCTGATAAAATACAACTATTTTTGGGCAGCATCTGAGAAATGGACCTCACCCAAAGTCAATCTCATAGGAGCTCAAAAAAGTAAGACTTTATAAGATGAGTAAGCCATGCTTCCATAATATGCAATTCAATTTTGTCGAATACTAAAAATTCCATTTCGTTTGATAAAAAAAGTGTCAATATAACAATAACAATAACAATAACAAATGTTTATTTAACGTCACAGAAGGATAAAACAAGAAAACACTAGCTAAAAGCTATTATGTGACAAAACAACAAGAAATAAAACAAATAAATTTAGAGATTAAAATAGACCTACATTGTTATGATTATAAGTAAGACAGACAACGTCATGTTATGTAGACATCTTGTATTTAACTGTTAGGGTCATGTGACGTTACCATCGGTAACATATGACGTTGCTGCCCTCTACTGTACATTGATATCAACACATCTTTCCTTTTCTGAATACAATGAAATTGCAAAATTTTATAATTCAAAATTATACAAATGAATATCTGGATGATCATTTTCTCAAGGTTCTTCATCTTTGCTGTTAATCTCTTCTTTTCAATTCAACAATCAATCCAACATCTCATCTTCCCTCCAACAATCAACACAATCTCCCTGATCCGCCGTGCCATGCAAGATCTCCTTCCAAATTTGTTGCATTCCCTGCAACGCTGTCTCTTCTGTTGAAGGCCTCCACGTTCTCCCTTTAACATTACTGCAACACTACATAAAATCTCTTCTGTCCGAGTCACCGATTGCAGACTTAGTTAACGCCAAGAACTCTCATGTTGCAATTGAAGTTGAATATCCAGACGGTTTTAATGTCTTATACGCCTCCCAACGACCTCAGAAACAGCAGATGAGCACACCTGACACCATGTTATGATTATAAGTAAGACAGACAACGTCATGTTATGTAGACATCTTGTATTTAACTGTTACGGTCATGTGACGTTACCATCGGTAACATATGACGTTGCTGCCCTCTACTGTACATTGATATCAACACAACATAATTAATGAGTGAAAGAATATTTTATATTTAGACTATCAGAAACAAAGCACACAGCCATTGTACATCATAGCACTTTATTCACAATCAGTTCTCAATAAATAACAAAACTGCTGGTACAAATATTGAAGAGGGTTGATATGAGATTTTCGAAATTTACAAAATATATAGTACAAAATATTAACCAAAGATATAGGCACAATGATATTAGCAGTAGATTTAAGCAGTAGGGAGGCTTTTCAAGCTCTGCATTTCCTGGGTGAGTACTCTGGTAATTTTGATATTCCTCTGTGCTTCATCGCCTCCCATCCTGGAAAGGGCGATCTCAGCAGCCTCTCTCACTTGTTTGATGGGGTCATTTCTCCTGAAACGACAATTAAATAATCAATGCAACTTGCATGTAGTTAACACCACACTGGTGTCTGGACACTCGACAGGTTTCTCATATGACTTTTCTTGGAATCTAATTTTGGCTGGCCTTGATTTATCTGCACTGTGAAATTGAATTTTTAGTCAGGTTAAATTATTGAGTGAGATGGTGTAAGATTCCTTTGAGGTACCTAGCACAGCTTGTTGTTTTAAGTTATGATAACGGACAGATAGATTATCACAACTTAAAACCACAAGCTATGTTAGCTCAAACAAATTGTACAAGCATCTTACTCAATCATTCCAGCTGACTCAAAATATAAACTTTACGAGAGGGTCGGTCGGGAAACCGGATTCTAAATTTTTGTTTTCTTGGCCTGACAGGGTTACTTTTTTCTTTAATCATATTATAGGCCTACGATGAGCTCAGTCACTCAAAAATAGTTATCTTACTCATGTGGAGCATTAACACAATATCAGTAAAATGACTTGACCACTTTAGGATAATCTGTGTTAAGTGTTGATACAGTCCAGTACAAATGGCGTACATCAATGGATTCAATGATATACGAACCAGAGATTGACAATAGCAGGGGTAGCCCTCAGGCACCTCATATAAGCCAGGGAGAGACAGGCACTTTCTCGAACAAGTCGATCCTCATCTTCCATCAAGTGAATTATGCTCTCTTCCAGCTTGCGATTGTTCCGACCTGAAATTTTATGATTTGCAATTCAGATATAAGAAAGAGATACCGTGCTTTTGTAAAGTAAGTCAAGTGGGTGATGTTTTGCCATTGAATCAATGCTACATATCCTGTATATCCTCAACCAAACAGCTGGAGGAAACATGAATCCTCATCCAATGAGATGAAAATAAGTATTGCATAATATTTAATTATAAACTACTAGAATTACCCATAGTAAAAGGCAGGACAGGTTACTTGGCACTTTTGTGGCTAAAAATGAGCATTACCCGGCAGGGATTGTCTATATTTAATTATATTATTATTATGAGCCTGCTTGTACCACTAGCGTTTCCGTATGGACTAAATAAGGTGTATGGTTATGGCTAAAACATATTATATCTTGTCATAAAGGAGGCAATATGAGGCATGTGAGATACAAACGGCTTTCAGAAACAAATGTAGGAAACTACAGAAAATGTTATGTTATTCTCATACCTGTCTTTGCTAGAGCTAACCCAGAAATAGCTCTCACATTTGGTTCAGGATCTTTTGTTAGATTCACCAAGTAATCCACCACAGCATCAGTGTTAAATTGCCCTGCAAAAGTAATATTCATGATTGCATAACAATAGCACAACTGACAAAACAATTTTTGTTCTTCCTGAAGGTTTGACAAATATATACGCTCTATAAGACCAACTTAGGATCACATGTAGTAATTTTGTAGCAAACTGGAGATATTTTTCAGCTATGCTCCTATTAACATACTAAGGTCTCACATGAAGTCAATATAACATAAAATAAAAGATAGGGAGGTCATAAACCAAGGTTTGTCTTGGGGAACAGATTTAGTCCAGCAGATAGCTGAAACCATTGTGCACTTTGTGTTACAAGCATGAAATTTGGCACAGATGATCTTCTGAATATACTCTAAAAAATTGGATATGGAGCCATTCTGAAAAATCTCTAAATTCAAAATGGCCGCCATTTCAAAATGGCGACCATGAAATATCAATAAAACTGAATTACATGCCAGTATGATAACTGAGAAGTCACATATGTGGCATAACATGGTCAAAAACATCAAGTGATAACATTAAAAAGGCAGACACATGTATCTGATGTAATTCAAGATGGCGGTTGGCAGCCATCTTGGATTTTATCGTATAAATAATACCGTGCTATCCTTCAGCTCTACCACATCATGCAGCACATCAATTTTGGGGTTTTCGTATGAGCAAAACCCATTTCTGTAGTCATTTTGGTGATAACTCATCATTTAACTAAGATAGGAGTAGTTCCAGCTTGCTAATCATTGGAAACTGTGTATGAAACGATGCCCAAATGAATCTGCTGTTGTAATGATGAGGAAAAGGATAAATAATTATGAAAACTAACAAACATCTAATGGTGTGTTTCTCCTGCATTGGGACTTATAAGGAGGAATCTTGTGCAAGTCAATTGCCATTGGATTTTTGAAACCAAGCTAATATCCATTTAGCAAAATCTTGTGCATTTGCTGTGCACGTGTGATATTGGATGTGCTTTACATCTACAGTATTTTGCAGATGCTGTATTGTGGAAGATTCATCTATTTCTTTGAATATCAATTTGCTCACTCTGTCATATGTTATCGATAGCTTATCTCTCTTGGGTATATCAATGCAGTATGACAAAATTTGTCATATATCAACAGAGGCAACCAATTAAGCATGTGCTTGATTTGATTCACTGGCACCATAGTTCCAGTGAAAATTATGTGATGATGTCTTATCAGTGACTGACAATATTGCGCAGACACCTCATCCATTGGTGCCAGTATGTGTAGCTCATTTTCAGGGGACAGGAGTATAAGTTTTTCAGCATCCCACAGACTATCAGGAATTGAAAACCAATACAGTCGAGTGACTGGGCTTACCAAACACTATATCATACCCGCACAAGGGCTTCAATGTTCTCTGACATCCAAGAATTCTTCTCTAACCTGTTATATCAAACACAATGTCATCAGCTACATGTCCAATCTGAAGTGCATCACTTCGAGAAGGCATTCAAGTTTGATGAGGCCCAGGTTATACAAAGCTTTTCAGCAGGTATCTTTAATTTTTACTGATTATCTTCTGAGCTCTTTACCTCATGCCATGAGCTTAGTTCTTTTATTGCGGGTGGCTCAAGAAGCGTCAGTTGATAGTGTGTAGTGGCTCTGAAGAAGCTGTTTCTGACATCTCCTTGGGAGTATATCATGCCTCCCAGAGTGCTCAAAAAGATATCAACATTTGCCAATCCGTCTTTTCTACTATTGTTTCCAGATGACTGTAAACAAGCTGTCTTGATTGAGCAATGTGCATGGAATGAGTTTGAAAAAGAAATCAACAGAATTGGTAAATCCTAGCCATGCAGGTTTTTGTGCTGGCAGGAAAAAACCAACAACCTTTCCCCTGAGTAAAACAGATTATCACTTCTGAACAACTCCAAATTAGTGTTCTCAGGCAAGACCATTATCAATTTGCTGAACTACATCAGAGTCTATCTGAGGAATATACATATTTTTGCCCATGAAGATGAATCTTATCCGCATGCACTCTGTTATATTGGTAATCTTCATATTTATCTTAAATTTCAACTCATTCCACTCAAATACAGGCAGATCTGCCAAGCGTTGATGCACTGACTATTGATGGAGCAGCAACTGTCCATAATATTATACTACCACTAAGAACCTGCAAATTGTCAGGGCTACCGAAGAAGTATGTTTTTGCCTTGTCTGGAAAGAGCATTGGCCAACTTATTGTTCACTTGGACATTGTGTTTGAAGTCTTCTATACGTGAAATGAGAGAGCAAGGTGACTGTCATAGAGTTCCACCTGAAACTCTTGTACAAAAAATTCAATGGGTTCCTGTAAATTTAAGGAAATAAAAACAGAACTGTAAGACTTACTGGCAGATGATGTCTCAACTATCTACCACAAGCATGTGGTTAAAACAAAAGGCTCAAATATTCTATCTTACTTGACATACATGTGCTAAAAGCCTAGAATATAGGAAGTCAAAATGGCAACACATGTAGAAGCATACAGTATCCCCCAGTAAATGAGTACACCCTAGCGACATATCGACTAATTTGCTTATAAGTCAGGAACTAAATTAAGTAATCCACCTTAACCTACGTATGATATCCCTTGGACCTAAGAAAATGTTTTTGTAAAATTTCAATGGTGCAGACTTACGTATTTGTAAGTTGTGAGTGTTTAAATAACTGTGCTGCAAAATAAGTGAGTACACCTAATGCAAAATATACATGGGGGTGATAAAAAAATTGGCAAGTTTTAGATGTTAATCTCATGGAAGTTGTGTACAAAGTATGTAATGATAAAATAGATCACATCCAGTGGCATATTTAAGGGGGGCCATTGGGCATGGCCCCCCGCCCCCAGGCCAAAAATTAACATGGAAGAGATAGGAAAAGCTGCAGAGCGCCCTGTATTCACCCCATGTAATGAACCCCTCCCCCTCAGGCCATTTCTAGATACACCCCTGATCACAGCAACTTTATGTCACAAAAAGAGCAGGAAATCCCAATGGCCACTGTAGATGCCGTGGAGCGGCAAACATATCCAGAGGTAGTCGTCCCAAATCAGCAATGCTTTTTCAATGGAGAGAGAGATTCCTTTGCATCACAATATGATGCACCCTCTACCACTCGTAATGTGGCAGTAGAAATTGGCTGTCCTTTGCTACAAACTTAGTGGATGTGATGTAATTTACACTGACAATGCCATTTTCCAAAATAAAAATTTTCGCTACCACTTATAAGCAATAATTACTCATTTCTCAGGTCATGCCAATGTCTCTTGCATTGGGTGTACTCACTTATTTGGTGGCCCTTTTACCTTTTAACATTTATCAGTTACTAATAATTGATTGCATATCTTTCAAAGTTTACATGGATATTCTGCTAGGTCTAGGCTATATCATATCATGAATTTGGTGGATTATTTCACTTGAGTGTGGAGCTCTGAGCAAATTAATCCAGAGTCACAGGGGTATACTCATTTACTGGGGATACTGTATGTACCAGACTGTTTTTGCACAATTTTGAAAAAGAAATCAACAAATCTTGGTGCTTTCAACTGCTTTGACTTAGAACATTCACTGAGCTGCTTACCAAGCTGGACATACAGTGGAGAGGTGTTCATTACTTCTGATAATCCTGATGCTGGACTGGTGTTTTAAGTTAAATCAAGCCCATTATTTGGAAAATGGAGGAATGATGCTTCATCCACGTGTATCGAGTTTGTGCCTTGTGGTAGCAAATTGTTGCTAATGCAAGTGATTAAGGTTGCACTGAGGTGCACAGAATTGAAACTAAATGGGACTATCATTGCCAATGCATTTGTCTTCTTTGGCACATCATCTACTAGCAGACAAATACATGACAACCCCGAATAATTGACTCATGTTCGGTTGTGTTTCTGGTTACAAGTTATGATTGATGATTGTACCTTTTTTCACGACTAGTACCAAATAGATTTTTTCAGCATATCCCTTGTTCATGTTCTTTAGCCATCAGGCTTATAGACATATTTGAAAATGGATGCTTTATGACTTTGTCACCTTTGATAAAATAATGACAGTATAGTACATGTAATGTCATGAGTAAAACGAAAAAAATCTGACTTTACTGGCTTGACCAAAAGCCTTATAACTTGACTTCTACTGAACCTAGATGGACAATTTTGATATCAAATGATCTCTTGTTTCATATACTTTACACTATATTACTACTTTGGGAAATTGGGTGTATATACACAGGTTGTGGTAAACTTTACTTAATGATTTTGTGAAATAAGATGTTGATGTTTGTGGTAACAAAGTTGATCCCAATCAAAATATTTTAACACAATAATAAAACTTCAAGAACACTAGAATGTGGTATCGAATGAAAGTAGAGAATGTAAGGTTTAATTTGGTGGGTCAAACATTAATGTGGAGCTACTCTTGCAGCAGAATGATAGGAATCAATATATATCTAAACAAACGGAAATTTCCAGCGTCGGTTTGCTAAGTTTTTGAGTAGTCATATTGGAACAGCTGCCATATTGAATATGGCCATATTTGAAAATGGCTCCATATCCAAAAACACTTGTTATGCCTTAGAGAAACATTGTGCAAAGTTTCATGCTTGTAACAAGAAGTGCACAAAATGACCAAAAATTGTTGCTTAGCCGCTGGACTAATTGCCTCTTGCCACACTAGCCCAAGGAGGCAACCAATAGAAGTCTGTGGTTGCCCTTTTAAATACTAAACAATTTAATGCCCAGCTTTGGTGAAATAGTCAAAATTAATACTTTGTCTGCTTGTTTGTGTTTTACGCCTCTGCAGCACCTCAGGGGGCCGTATGATGATGAGAGGAGAAGACTGTGAGTCTGGCACATACCCTCTTAATTCAGGGATGCCAGAGAGATTTGAACCCACGCCCTCAAAGCCAGTTGACAAAAATTAATACTTTGATGACAGTCTTAAAATAATTGCTATGAGGTGGATCTCTTAAGACTGCATTGTTTGATTCAGAAACAACTATATTATAATGTTGCACGCTTGAAAGAAGCAATGACATTGCATTTTCATGCAACAAATAATTATAATTGCCAGTTGAGGAAACTTAAAGCCCCCAGAATATCTAATGGTCGCTCCTAAAGTGATATTCTTGCAAGATCTAAATCTTTGATGATCAATGGTGAATCTTGTGATCTACCAGATAAAAAATGCATCCTTAATTATAATGAAGTACCGCCTACTCTTTTATACACGTACTCACCCAAATTCTGAATGGCAGTCAATCTGACCGTACTATCCATGTCGAATACTTCCCTAGTAGCAAAGTACGAAGTGGCATAATCGTAAAGGCGGTCAAAGAAAACATTAGGATTTCCAGAAGAGCCGTCACAAATAAAAGATTTGTACATTGTCTGCTTGATGACTTTATTGAGGTTGAAAATGTCTTTGTACATCAGGTTGACAAAGAGGTTTATTTTGTCCTCTCCGAATGTTCGAGCTATTTTCACACCGTAATCGTCAACAAACTTATCCCTGAAGGTCGTGTACAACACCTCCGCCTGTCCGTGGAAATGGCGGTCCCAGAACTCAACATACAGAGAAGGGTCATTCCGCGGCGACCCCTCAACGACCTTGACCTCATCTTCAAGGTCATCATCAGCCTCATCCTGAGCACCGCCTTCTGATTGGCAGTCTTTGAAGGATGTTTGAGTTGCCACGTTCAACTTTCTTTGTGCCGATTTCCGTTGAGAAATGTTTTGAGAAGCACTCGGCGAAGTATCTCCCTCGTCATTCTCGCTGAGCATGAGAGCTTCCAGGTATTCCCCGATAATATTCTTCAGCTTCACTAAAGTCTCCGCATACTGCTCCTCCTTGACGAAAAACACCCAGTTGATTCGGGCTAAGATCAACTTGCTGGAAATAATAAATATAGCACCTAAATGTGTTGTAAACATTCAATATTTAGCTATCTGTTCTGTAACACTGTGTTTAAGCAATGGTTTGGACACCCCTTAAGTTTGAGTAGGGCAGCATTTTGTCACATTATGGACCAACCATTCACAGAAACCTTTTTTGCTGCATAGTGTGTGTAAACCACACCCAATCTCATAACGTATCAATAAAAAAAAATTCCAAACTTAGATTATGGCCATATTTGTTGAATTTCATCCGTGCATAAGTTTGGACACTATTACCATCCTCTTAATCGTATGTACTCAATTTTAAAATTTATTACATGATCACACGAAACCAATAATACAGCTTCTAAATGCTTTACAGCGTTATCGGGTTATCAAAGAGTCTAAAGAACATAGATCTACATATTTCATGTGATTTTGACTATTTGCAGCAGAATGACTTCCTATCATGATCTGTCCATGGGCATTGCAGCACCCACTGCTGAGTTGATATTATTCAAAATGTCCATGACATCTCAAAAGTTGAGACTTAATAAGAACAGATGAGGTATCTTATCACATCAACTAGTCTGAAAATCTCAATTTGTTTATGACTACAAATATTAGAGAAATGTGTAAATATTCTTAAAGTCACATGTCATGGAAATTTTAAAATATCAACTTTCACATCAGTAGTTGGTGCTGCAAGGGCCATGGACATCTCTTGGTTGGAGTCATTCTGCTTCAAAAATATTCACACACCACAAAAAATATGTTCCTGGAACTGTTTCATAGGTAACCCTCCAACGTATCTGGGAGTTGTATTATTAAATTTGTGTGAAGTAATTTGACATGCTCCAAAACAAGACACCAATGAATGAATTCTTCGCAAACAACTGTTGAAAATTTGATAATAAAACATTTTTTCTGCATGACACACATTTTTCCAATGCAAAAAGCAGAGACACTTACAGTCCGGAGTCAAGGTGCTTGTTGACAGACCTGAAGTATTTGGTTGCTATGGGAACAATAGCCTTGTTAGAGACGTAAGATAAAGCAATGGTGTCCTTGAGGCCATTGTTGTGAGTGGGGTCATCATTGAACAACGGAATGAAGATCTTGCAGGTCAAAAGCACCTTCCCCGTCTCGTCCGTCTTGCCCTCCTGGCTGCCAGAACACCACACCGAGCAGCCCAGCTGGCCGAGGCCCTCTGCAAAATAAGACGTGATACAAATTTGACATCTCTGTCAGCCAATGAAATGTATCATACAGAAATACATCAGGACAAACTGCCCTCGTATTCTGCAATGTTTGTAAATCTGAATGTTTGTTCCATGGCTTAGAGCTCTTTGCATAAAAGTGTCCCAAATAGTTTCAAAATGTTTTAATAATTTGCTCGGGTGTCGCTGAATATGTCACCATATAAGTATACATTCATTTCACACACCAAGTATGGTGTACAAGCAATTGCATATGTGTGATACAGGTAAAGCATAGCCCTGGGACCCACATGTGCTAGCACGTGGGTCATGGGTCGCTACATTGGAAAAACTTGAGATTTTCAACAAGGGTTTAGGAGAATTACCGATATTGTGTGTTGGTATATCAAAACTAGACACATTTTGCTGCTGATAACACATATTTTCAGTTTTGTGAGCACATTAACACCTACAATACAAAGGCATTGAAGTTGAGCTTAATATTTTTTTCTTATACATTGTAATGAAACTACGCTCTGATTGGCTAAGAGAGAGTGACAGCATGGTGATGTCACAACATGATTGTTTACACAATCGCCATGACATCACCAGAGATTGTGACATCACCAGTGTTTATGACATCATAACAGTGCTGCTGCTCTGTTTAGACCAATCACAGTTGAGCAGCCATTTTATTTTCTTGAGGAGACAGTTTTTATGGGGCTTAGAAAATTTAAAACTGTTGTGTACAATGTATGTGAGGACGTTCTGGGCTAAAATGATGTGCTATCAGCCGCGAAATACATGGAGATTATTGTGAGATAATCGCAACAATCAATAGAGCCACAGCAATTACACCATTCTGATTCTCCTGAAGGGTATGCTGAAATCTCAAGTTTTTACTATGTAGTGATTCATGACCCCCTGCGCTACACGCAGGGTCTCAGGGCTAAGTAAAGCATGACATGCTCAGACCTTTGTCTGTCCTTTTGACTTCAGCTTTAATGACGTGACAATAATCAGATCATTCAGGAAATTTCATATCTAGCAGCTCAGCTTTTGTAGCTGTTTGCAGATTGGCGGTCCAAACAGTTTCAAAATTAACTTTCAACTTGGCCATGTGATGTCACAGGCTTTAAAATGTTCTGTTTGTGTCAGTTATGGTTAAAAATTAAAATCAGTGGATTCAGGGCTTATCATATCTAGCAAAATAGGTGACAAAAAACAAAGTAAATGACTTAAGGTATTTCATTGTTACATATGGCCAGTTTGCAAATTTAAAATAAGCAAATTAATTTTTCCAGTAGATCGCCAATCTGCAAAGAGCTGTAATAAACAATCTCGTTCACTTATTTATATCTAAGGTGCGCACTGTGCAGCTTATAAGAAGATTAGAAAACCAACAGGTGAACTGTTAAAGAAGATTAGAAAACCAACAGGTGAACTGTTAATGATGTGGTAAAGCCGTTTGCAAATTAAAAAGAAAATAATTTTTGACAATGTACCGCCAATCTTTAAAGAGCTTATCAGAACTCAGACTAAAGCCCTCATGGATAAATGGTAAACTTGAAAAACTGTGCCATCAATTATCATGCTGTACATTGCATGTGCATGAATTCCAAGTGCTTGGAATATTCAAGTATCGTATTCCACCTAAAAAGAAGTGACATGCTCACAGTATCTTCAATTTGCAATCACATTATCACAGTATACTGAATTAGTAAGATCACATGTTTTTCAGCTGGATGTCGTTCGGATGAGATGTTAAATTGGCGGCCCCTTGTATCAGTGTCTGTGCTGGGCAAGTAAGTCAAAGATCCCTCACATTGGGAAAATGTGTAACATGTTGAGATCTCTCTCCCATCTCATCAATCAACCCTCGTGAGCACCTAGAACTGGGCTTAGCGGGCTGCACTTACCATATCTATCTATCTATCTATTAGAGTTCCTCCGTGGCCTAATGGTTAAGAGTGCTTGTTTGCACAACCACTGGCTCTGAGGGCGTGGGTTCGAATCTCAACCCGGAATTCAATTTAGTCCGAGCCCATGGGACACTAAATGGAGGCGGGTTGTATCCAGTGTTCTATGCTGGGGCAACTGAAAGACCCTGGGCATCCCTGAATTAATAGGGTATGTACCAGACTCACAGTCTTCTCATCTCATCATCATATGGCGATCGCCTGCCTCGATATAGCCCACTAAGGTGCTGCTGAGGCGTAAAACACAAACAAACAAAACAAAAAATCTCTCTATCTATCAGATTAGTTCATGACTCACTACACAAAGTGGAACAAACGTCAACAAAAGATTTTAATTTTTTATCGACCAACCTGAGATAAAGGAGACCAGCCGTCCATCGCTGTCAGCATGGGAAATCACTATGTCCACCCCAGTCATTTCACCACATCCTCTTGAGGCCCTGTGAGTTAAGAATACTTTTTGTTATGCTAATATTACAGAGAAGGCATAATTAAAATTGACATCAGTTTCGATTATCATGAGTTCCTTTTTTGTGGCATGTTACTTTACAGCTGAGGTCAAAAGCACAGACTCAGAAGTGTCACGCTTTAAATACATGTATCACTCTGTATACAGCATGGTGACGAATTCAACCATTTCTGAGTTTATGATTTTGACTTCAGCTGTCATCTGATTTGTCCATGAAGCAAGCGGAGCCAACCAGGTGAAGCTAAAGTAATGCCCAGCAATCATATGTTAATTGGCTTCGCTGAAAGCGTAGCTATTGTAGTCCTGGCCATTTTCACCTGTGTGTCCGTCTGTGTGTTAATTGAATCCCGGGAAAACCGCACTTCTAATTTACCTGATATTTGGCAGCATATCTTCCTTTTCCCCTCAGAATACCTGATTTAAAAGGTGACTGAAGCGTGGTACACTGCACATACTTCTGAGCAGCCTGGTTGCCTAGCAACATAGCATCACAAATGCTGCCCTGAAAAAGTTACCATTTTCTGCTCTCTTTTTTTCAACAGCATTTACTATTTAAATGAGATCTAATGCAGCTAGAAGCATAATCATTTTTTTATTGAATGCAGTAACACATACTCTATGCTACTTCAAAGTTTCAGCTTCTCATCTTTATCCAAAGAATTTTCTCTGTTAATTACAGTCAACTGTGTCTAAAATTGTCTTTATTTCTTTAAATTGACATTGGCACAGTAATGGAACTGCAGCAAAAATGACTCCGAGAAATTTTTTTATTTTTTGCCATTTGTTTGACAATAACTTGTTTATGATAAATGCAAATTAAAAAAAATCTGTATGATCGTTTTTCTAAAATTTGATAACTGCCAAAATTGATGCATGAAAAATCTGCAATTAATTATTGCGTTGGTGCCCTTTGAGTTCTTACAGAAAAAAGGATTTTAACCTTTTTCTTCACATTTGTGGCAAATGTATTGGTGTACATCCATGGGAAGACAATTCTGACATTTTTATGTGACAAATGCATGTAATGCTTTATTCTGTGGTACATAACCAAAAACTCAATTTATGACTTTTAAGCAGTCATCAGTCCAAACATGCCGTTACCATGGCAACCAAACGAGTCGGTGAAATTTTTTTGTTTTTCATTTTTGGAATGTATGGATCCCATAGAGTACCTGTGCAAAATTTTAGAAAAATCTGTATGATCAAACTACTATACTTGAGTCACCTTAAATTTTGGTTGCTGGTGGTGCTGTTTTAGGGCTGCTATTGAGAAATGCATAGATGACAGCCAGCCTACAGTGCCACGCTCTCGGTCTTTTCCCATCATTGTATTTGTTGTAATGCATAAGATCAAGCTTGTATAGTTGTTTGTAAGAAAGATGTGTAATTTCACTAATATGAAAATTTACACTGCAAAAGTTATTTACAGATGATTTCATATTTGTAGACCAAAGGACGAAATGTGAATTGTTTTCTAGGACATGGTATCCTATGGGGAAAAGTGATGTCTGCAAATATGAAATCATCCGTAAAGGATATTTAGACAATACATTCATAGATAGATAGATAGATAGATAGATAGATAGATAGATAGATAGATAGCCACTATAGTATTGTATGTAGCCACTATAGTATTGTATGTATGCAGAAATCTACAGGCGGCACTTGCAACATTTTTTCCATTTTAGCGCCACCCATTCAAGTTGAAACTGCTATAAGACAATTCAATTTTTAAAATATACGAAGCAATAACTAATTAATTCAAATTCATTTCAATAAATGACTAAATAATACTTTAAACCATTCAAAAATGACCATTTTCTACAAAACTGACCTTATAAAGTGGCTGGTTCTTGGTAGCAAGGAACGTCTTTGCGGGAAAAAGATTTGGTCACTATTAGCGTTTCGTCTCTCAAATTGATGCGGATCTTGGACTGGCTCCTTTGACGTAACAACGGGGCTGGCTTACCATCAATCCTCATTCCTTGAGGATGAAGATTCACAACTGACGGATGAGTCAGTGAAGACGTTCCGTTGTCACTGCGGTCACAGATACTCGTAGGTTCAATGACTGAAGAGACAAAAAAACATCTTATTTAATCTTCTTTTGTGTGGCTTTTATTCCGTTTTATCACTCAAGAGGAAACTCAAGACACTGCATGACCATATCTGATTTCCCTAGATACCTGACACTTCACTCCATGCAACTGATACGTTGATTAAGAAACTCGAATCAACTTCATCGCTTTCTATTTGAAAACTTCAGTAAATTATCCTCCCAATCCTATGATGCAGACGACAGCTGAGTATACAATCATTTCGCCTTTAATATCTATCAGAACATTATTTTCAGAACTTAACTGCTGACTGCTGCTCAAATATTCCTTGACAGCTTTTGTCAGCCATTTTGAAAGTCATCCTGCAACAAGTACAGTGAGGGACCATAAAAATCTAAAAATCTCACTTTCAGTTCAACATTTTAACTTATTAATAAAAAAGACAATACAGCATGATGTCTCCAGATGCCACCTGAGTGTGAAGATCCAGGAGTCCAGGTTATAAGTCAGCTGCCGTCTGTTTGTCAGACGATGAAATAGGTTTTATCTTGACTTCGTCATAACTAAACTTCATCTTTACCGAACCCTCACCAGCAGAGGGAGTTCAAAAGGTATGAGGACGAAACTAACACCATTGGTTTAGTAGACTGTTCCTGAAGCAGTTGTGGTACTCTGAATGATGTAGTCCACTTTGTCTGGAAGAAATGCTGCATAACATGTCTTTGCCAAAATCTGTCTTTACCATGGTCAAATCAATGCAAATATACTGTGACACGGTAAAGACAAGGCTGGACACAGTAAAGAGATCCGAGTAAATTTGCTTTGATTTTATTGTGCACGGCAAAGACAATTTTTCAAAATAATTGAAAATGTCACATATTCACCCACATTAGTTATCCTGTTACATGCAGCATTGTAGTACCAAATATTGCATTATGTAAACAGAACAAAATGGTGGTTGAGTATTATTGGCTCGGTTTCCTGACATAAAAAATTGGCAATGCCTTAACCGTTACAGCACGTTTTCGTGAAAATGACCCATAAAATCATATCATATTACTATTATTATTATTGATTACAAGGCAGTAGCGTATAAACAATTAATTTATTCATACACGATAAACAATGCAGGTCATTTGCCTCAGGCTACACAGTAATTCTAAGAATGTAATTTTTGAGATTAAATACACAGAAATAGTACCCACAAAAGACACTATAATAAAGGCAGGTGCACTGCTTTTTTTACCAAAGGAGATGTTTTTCATATATATATATACATAATTACATATAATGTATACAATGTATTCAGGACAACTGCAGAGGAAGAAATGTATTATATTTGGAGAATAACCAGCTGGGAAATTTGTGATCAGTATAGAATTCTGCACATTCTTCAAAGTTAATCACCTATAACACGTGCAAAAGGCAACATGTTCGACAGCGCTCTAATAATAATTATTCCATTTTTTTTTTTATTATCAGTCAAAATAGTGTTTGACGCATTATGGGTTTTTTCCAGGTTCAAGCTCCACATGGGAATCCAGACCAAAAGCAGTCGAGGTGAAGGAGAAAGTCACACGGAGTGTGGATCCTGTGTGGAAGCCCAAGTATGGACCGCCAGTGCCTTCTTGTCATCAAAGCAGAACATAGTGGAGGCATTTGATCACACCCATGAAAGTGACATCAAAAGCAGCCTTTTTGGCCAGCATTGTTACTTGACTTCATTAGCTAACTTTGTACTACATGCAGTCAAAGGTTGTAATCAGTCTCCTCAATTATGACAACAACACAACCTTCAAAATCCATAGACAATAGGAAAAACTGTTTAAGGTGACTCAAGTATGGTGGTTTGATCATACAGATTTTTCTAAAATTTTGCACAGGTACTCTATGGGACCCATACATTTCAAAAATGAAATCCAAAAAAAATTCACCGACTCGTTTTGTTGTCATGGTAACGGCACGTTTTGCCTGATGACTGCTTAAAAGCCATAAATTGAGTTTTTGGTTACGTACCACAGAATAAAGCATTACATGCATCTGTCACACAAAAACGTCAGAAATGTCTTCCCAAGGATTTACACCAATACATTTGCCATAAACTTGAAGAAAAAGGTTAAAATACTTTTTTCTGTAAGAGCTCAAAGGGCACCAACACACTAGTTAATAGCAGATTTAGCATACATCAATTTTGGCAGTAATCAAATTTTAGGAAAACGATCATACAGATTTTTTAAATATTTGCATATATCATAAACAAGTTATTGTCAAACAAACAGCAACAAATAAAAAAAATTCACCAAGTCATTTTTTCACTGCAGTACCATGACTGTGCCAATGTCAATTAAAATAAATAAAGACAATTTTAGGCACAGTTGACTGAAATTAACTGAGAAAAAAAGATGAGAGGCTGAAACTTTAAATGCGCATAGAATAGATGTTACTGCATTCAATAAAAAAATAATTATGCTTCTAGCTGCATTAGATCTCATTTAAATAGCAAATTACTGGCTGCCATGCTGTTAAAAAAAGAGAACGTGTTAAAAAAAAGAGAACAAAAAATGGTAACGTCACAACTGTTTCAGGGCCTGCAGCAGTAGTGACGCTATGTTGCTAGGCAACCAGGCTGCTCAGAAGTATGTGCAGTGTACCACGCTTGAGTCACCTTAAGGTGACTCAAGCGTGGTAGTTTGATCATACAGATTTTTCTAAAATTTTGCACAGGTAGTCTATGGGACCCATACATTCCAAAAATGAAAAATAAAAAAATTTCACCGACTCGTTTGGTTGCCATGGTAACAGCATATTTGGCCTGATGACTGCTTAAAAGTTATAAATTGAGTTTTTGGTTATGTACCACAGAATAAAGCATTACATGCATTTGTCAGACAAAAATGTGAGAAATGTCTTCCCATGGATGTAAACCAATACATTTGCCACAAATTTGAAGAAAAAGGTTAAAATACTTTTTTCCGTAAGAGCTCAAAGGGCACCAACACACTAATTAATTGCAGATTTTTCTTGCATCAATTTTGGCAGTAATCAAATTTTAGGAAAACGATCATACAGATTTTTTTAAAAATTTGCATATATCGTAAACAGGTTATTGTCAAACAAATGTCCAAAAATAAAAAAATTTCAGCGAGTCGTTTTTTAACTGCAGTACCATGACTATGCCAATGCCAATTTAAAGAAATAAAGACAATTTTAGACACAGTTGACTGAAATTAGTTGAGAAAATTCTTTTGATAAAGACGAGAAGCTGAAACTTTGAATTAGAATAGAATAGGTGTTACTGCATTCAATAAAAAAATAATTATGCTTCTATCTGCATTAGATCTAATTTAAATAGCAAATTACTGGCTGCCATGCTGTTAAAAAAAAGAGAGCAGAAAATGGTAACGTCACAACTTTTTCAGGGCCTGCAGTAGTGGTGACGCTATGTTGCTAGGCAACCAGGCTGCTCAGAAGTATGTGCAGTGTACCACGGTTGAGTCACCTTAAACAAGGTGGCAGCACTCAAAAGAGTGAGTGCATTGGCCCACCGCTGCATTTTTGCAAGGTTTATGTGTCATGCGCCAGGCAGATTGGTGAAGCTCTTCCTCCTGAACAATATTGGCTCAATGCATGAAGCATAAGTAGGAGAGCAGAGAAGGTAACAACACTAACAGAGACCGTCAATATCCGCATATAAACATAGGCTGCGCTGCAGCAAACCTTCAGCTAATAATACCATTAGAAGATCACAATTACAGCATAAAATTGGTGTGCTTACCAAATATATACTGTCATATAGGTATGCGATAGTGGTGAAGTCATGGTCGTCAATTATCTCTATTTGCCCACTGCCCCGCCATCGGCCTATCTGCTTTCCAGGGTTTGCAAAACCAGGGAAAGGCCTTATTAGACTAATTTACTCATATTATGGTACAGTTTCATGCATTACAAAGTATTAGCTGTCAGTTGGAAGCCAAAAAATATAACGCTTTTACATTTTTCTTAAATTTTTTCAATCATTCAAGAAGTGTTAAATACACATCAAAAAGCACTGCTACATTGTATAGGTGATATATGTGGAAAATTTCATTGCTGTGTATATAGTTGCAATCATGCAATAGTAGGCAAGTTTTGGCTCCGATATCAAAGAAATTAATTTTAATATTTTTTCACAATATTACAAAAAGTATAAAATATCGATCAGTCTGACCATGAAAAGGCACATCTAGACAATATAAGCCATATGTACATACATTCAAGTCTACAGGAACACAGCAGGTCTGAGAAAGTTCCTCTTGTCTTGGGTGCATGTAAGTGAAATTGGATGCCCAGATGTTTCTCCTTTGATCATTGAAATGGCCCATGGCCATCTACATAATTTGAACAACATATTCTGTTACAGCCCTGCAAAACAACTAAAATGTGTCTGTACACTGCGTTCCCAATTATTATGCAGCTGGGGTTTTTTCCTTTGTGAAATCGCCGAAAGGAATTATACTATTTGGGTATCCTTAGCAAATATGATCAATGTGTCATGGAGCCAATATCCTGCCAATTTTGTCTGATTACGTTAGCTCAGTTCGGAGTTATGCTATATAATCAGGTTTTGAAGTGTTCCCAATTATTATGCAATTTCTTGGAAAAGCATACATTGTCAAAGATCAACCAGAATGATCTGAAAATTTCATGACACTATGTGATGCACAAGACAATTTGTTATATTGTGCCTTTTCTCAAAATATGTAATGCACCAGACAATTTGTTACATTGTGTCTTTTATCATGTAATTTTATATGTAATTTACCCCATAACACTAAAGGAAAACTAGAGCCATCATTTAATATATGGATCCATTCATATCCAAGAAATCCATAATTGGGAACGAAGTGTATTGCTGAACCACCACTCTACATTCTACAAAGATTTTGTTGGTGCACATAATGTCATTTATACCATACTCGCTGATAAATCCTTCAATATTTACCATGATATATTATGAGGTTATACCATGGGTGGAGGCAGTATATCCCTGGTATAGTCACCCAAGATCCAGTATATCCAGAGACCCGAAGGGTCGAGGGATATACGGGGTCGAGGGTGACTATACCAGGGATATACTGCCGCAACCCATGGTATAACCTTTTTATCCCATGTCTTTTTTTTTAAATACTTTTATTTTATATCAATATAAAACAGTTTGAAGCACTCAATGTGAATGCAGCTGTGCTACCAAAAAAAAATCAATACTCTTAATTGGCAGCACTTAATTGCCTTAAATCACAACAATCAGCAAATATGCTGGTATCTACATGCTAATAAGCATGATATATAGGGGCACTGTTGTCTTTTGATTGGTCAGTTCCAGTATATCCCTGTTGATCTCATTATCTTTCAGTATAGCCCTGCTGGCTAATTAGCCAAAGGAATTTGATTGGTTGAACTAAATATATCCCTGTTTCTTTATGTTGTATTTCCCTCTCTCAATCTGTATTGAACAGTGAAAAGCTCAGTATCAGGGAAAAATGTTGCTAGACATATGGGATAAATCGCCATATATCACGTATATTTAGTGGTCACGTGATGAGTGGTGATGTCATAATGCACAAACACTGAATCAGCCAATCAGAAGCCAGCATTTGAATCATGACGTCATGACAGATGCCATTGAGCCTCACTCTGGAGTTTACAAGAGCTTTTGGGGCTTGAACATAATTTAAGTTATTGGCACTGGAATATTGATTTAAAAAATAAGTTGTTAACTTTGTTAAATAAAGAAAAATTTTATGACCATTTTGGTATCTCTGGTAATAAAATGGAGACATTTTTAGTAAATCGGTCTTCATCTCCAAACACATGATAACAAAATAATCCTCTGAAGCAGCGAATAATGGTATAAATCAGTTATACCAAAGGCATATTTGTGGTATACGGGATATATACAGCCTCGGTGGTAAATATAACCCTCGGGCTACGCCCTCGGGTTATATTTACCACCTCGGCTGTATATACCTCCGTATACCACATATGCCCATGGTATAACTACTATATATACCATAGTTAACTTATAGATCCATGTATATATTGTATATACCCTCTGTGGATGCAACTCTTCATAGCCCAATAAAATCCCTCTCATAAATGTCTGAGGAAGGCAAGACTATCACTCATATATGCATTACTCGCCAATTTTGTGAAACACACAGAACATGAGGTGATGCACACATGTGTTTTTGTCAATTTGTTGTCAACCAAGCTGTGAAATCTTTCAAAGTGTTGGCCATCATTAGCTGGATAGTGTGATATAAATCTTGCAAAGTGTTGGCCATCATTAGCTGGATAGTGTGATATAAATCTTGCAAAGTGTTGGCCATCATTAGCTGGATAGTGTGATATAAATCTTGCGAAGTGTTGGCCATCATTAGCTGGATAGTGTGATATAAATCTTGCAAAGTGTTGGCCATCATTAGCTGGATAGTGTGATATAAATCTTGCAAAGTGTTGGCCATCATTAGCTGGATAGTGTGATATAAATCTTGCGAAGTGTTGGCCATCATTAGCTGGATAGTGTGATATAAATCTTGCGAAGTGTTGGCCATCATTAGCTGGATAGTGTGATATAAATCTTGCAAAGTGTTGGCCATCATTAGCTGGATAGTGTGATATAAATCTTGCGAAGTGTTGGCCATCATTAGCTGGATAGTGTGATATAAATCTTGCAAAGTGTTGGCCATCATTAGCTGGATAGTGTGATATAAATCTTGCAAAGTGTTGGCCATCATTAGCTGGATAGTGTGATATAAATCTCGCAAAGTGTTGGCCATCATTAGCTGGATAGTGTGATATAAATCTTGCGAAGTGTTGGCCATCATTAGCTGGATAGTGTGATATAAATCTTGCGAAGTGTTGGCCATCATTAGCTGGATAGTGTGATATAGAGTAGCACGGGGCATGCAGCCCCCCTTAACTTTGAGGTGCAATTTGACCTACTTTTTGTGGTCGATTATTTAAATGCATATGTTGTCAGAAAGGGATCACTTGACTCTACTTATAGCTAGTGAAACAAATGTCTACCAATTTTAATAAAGGAGTTACGGCCCTTTTTGTAAAAAAGATAAAATGGCCTTCTTACCCCACCCATCGGGCAAGAAGCCCCCCTATTGTAATCCTATGGCAATTTTTTTTGCGAGCGCATTCAGCTTGAAAGTTATTTCTTGGGGTTCTTCTGTCATTTTTAAGGCATTCTATTCACTTTTTCTGAATTTCAGAATTTTTCTGTTCATACATTAATTTTTTTATATTTTTTGCCCTGTTATAATTTTGGCCAAATTTTTTCGATTTCAATTAGCTATTCTATCAAGATTTAAGATAAAGTACACATTATGAAATGGTTCCTGAAGCAGCTTCAAGGCCTCAGTAAAGGGGGGCCTCATGCCTCATACCATGTGGGGCCTCTCGCCCCAAACTCACATATTTTAATTGGACCTATTTTGAGCTAAAATGAAAAAATATGATCCAAATCATATTTATGTAATGGTCATAAAGTTAAGCAGTGCAGATATCCATTATACTTTTAAAAATTTCCAAAGTTATTTCTGACAACCACTTTCAAAGAATTAATAAAAGTTACAAAAACCATGCACCTTTTTTTGTTTCTTTAATTACTTCTATGGTTTGGTGCTGTTTGCCCTGAAAATTTGTGACATCTCCTAAAAAGCCTCTAGCTTCAATCCTATCAATAAGAAAAAGCACCAAAAATGTAAGTTTAGATATAACCCTGGGGGGGGCCTCTCACCTAACCCGGGCTTCTTGCCCTGACCCACTCTAAATTTCACTAAGTGTTGGCCATCATTAGCTGGATAGTGTGATATAAATCTTGCAAAGTGTTGGCCATCATTAGCATCATTCGTGTCAGGTCAGCCTTCTAAATAACACTCGTCCTTCGGACTCATGTTAATTCAGAGCAGACCTGACACTCATGATGTTCATAGCTGTGAAATACACAGTCATGGGGTTTTATTATATTCCTATATGACGGTACAATCAGTTCAGTGGCCAATTTTCCTGCCCTTCTAGGCGTATCTATACAGGGCCGGCTCTACCATTAGGCGATTTAGGCGGTTGCCTAGGGCGCAGAGCAAAGAGGGGGCGTGCAGAGCAAGAAGGGGGCGCGCAGAGCAAGGAGGGGGCGCACAGAGCAAGGAGGCATGTACACGTGTAACCACATGCACTCACTCTTCTTGGCATATAGTATTTAACACATAAAATGAGAGGCGAGATAAATGATATTTATTCAAGAAAATTAATAAGACTTGAATATTTGCAATGAGTCATGCAGTTGTGTAAAGTTCAGAAGTACTGTGATGCCATTTTTATTTAAAACTAGACTTTCCTGGCTATTTTAATTTCTTCTGTGACCCCTCAGTGCAATGCGCCCCCTCCTTGCTCTGCGCCCCCTCCTTGCTCTCCACCCCCTACTTTCTCTGCACCCCCTACTTTCTCTGCACCCCCTTCTTGCTATGTGCCTCTCGTTGCTCTGCACCCCCTCCTTGCCCTGCACCCTCTCCTTGCTCTGCGTCCCCTCTTTGCTCTCCGCCTCCTTGCTCTGCACCCCCTTCTTGCTATGCATGTGCTCCTACTTGCGCCCCCTCCTTGCTCTCCACCCCCTACCTTTGAGCCCCTTCTTGCTCTGCACCCCTCACTGCTGTGCGCCCCCTCCTTGCTCTCCGCCTCCTCCTTGCTCTGCGCCCCTTCTTGCTATGTGCCCCTATTTGCTCTGTGCCCCTCCTTGCCATGCGCCCCTCCTTGCCCTGCACCCCCTTCTTGCTATGCGCCCCTACTTGCACCCCTCCTTGCTCTCCACCCCCTACCATTGAGCCCCCTTCTTGCTCTGCACCCCCCTCATTGCTCTGCGCCCCCTCCTTGCTCTCCGCCTCTTCCTTGCTCCATGCCCCCTTCTTGCTATGTGTCCCTACTTGCTCTGCATCCCTTCTTGCTATGCGCTCCTCCTTGCTCTGTGTCCCCTCCTTGCCCTACGGCCCCTCCTTGCTCTGCGCCCCCTCCTTGCTCTGCACCTCCTCCTTGCTCTCTGCCTCCTCCTTGCTCTGCGCCCCCTTCTTGCTATTTGCCCCTACTTGCTCTGCGCCCCCTTCTTGCTATGCGCCCCTCCTTGCTCTGCACCCTCTCCTTGCTCTGCGCTCCCTCCTTGCTCTGCATCCCGGAAATGGGGGGCGCATCAGCATGATGCTGCCTAGGGCGCATAATTGGCTGGAGCCGGCCCTGTATCTATACTCGTGGCTTTGTCAGTGGCGTCATTTTCAAAATAAAGTGGTGGGGCATTGACAACTTTTTTTAATTTTTTGCATTTGCACAGCAGGGTTACGGAAGCTCTGAACTTTTCTACCCTTTTTTTGGCAAAAAAGTGGTGGGGCATCTGCCCCACCAGCTCCATAGGAACTGACACCACTGGGCTTTGTGCTAGAAAGTTCAACCTACATGTCAGGAAGACTAATGCCATTCTTATATGTTCAGCACAAAAGCTCAGACATTTAGATAGTCCCCATCTAGATATAATTAGTCTCCGATCTGAGCCAATCAACCAAGTTGACAATTAGACCTATTTAGGAATTCATGTTGATTCCAGATGCAACTTTAATGCCTACATCTCCAACTTGGTTTAGAAATTGAAGAAGTCCATTGACATCCTTAAAGTTACCCCGAATGATAGATCAACTTTCAGATGAAAAAATGTCTAATTTTTACACCATCGTGTGTATCTTGGTCACAACACTCAGTGTGTGAAGTTTCATTGCTGTAGGACTTTTATTTCTTGCTGAAATGATCACCTTAAAGCACCAAATGACCCCTGGATTTATTTCGGTACGCACGGATAAGAATGCCAGTCTGAAGTGCCATCAACATTGTGACGTCATCACCATTGTCAGAATTAGTTAACTTGTAGCTATATATTTTTAACAATGGTCATTGTGACGTCATCAATAATGGATGTGCTGGAGGCGGGAAAAACTATCAAGAAAAATAATATAAAATAACTAAATAATCTATTTAATCAGGAAAGATTTCTATAAATTTGTCAGAAAGTTTAATAATCACAAGTTTATATGGTAATGTATGTAAAACCACCAATATTCAGCATAGAATTTTATCATTCAGGGAAACTTTAAGAGAGGAATTCTACCAATGGCTCATCTGACCACACATTGACTATTGCTCTACTGTCTGGCATTGTACATCACAGAGTAACATCACCGTATCCAGGGACTGCAGAGCACGACAATGAGGGTGATATTGAGAGCAGCACCAAGAACACCCAACGACAACATGCTGAACAAACTAAGGCTGACGAATGTCAAACGGAGACAGTTTTATAATTATATGATGTTGATGTGGCATATTAATTATTACCCATGACTTATTTATATCAACAATCAACATGCTAACTTTGTGAGTGCTCAACATGATCATGGAATGAGAGGTGCTACCCATGGTAATTATCCCCCACGCTATGCGATGGGAGGATCTGGTTTTAGTCTCCATGCATGGCATCCATCAAATATCTGAACCACCACATCATGCACAATGCTCATAATTTCCCAACACTCATAGACCATCCTAAACTTGTCAAATCTGACCTGAAGTCACTGAATCTCGTAACCAATATTGTTTCCGACACATGCTTCTCTCCAACATTTCCTTGACTTGGCAGCCGCGCCATTTCTCAGTTCATCAACAACCCACCCACAGGCGTCGCCACATATCCCATGTGCATGATTGCGCCTCTGGTGGTATAATCATGGTACTACAGCAGCAAAACATTTAATAGGTGAAGCAGGCTCTCTGAAAGAACTTCAGATAAGTTGCAAATCAAAGGAAAACACCATCTTCATTAAAGAAGGCTGTCTGTGTGAATTGGAATTTGGATAATCAAATAAGCCAATACAAAGAGGTGTGACAGGTGAAGTGCAATCGAGAGAAGTGGCAGTTCTTATTGACAGGTGAGAAGTTCACTATCTGCACCCTGGGATCTGCAAATCAAATCTACAGAAGCCACTCACATTGTGTCACACCACAACACAGATACATTCTCAATACTATGAATAGTAGTGTGACATACATAGATCGACAGATAGAGAGATAGATAGATATTTAGATAGCTGGGAATGCATTGTTGGGCCATGCAACTGGGCTAAATTCCAAACATTTTTTCGGTCTCTAGCCCTTGACCACTTTATTATTGTCAATTTACAATAGGCCTACTGCTTTGAAAAAAAAAGTACGGCGTGGGGGATGTTGTGCCACTATAAAGTGCGCTTGTTTGTTTATTACTGATGGACACAAACACTCATTATTTCACATGGGTGCACTCGGATGGAACTCTTTACCAAGCGAGCTAAGAGAAATTACTAGTCTAAATGTTTCAAAGCAAAATGTCTCAAAATATGTTTTTAAAAATTTACAAAGATCTTTACTGCTGTTTTATATTGACTTATACATTGTTTTTTTTTTCTTGTTTTCTCCACAACTGTACGATGTAGATACAGTGTATACGTTAAGAAGCCAGTCAGTAGATTTTTCATATATTTAGAGATTTCGATCGAGGGTAAAAAAATTAAGAAGTGGACCAACGTGCTACGGTCTCCCCTACTGGCAAAAAGCTTCAGAAAGTGCCATTCATTAGGACAGAAATAACTGCACAACAGAAATAACCTCACAACACATGCATCAAATGTCACGTTGCAGTAGGAGTTCAATCGTCGGGTTTAAAAATAATTATATAGGATATATCATAAAGACAGACAGTAAAACAGATGGATAAATAGACATATAGATATAGACAGATAGATATAGATAGACAGGATCCCTTTAATGTGTTTTTTTTAATATAAATTCAGATTTATTTATGGTAGCAGATCCATGAAATTTCCCAATTGAAATTAAATCTCCAGATAGATATTCAGATAGAAAGACAAAAAGAAAACCCAGAGAGATCAGAGATGCTTTCAGATTTTTGGACAGGCCTACACAGATTCATTTGCAGATATGTATAGGTTATTCACCATGGGAGAGGGAATATGTGACTTCTCACCCGAGGGCTTTAGCCCGAGGTGTGGCAAATACATATTCCTGATCCCTGGTGAATAACCGGCTTATACCATGAGACAAACACAACAGTCAAACATGAGAGGATAACTGGACAACAAAGAATATGGGAATTATTTCCCTGAAATACTGGCTAGTGATTGGCTGACAGAGGTGTCGAATGGTATAAATGCACTAATTGCACTACATACATGCACAGATCTATGCATTTCACACTGTCAGGCAAAAGCACTGCATGGTGACTTATGATACTAGGCAGTTGACGCAAAAATAATAAATTCCAACCGCCAACCTCATCTTTGATTCCTGACTTGTGACTTACCATTAATGGCGATGTGTTTCCCGGTGACCAGCCTGGCAGATGCAGCACAACCCATGTCATTAATTGCACCGCATACTTTCTGCTAGCACACAAGCACACTGTGGTATACACCTACTTCCATATGAGCAGCTTCTGGAGCTTGTGAGCTCTGTGAGAGCCAACATCAACTGGCCTCCTCCTAACACTGCTACCTGTGGCTAGAGTCGCATGACCACCTGAACAAGAGCTCACAAGAGCAGAGCTGGAGCAGCAGCCACAGTAGCCTACCTACAACACACAGTGCGGCACACTCCTCACTTCATCTGTGTTCATTGTGTCTTTGCTCACCACCAACACGAGGGGCATTCAGAAAGTTCTGACCAATTTTTTCGGCAAAAAGGCACAACTAGACCTTATTGGCCATATGTGTACCAAGCTTTATCTATGTAAACGCAATAGTGATCGAGTATCAGCCCAAAAACCAAAAAATATGTCTTTTTATATTTTTTCTCATTTTTTCAAAAAGTATAAAATATCTACCAATGAGACTATCAAAAGGCACAACTAGACAATATCGGTCACATCTGTACCAAATTTCATCCATGCACATGCAATAGTGACTGAGTCCTGGCCCGGAAAAGAACAAAAATAATGTTTATATATTTTAAATTTTTCAAAAACTATGGGATATCTATCCATCAAAAGGCACAACTAGACCGTACAGGCTAAATATGTACCAAATTTCATCCATGTACATTGAATAGAGGCCAAGTGCTAGCCCGGAAAGATCCATCCGCCCACCACCCGCCCGGTGGACGGATGTCCAACATTTTACCAAGTGTTTACAATAGGGTAAACGGGGGAACATTGGGACGTGGGGCACTCTGGGACGGTGGAGTTTTCTTGAATCCTGGCAAGGTATATGATATGGTAGTGCCATCATATCTTGTAATTTCACATCCTGATGTTTCCATGGTTTTATAGACAAATTATGACATGACAATGACAATGACAATAACTTTATTAATCCTTATTCAGGAAACTTGTTTTGCAGACATGAAAATCAAATAGTATAACAATAAAATAGCCACATGCAGAAGTATGGCGAGCAAAAGGTTGTTTTCCTACTACTAAAGTAAATATGGACGGGTTCAATTTGAACCATTCTGTGGACAAACCATGAACAATGAGGCTTTCTCGGTGCTTGTATGAATTTTGTATATCTTAACGAACAGTTATGAATTGCTATCGTGATAAACACACTCACTGGTGTCCGAGAAATTAGCATTTTGGTGTAAAAGTCATATCGGGGCTCATTGGGACAGTGAATTCGGGGCACATTGGGACACACTTAATATGGCAGAATTTAAGTGTCCAAGGCAACTGAATGACCTGGGACAGCACACAACATGTATTCAGGCCACAGTGAATAGAGGTATAGTGGATTACCATGCTCTGTGAACAAATTTGTCGCAAAGCACTGTGTGTTACTTACATAGATGTCCGCACCCAGGACAGTTTATGCTAAATGTTTAAAACTGTTTAAAGTTATGAACTATTGGCACTACAAGGTGTTAATGCACTGTATATTGTCTTACGCACTACTCATATGTGATATCTATTGCACATGGAGTGTTAAAATGATTTTTTAATTGATGTCCCAATGGGCCCCGGCTTTGACACGTCGGGGCACATTGGGACAGTCATTTTTACGACTCTCTGGCTGCAAAAGAGTAGGTGCAGTCTAGTTATTATGCCTTGCATTTAAGCTCAATAGTATTGGTGATATTCATGCAAACTTCTGAGATCTTCAGTGCTTTCAGCATTGAATAAAATAAAATTAGTAGACGTTAAAAGCGTCCCAATGTGCCCCGGTTCCCCCTACCTTCTGCGAATTTTGTTCGCTGAAGGTAAAAATGAATAATATTAACTTTCAGTGTTTTAAACAAACCATGAACCGCAAGTGGTTTTAATGCTCGTTTGTTAATGTGAAATCTATCAATGTGTGCCTGATTATCACCCACAGGCCAATACCTTGATGTAATTTTATAACTGGAAGTGAAAGACTAAGCTCCGAATGGACAGTTCAACAATGGTGGCCATTTTGTAGTGGCCAATTCGGCAGCTGTCTTGGATTTCTTGACATGTTCCAAATCCATACCCACAGGCCAAATTTCATATAAAGTTCTCTAAGCAAAATGTTAAGGTCAAAGTGAGAATGGCAACAATTTTGTAGTTGCAGCTCCTCTAAAAGCATGTCACATGGATAGATAGATAGATAGATAGATAGATAGATAGATAGATAGATAGATAGATAGATAGATAGATAGATAGATAGATTAAGAAATGTCTATCTGTTCAGGGATCTCCAATTATGCCAGATGGACGAGACAAGACACTGATCCATTTTCAATGGCTTCTTTAATCTTGGCCAGCACATGAAGGACTGCTAATTTTTGTACAACTTGACCGATGACCAGGCTGATGATGTTTTCTAAAAACTTTCAATTGTTGTTTGTCTTCTAATGTCCTTGGACTCAGGGTTCCTCCCCTGGACCCTGACATCCCTGTCAGCATGCCTCGGCGGTCCAACGTCGGACCAGCTTCAGGCCGACATTGGACCGCCGAGGCACGCTGTTAGGGTTATACAGCTTTGAGTCACTCGAGGGAACAATTCTTCCTAAATCAATGTGAAACTCTTTTTTATACTAACCTCAGCAAAAGTAATTACCTCAGTCAACTGCATGTTTCTTGATAAAATTTGATGTACCAAGACCAATGACCAGTCGATGTCGTCAAAAAGGTTTTTTTGGGCATTAGGCAGATAGATTGATTGAAAGACTGATGGCATTGGTAAGTGCAGCTCTCGGAGCTCATAAAGCAATCGCAAATCAGCCAGTATCACAGTTCCTGACATCACTATAGGTGTAAAGTAGGCCTAAACATTTGCTAGATATAGGCCTATTCATTGTGCGACAAATTATCAACTTGCAAATTATCAACTTGCAACAACATTAAGCATTAATAGGCTTACAGATTAACACAATATACACGCATGTAGGCCTAAGCATTAATTTGTAGCACAGAGCCAATATATAGACTCCACTATTTTTATCTGTTTTAATTGTAAACTAATTTTACAGCCGATCACAAAATGTTTAAAAAAACTATACCTGGACCCTATTGACTTGAACCCTCGATCCTCTTGCTCTGAAACGTCAACTTACCATTCAGGAAATATATGGCTGGATGAGGTGCTAGCTTCAAAACTGGTTATTGGCCCAATCGAACCATTTGATCAACCGCAGGGACATGTTCAGCAGAGCTGCATTGCTAGGCAACGCACAAACAAAACGTTCTATGGAAGAATATCATTTTATAGATACACAGGAAAAGTTCCACTGGTAAAGTTCCATGACAAGCTGTCCAACATGAATTACCGTTGCAACATCATGTGACATCATGTGAGTGTGCACAGTAAATTTACCAGCTATTGCAACATCCAGTTCACTGGTGGCCAGGCCAGATGCAACGAGGACAACCATAACGTGCAATGAAGCACTCAGTCGGCCGCAATGTTTGATTGGCAATGACACTTTCCACAATTGATTCATGTGCCGCCAGCATCGCAGAAATAAATCAGTTTTTACACGACATCATCAATACAAGGTATTTTTGTCTTTCTATATTTTGCACTTCACCGCATATAGGCTACCTTAAGTTAGAAACTAGATCATAGTCATGGCCTATAGGCTCTAATCATCATTAAGCCCCACACTGCATGGGGTCAAATTGATTTCAGTTTCTGAGCCCATCACAGGATTACAAATTTCACTGATCTACAGATCTATGCCCTATATAGCTGGTGGTAATTGAAGAGACCACTAATTAGCAGGCAAGGCAAATATATGCGTTAATCATTGGCACAATATATAGGCCTATACACAACATTGACACTGTGTACCAACCAAGTGACCCAATTAAGGATTTTCTTTGTTTACATTTTGCTAGTTTTCATATATACAGTACAACCCAAAATAAAGTACGATTACCCCAGTAGGAAGGAAGAATCAGCCACTACTTTACCCTTTCACACCTTTTGACTACCTCTGAATCACTTCCTACTTTTACCTACTTGAAACTACCTTTTAAAATTACACTAAAATCACATTTAGATAACACCAATTTGAACTCAATCACCCCCATTGTGTTTGACTTACTTGATATTTTGCACCTCTCCTAACTGCAGTTACATTGGTATAGCTGTCTAAATAGAGTTCTTAATGTGGGCTAAGGTTGTTTTAAGGAGTCAAAGGGAGTTGTAAGGCGATTTGGGGTGGAGAGGAGAAAAGAGGGAAAAATAGGTAAACAGAGGACTTCTGACAGAAAATTTTCTTACTTTATTTTGGGTTGTACTGTACTGGTTATGTTATATTGTAATTACAATGGTTTCTGGAATAAAATTTAAGATTTTATGAATAACTAGGTCGCTTTGCATAGAGCAAACGATACCCAGCAACTGTTGATGCTATTAATAAGTCCATGGTTGGCAGACACGCGCTTGTGCAAAATGTACACGAGTGCAGCTCTGACAATACAGTCACTTTCTTTCACAGATATAGGCCTAGGAGTTTCTTTCCCAGCGTAATACTTTAAGTACGGAAAAGATATATGAGGAAATTATCCAAAATCAATTAAGGAAAATATTAAGGCAAACTGAGGGAAAGTATAAATTATACAGTGCCACCTGTAAATAAATGAAAAGCATGACATTGTGCCATTGCATCAATGCTAAACATCCTCAGCTCAACTGCTTTCTGGTGAAGCATGAATTCATATTGGGTCATAAAAGCCAATATCTTGAGACATGTGGGATAACAATGGCAGCCAATTTTCTTGCTGTAGTCAATATTAGGTATGTGTCGAAGTCTTTGATAAGTAAGTGAAACATAGGCCCAATGTTATTTCATAGGAGAGGGTGGTTCACTATTTTGTCAAAGACTTTGACCCATGCCTAACTCCGGCTACAGCAAAGAAAATTGGCTGCCATTGTTACCCCACATGTCTCAAGATATTCGTCTTTTGACCCGATATGATTTCCTCTTATCGGATGAGAATTCATGCTTCCACAAGCAGTTTGGTTGAGGATGTTTAGCATTGATGCAATAGCACAATATCATGCGTTTCACTTACTTACAGGTGGCACTGTAAATCAGGGAAGATAAGGAATTTAGAAGGAAGATGTCACATTCAGGGGAAAGTACGGAGTTCAGAAATTTCATAGGGAAAATATTTGACAGCTCTTCGCTCAAAGCACTAATCACCCTTTTCGCGTTGTTTTCAGGAAAAAAAATGGGAACAGGGTCCAGCGCAAGCAGAGGTCCCACCCCATCTCCTTCGTCCCCTTCGTCACCCCAGAAATCACCCGCGAGACATGCTGTGACCACCAACGCCTCTGCTGGCAAAGATGTCATGATAAGTTACAGCCATGCGGACAAAGAGGTCATGAACAAAGTTAGAGGTAAGAAAGCTTTTTCACAGCCAAAAATTATATAGACTTCTGATTGGAGGCATTGCTGCTCACACCTGACAGGAGGGTGAACTCCTCTATATATTAGTGGCCACCCTCCCTGGCCACGACCACAACCAACTCACTCCAACTGAGTTCCATGACCGCTGTTAAAACTTCGAACCAGAGTCTTCAAGCGCCAGTGGATTTGCAATCAACCGCTCTAACCAATAGGCTAATATAGTGAGTCATAAGTGAATAGTGACTGCCAATAGAATCAAACTTCATGTGCCTCAAACAGAACTTTGATATGCTACTGAGTGGTTTGATTGCCTGCTCTTTCTTAGCATGTGTGAGGCAGGTTACCCAGAACTTTTAAGAGGGCCTTCATGAGCTAAATCCCAGCTGAATGTTGTTTGGATGAAATGTGATATTGGCGCCCCTTGTATCAGTGTCTGTGCTGGGCAAGTAAAATATCACTCACATTGGGTAAAGGCGTAACATGTTGAGGACTCCCGCTCTCTCTCGCATCTCATCAAGCAACACTCGTGAGTGCCATGAACTGGTTAATATATCCATCTTCTGGCAAGTCTCCTTAAACATATAATTATGCAATTGAACGTCACACAAATGGCTACCCTATAAAAATATAATATCAATTTTGAATGCAATTGTGAAGTGCATCTTATACCATCTTGACAAATCTTAGCTGTGAAGAGTATGATCTAATCTAATACATGTATGACATTTGCATGTACATTGTACAGCCTTGAGTTGCCATAAATTTGTGTCACAAAATATCTTTGTGGGTGTGCGGTCTTCATGCTTTGCCAATTAGCTTTGACGCCACATGTGGTTTATCGGGCAGACCAGGTGATGCTTGTGAAACACAGACCCACACAAAATTGAGCCACATACCAAATTTCTTTTTTTACCTGTTATGCTAATGAAGTCAGAGATCAAGAAGGTCACCATCATCAGCTGAGTCCCCCTCTCCTCTGAGTCCTCTACCTCCCGAAGAATACATATAATCAAGTCTCAGGCGTAAGCAACCTGGCTCTCTCGGGTTAATTAGGCCTTATCAAATGTGTAGTGGTGAGAGGAAAAACAACCACAGACCAGGAATAAATAACGGCATCGTACATGCAGGGAGCAGGGCAGGGAGGAACTGGAAGACAAGGTTTGGACAGTGCAGCCCTCTGAGGCCAGTTTTGGCAGTCATGAGATTCACAACCACTCACAAGGACTGATTAAGACAGAGATAATTAGATCGACGTGGCAAGTGCAGCGCCTCTGGGACCAGTTTTGGTGCTAATGAAGCTTTGACTGATGAGAGGGAGGGATAGAGCAGGGGTCCTCAACATGTTACACATTTACACCATGTGAGGGATCTTTCACTAGCCCAACACAGACACCGATACAAGGGTCAGCAATTTAACATCTCATTAGTACAACATCTTATCTAGCTGGATTATGCTCATGAAAGTCCACTGAAAATTTTGGGTTGCACCCTGGGCTTGAACCAAAGCACGTCAAGACCTTCTATCAAAGCAGGCCTGAACCATAATCACTCAGAACCCAGCCGCCAATGGGACGAGAGAGTGGGAGTCCTCACCACTACTTGACCTACCATGGTAGTACATGATGAGGTACATGAGAGGGATCTCTGAATGGAACATGCTAAAAGGGGCAACAATTTTAACATCTTATCTGAACGACATATAGGCCTAATTACACTCATATTATTCAAAAGTTATGTCAAGATAAAAAGCCACCAAGAAATTAAGTGAGATTCTAAACTAGAACCTCCCGATTTTATGATGGAGAATCGCCAATTAACCATCATAAATATTGTTGAAACTTGATAAGGGCCAACACTGGCCCAACAGCCTTTTCAGCAAGTGCTAATCTATATATAGCATAACACAGATCCATACACTGATCTTTTTTTTTAATATCTAAACTGAAAATGGTGTTCTCGCAATTCAGATGTTATTTCCCTATTTCTATTTTTTCTCCAGATGGACTGGAAAGCAGTGGAATCAGAGTCTGGGTGGACACAGTTGGTCTGGAGCCTGGGGTGGACTTCCTCAGCAAAATCGGAGAAGCAATCATCGACTCTAAGGTATGTTCTACTACTTCTTAAGTTACCCTAAAATTACCAACAAATCCTGTAAAGTTCCATCAGAAACTGTCCAGCAATTTTTCCTCAATGACGTTATAAGAAGGATGGAAAAACAGATGGACAGACAAACATTCATGAATAAAAACGTAAGTCCCGCCTTGCAGCCGACTAATGATAGTGAAAAGGCAACTGACAGAGCCTCATCTTGATCGATTTTATTACGCTTTTTATAAGCATTGCATTGTATTTTAAATAAGGATGATTTGTCACTGAAATATATCCTACTATTAATTCATGGACCCCTCCGCCTTTCCCAGCCGAAGTATAAGTTGCCCATCCCCAAAAACTTGCATTCAATCTCACCCACTAGAAGGTTTTAGGCTGGGTTGTATGTTCAAAATTTATATTTCATATTCCCCCCTCCACCCAAATTCAACGAGTATCATGCAAGTATTATATAATGTCAATATCTCATTTGCCAGATGTTCATCACCCTGCTCAGCAGTGGCTCAGTGTCTTCCAAGTACTGCCAAGATGAACTGGCTCTGGCCTACGTCTCCAACAAACCCATATTTCCTGTCGGCTTGGAACCGGAAGAGGACCTCTTCAAAATTATGGACACCGGCATGTGAGTCATTTTGTTTAAATCAGGATTAGAGAAAGCCTTCCACAATTTAAGGATGGGAATTAATGGTAGGGACCAAATATTGATATTTCACATTGAACTGCATAATTAATTACCAAGCCAAGAAAATGTCAAGATAGTTGATTGTGTTATTATGAGACAATATACAGTGGCAATTCATTCCACCAAGTATGTCCTGTTACACTAAAAGCCCTTACTGCAAAAATATGCTGTCCTGGGCATAAGATAAAAAATAAATAGAAACTAATTTAAAGTCTAAAAGAACCCCAAATACTTTCATAATCGACAGTTGTGATAAATGCCATTAATTATGGTGGTAATTAATAATAATTGATATGCAGCACTTGATTAGTTCTCCGGTGACTGTTGCAATATATATAGAAGTAATAAGCATATTTCAGGACTTACAACTAATTTCAGATATACAAGCAATTATATAAGTAATGTTATAATGTACAACAGTAATAAGTTAATCAACTTGTTAATATAGCCAAATAAGGGGGCAACTACCGACATAATTATTTACCACCAGCTTGTGTCATCCTAACATATTTGTCCAATCTCAGACAATGGAGTGTTGCGAGGTCCACCTGCCGAAATTATAAAGCATTTTCAAGGCTGCGGGAATTTTTTTTTTTTACTGAAACTGGGAAGAAATTCTGTATCGAAAAATATCCAGGACCCACTTGATGCCTAATGACCCCCCCTCCCCATTGGCCATGATCAGCTCTCCGATACTGTATAAAAACAAAATCGTTTTGAATTAGACAGTTTAAGTTGTCATTATTATCAGCTTGGGTTTAGACGTTTCCTTTTGGCAGAGATGGCAGATGAAAAACATCCCTCATTTTTTACCCTAAAACTATGTTGCAATGAGTAATAAACAATGAACTGAACACTAATGTTAATTGATGTTAAAACTTTTAACTTAATAGTCTCGTTCAAATTTACAGGAAATTACAGCTGGTTCGCTACGACTGGACGATGTTCACAGATCAAGATCGCTTTGAAGAAAACTTGGCACATTTAATCGGAAAGATGGAAACTCACAAAATGACAGAAAGCCAAGGTTTGTTGACATTTTTAACTGCATTCAAATTGCATGCATATTGTATTTAGGGCAGGGTAGGCAGGAAAATACCATGAGCAAATGGAAGCCAAATACCCAAGTATCAGACCACTACAGAATCTTCGATGAGATGGATAGGAAAGCCACCAAACTAGATAACAAAGAACCTAAGCAACCATCCACTTGTACACAAACTCAAAATGATTCAGTTCTTAAGTAATCTTCACTGCAATGATAAAGAGGCTTCATCCACTTCTTTTAATAGGCAACAGGCGAAGAACACCCTCTTCAAAACTAAACCAGAAGGAATCGGAGTTGAAATTTGTGCCAGACGGCAAGGAACTTATAATGGACAACGATGAACCAACCATCTTTTGGGAAGACAACTTCAAGAAGAGGGATGCGGTCTCATGGGAAGAGTATGTACTAAAGATCCTATTGGAAATAATTAGCTTAGACTGAAGGTCATAGCCTAATGTATACATTTATTTGATAATCGATTGAATTTTGTCTAGTAATATTCTCTGACCAATATTTCAGATTTGCATCAGCGTTTGAGAAGAAGTACGGGTCTATGATAAGGACGTTGTTCGAGAACACATCGGACCAAATGTGGATCGTGGACGTCTTGAGAAGAGAATTACAAGATGACGACAACATGGACACGGTCACCAATGCCAACTACATGAGTAAGTATACGGATTATTTATACACTTGGTAGGCTAATTAGGGCAGGAGGAGGACACGACAATGAGGCGAAGGATGATTGAAACAGCCGTCTAATATAAGTCCAGGTGACCGGCAAGAGCTGGATTCGAACCCTGGACAGTAGACCCAGATATTGGCAGTCCAGCACGCTACCACCAGACCAACCCTCTCCCCCCAGAGGAATAATATGAAAGTTTCAAACAAGACATGTAAAAGCCCTATAATCCATCTATGGAAATGTGTCATCAAATATATTCATTTGAATAAACAGCACAATATCAGACACCTTGCCACTTAACATCTACACAAACCAACCCCAGTGGCAGAGACCTTGGTGGAAAGGAAGCTGCTCTTAAACCAGAATTTATACTGGTCTACGCCATTTATCATGCCAGATCTTAAGCATTGCACTTGAGGTTAATTCATGGAGGTTAATTCATGGATGTAGCCTACACCCATTAGAACAAAATTGAATCAAACAAATTGGATGAATTCACATGCTTCAATACCAGGCATTTTCAGAATGGAATACGTAATTCCGCTATTCTCGAGTTCCTTGAAACATATGGATCATTTCAAGACGGCTGAAGGACGGACCACTGTAGTAAATAGCTAATGACACATGCGATTGTGGGTAACCCTTTTTATTACAGAATTCTGCAGCAGAGATGGAGTCAGGCCATTTTGGGACTGCGTCCAGGACGAGTTTGTGGTCAGCTACACGATGAGGGAAGTTTTCAACATGGAGTCAACAGTCAGGGTGGAAGCTATTCAAAATCTAGGTGAGAGCACTGTTAACAGCCTGTTTGTAAGTCTTGTCCATCGGATAACATCAAATTTTCAATAATAGCCACATGACGAGGAACCGTAGAATTTGATGAAAGTCACAGAAATGGCAAGAAGCACCACTTCATTTAATATGAAATAAATGCTCACATTAGCGTTTTTGAAATGCATTAACTACAATTAAATAAGCTGGTCTTAGTAGATTATTTCCTATGGAGATACACAAACAACAAATTCTCAAGTCAAGAAACAAGAGTCATTAGATTGAAATGCATACCAATATGCTTCAAAAAATGCTTGGTAAATCATCTACTGAATCAATATTGTTGATGCCTTGAAACACTTTCAATATTAGTCCGGGCAACTGGTGGTCATATGGGGGGTAACCCACCACAAATTGCAATAGTTTTTAACCATATATTTTATGAATCCTAGACCACCCAGGGATAACATATCAAAAGTTTACCAAAAAATAATTAGTGGAAGGCACTTTTCTGGAGGTATCTTCGTTAAGCTCCGTGAGCATGTAAGTTCAGATAAAACGGAGCACATTACTGGTTTTAAATGACCTTATGCTTGATGGAACTCCACTATAACTAAAGTTCTTAACACCCAACAGCATCAGAAACACTAAATGATACAGAAATGTAAAAAAAAGTGGGCATAATTAGGAAATATTACCTTAATTAGTCATATTTTCTTCTAACGAGGTCACATTAAATTTTGTTTTGTGATAGAAGCCTGAGAAAGATTAAATTGTAAAAGATGCAGAAGAGATAACTTGGAAGAAGAAGTATTTCACACCAAGTAGGCATATATCCATAGAGATTCATAAAATACAGATGAGCAGACTCGTTTGCTAATCTAGTGACGATGGCAAGCCTTTAGTGCAAGATTCCAAACCGCAATCTTGAGTATTGATGCATATGAACGGATGAATGTCCTTATCACCACATTATTAAGACTTATTTTTCTACTGGTGATACATAATTATAACAATTGCAGACTATTTATTTCTAAGGAGGGCACGAGAATGGATGCATTATTAGTTGTCAAAGGAACAATTCCCTGCTCGTTATGCCTTCTTCCATTTCCATTCCTCAGGAATAATATTTTCCTCTTCACTTGGCTAAACCTGAATTTGCTGCTAAACACGAAACTCACTGGCTTTGACATTACAGAAGCTGTTGTTGGAGGCAGAGATTGTTGCCAGCTCCTTGTTTTACTTCAAGAACTTATGATATTGTTGTCCAGCAAGACTATCATTCTCATTTCCATGTATAATGCAAGACGTAAGCTGGGATTTATGTTCTTTCTGTCTGGTTTCGTGAATCTGTATGCTGCTTCTATGAATTACGATTAATTATCAATTTTGCATTGCTTTTCTTTTCCAATTCCACATATATATCTGAGAAAGGTGTCGTAACAAAGAAAGAGCTGTCCGGCACGTCACCTAGCATATTGAATCTATCTTTCTGGAACTGGTTTGAAGCCATCTGTCATGTTCTGTCTGTTTTGCATTTTCTCACATATTACTAAGAATGTGCATGAACAAATCTTCCTTTTTGCATACATTTTTTGAAGAGTTGAAGAGGACTCTTGCTTTCCTAGTTTCAATAGATTGATCAGCCATTGATTAAGTCAAATGAACCTGGGCATGATGATATGCATTCCCTCCATTTGTCTCCCATGTGTGTTGTCCTTGGTAGAAGAATATTCATTAAAATAGTTTGATAGATCTATCTACTTTTGCCTTTTGTTGATAACTGAGACATGTCCTCTTTATTCACTCTTTGTCTAGGATATCTTGTGTAGAAGCACACATCCATTTATTAGCCACTAAACATTTTCTGAGACAGTCAAAACATTCAGCTGCTAAATTTTCAGACAATCTTATGATTCTTAAGGACACTAAGAGGGCTGCGAGGTAGTTGCAAACTGCTAATCTGACTCACATGTCTAACTTGCTAACTGAAAACAGGCAGATGAGCAAGCGTGACCGCAGACTAACACAATTCAAGTCAAATTAGGTGTCTATCAGGTCAGCCTCGGCAGAACTCTGCAGAATTGCGCAGGGCTGCTTCAGATTTGCATGCATGCATTCGCGGACATGAAATACAGCAGCTCTAGTGAAATATTTTAGCCTGCTCCCTTCGCTCGCAACACAAGAAGGCTACTGTAGCCTGTATATCTTGATTGTTATGCCCCAATCTGCCCAGTATATCGTAAAAAATGCTGATCGATCTCTAACATTTGGTCTTTCCATTTTGTCCAAATGGGAAGCCCTCCTTCCATTCAAACATTTTTGCCTCACTGTAGAAGCATAAAAAGCTATGTTAATACAGTGAGTCAGCTGACTTCTTTGACTGGAATAAATTTTGCATTTGTCCCTCCCCTCAAGCTGATTTTCAAAGAAGTCTGTTCAATGCAAGCCAAAATCTTTATTACATCATTATTTCCGTAATTGCAAGACCAAAAATGACAGAGAATTTGGTAAACACAGCAGAGGTGGTTTGGATGAGAAGTCATATACAGTGTATATCCTTGTTATCTTGGTGCTGTACATAGGGACTCTGGCTTCTTCAGCAACCTTTGTTGATGTTTTTGAAGAAGTGCTGAAGCCATCCTGTTAAATAAGATCACAAATTCTTTGCCATTAACCTCTAATATTGCATAGGAGTCAGCGTTGGAGGTCTCAGGGTCATATTTTGATGGCTCGTCCTTAGTCTCGGATGCCCAATCCTTGGCCTTGCCTCGGTCTCAGCTGCCTCTGGCCAGTGTTGGAGGCCTCGACATTATGATGGCCTTTGCCTTGGTCTTGGGGACTCATGCCTCGCAACCAGCCTCGACTACATAAGAAGTTACCTAGCTGCATGTCTGTAGCTCACAATATGTATAGGCCTAATGAAGGATCTGCAGTACACTAGTGCCATCAAGCGCTTTTTACATTCTGTTGATTAACCAACTTTCAGACAATTTTTAGGTCTGCATTCTCCTGGTGCCTTTACCTAATTACATTGGCCATCCCGCGCCAGGATGAAATTCACATGTCACCAATAATATCTCTTCAAAACCAAGTCAAGGGCAGGCGTCATCAGGGTCACATGCAGGAGCTTTGAAAGGGAGGGGTCAAGCACAATGAAAGCACAAATTCTGGCCTGTGATTGTAACTTCAAACCTTTTTCGTATGCGAAAGTATCATCATTTTTCAAGGAATGGGTGCAGGATCTGGACCCCCTTCCATGAAAAAATTCATACAAATCAGGACAACTATAGTGTATGAAACAGTTATCTTTATAGTTAAATGTAGATGTATAGCCCCTGACTAAACATAGTGTGCAATGGACTTCCTCATCTCATCAAATAAGTGAGAATGTTCTCTGGATTTACGTATTTGTCTTTTTTATCACATGCCTTCAGGATCCACTCCTTTTTTTGTCTATTTTACAAACTGTTCCTCAAGGGCTTATGGTTACTAGCAAAACACAATTGTCCCTGTCTTCATTCTGTGCATCTTCACTCAGTTCTTTATATTTCTATTGCTTGAGCTTGTCAAGTGCGGTTGTGCTGCTTGTCGACGGAAGTGATAGAAATGAGATACTTCTTCACAAAGAAGTGATCTACTATACCTCCCATCCCCACCAAAAAAGGAATTGTTCAAAGATATGACCTGACCCCACAAGGCATTTGATTGCAATGTGTGAATTTCAGAAGGAAAGGTTTACCACACCTTGATGAAAGTGACAGCATGAATATTTTCCGGGATTTTGGCAGTGACAGCAGTACTGCACGATATTTATTGTTTTATTTATTCTAAATGACATTACAGATCACTCAATATATAATGTGGCACATATTTTAAACAGATCATCACTTTTAAACGGAATCTGGATCGTTTTCATTTGATATTTGAAATTTATTATGTACTTTTCGTCATTTTACCCCGAAGCCTCCTTCCGCACTACCTGTAAATGTTCCCACATCCGAAAAAGGGTCTTCCACTAAATATATTTTGGTAAACTTTTGATATGTCATACAGGAAGATGTAAGCTTTCAAATGGTATATGACACAAAACTATTGCAATTTGTGGTGGGTCATTCAACAGTTGCCCGGACTATATTGAGAGACGTTACGAGTGAACTACCATTACTTTTTTTTTCAGGTAAATTCAACTCCACTGCCGTCATAGAAGCTTTGAAAGATCTCCTAGAAGATAAAGACAACAACATCAAAGCTGTAGCGGCCATTTCATTAGCACACACGGGCAATTCCAACCCAGCAGTAATGGCCAGACTGCAGAAATGTCTAGACGTGAACGACCGGTTAGTCCGAGAGGCTGGATGTCTAGCACTGGGACATCTGAAATCAACCAGTGCCGTGCCAAAACTCATTCATTTGTGGTGGGTACAATCACATCTCTTGTCTTGCCAAATGTACTAGGAATCAAAATGTTAGTAAAAATAACTATAACCTACCAATGCTACCATCAATCATGTCAGATCAGAATATTTAAAGGAGTGATGACATGACATGATGCGTGGCTACATTTTTCCCAAGCTTATTTAGATTATAAAATGGAATTATCCTAAGCAATTAAGCCACCTTGCACACATTTAATCATTAAAACATAATATATCAATTCTTCCATTCAACATTCTACACACTTAATTAGATTAGCCTCAACACTTATGAAATATCTGGGACAGACGTTATAAATTTCAACTAAAACTAAATTAAAATTTTTTTTTCTTGCAGGCGAAATGACGTGATCTCATCAGTTCGTGAAGCCGCACAAGTAGCCCTGGAGCAAATAGGAGGAGACGAGGCCAAGAAAGCCATGCACATGACGAGGGTCTTGGCTGACGAGATCCACATGTTGACAAATGAGTGATTAATCACTGACTACTTATTCAGACAAGGTCTAAGTTAGACTACTTGCGAGTTAAAGCAACCAGGATCTCACTGTTACGTTCTAGTGACAGACAATTCCACTTATTTAAGCCAAACCACTAGATTTTTAACATTGCATGCACAGTCATTGGATTATTTGGATACCACATACGGACTTACAATTAACGTACTAAGGAGACAATTCCGCAAGTATGGATGTTTCCAATTGTTGTGAAAAAAAGTTTTTGACTTGTAGGCCTAGTTGAGCCAGATTTTGCATAATACATCCGGTTTCCTCCCTTCTGCACTCGGCTAGAAACTGGCAGTTGAATTCTTCACAAGGTCTGGTAAATTGCATAATAGTAAGATTTACCAGCCCAATTTAAAAATCCTCAATGGAGATACACCAGGGTCAACTTGTACTACTTCATTCCCACTATTAACACCAAGTGTCAGTGACCTTCTTCTTTACCCGCATTAGACCAAAGAATTCAGTCAATCAAGACTTACTGAAGTGTTCCAAATGTCATAAAGAAACCCTGCCAATTCTCAATCTCTTCTAATTCTGACGTCAGTGACAATTCTGTTCAAATGGCAGCAACTGAACTCTAAACTCATACCAGATTCTGTCAATTTCTGTGATGTAGACAAATACCTCTTCATTGTAAATGATGCCTTTATAAGTTTGATGACAGTCATGCAAATAATCCTTTACTTATTCATCTTTGTATATTACTCCAGAAAACCAAAAATAAACCTGTTATTTTATATATATAAAATGTTTTTAATCTCACTTATACACACAATCATGACAACAATGTCACATGCTTGCCAAGTAGCCATGGCAAATATAACACAGTGCTCATATACAATTATACATGTATTAAATTACACCATACCTAAATATTTACAAGGATCATACATTTACAAACATTCAGCCTCTCACAAACAGTCGCCCCTCCCCCTCTCATACAAGATACAGTCTATGGAAGTCGTTTGCTCCGAATGCGGCGTTGCACTTGGGGCATTTCCTTTGCCTCGTCTCGTAACGAGTCTTGAGACACTCTAGACAGAAGACGTGGAAGCATTTGGTGAGGACAGCATCCTTCTTCTTCACCTTGCAAGACGGACACGTCAGTTGCTCCTGAAAACAGATCATAAACATTGATGATTTCAATTGTTCCATTTCTGATGTTGGTAACATCATTTCCAAGACTGATGATTTCAATTGATAACTTCATTTCCAAGACATGATTTCATTTCTAAGATCAACAACATCATTTCTAATATTGATAATTTCATTCCCAAGATTGATGATTGATTTCAATCATTCAATTTCTAAGGTTGATACCTTCATTTCATTTCTAAGGTCAACATCATTTCTAACATTGATAATTTCATTTCTCAGATTTATGATGTCAATATATAAGGCATCTCAGTCTAATAACAAGGGTCATATAAAGTAGGGACCACTGTAATTTGTGCCAATGGGATGGTCGCGAATCAGCAATCGCCGAGAAAATATCCAATATCATTACGAATCAACCTATTATTATGATGACCATTTTCACTTCTTCCTACGACCAATATTTATCGGAGATTTACATCCAAGAAAGCCATTACATTCTGTCAATTATGCCCTAATGCTTGCCGGAGTTTGCAACTATTAATCGAATCACAATTCAGTTTACACATGCAATGAAAAAGCAAAATTGAAACATCGACTTACCTTATATTCCCTGATCTCCTCCATCAACACTTCATCAGCCGACGTGGCCATTTCTATTTTCTTGGCTCTTTCTACTTTTCTTCTTAAACTAGCTATTTCTTCCTGCAATTCAAACAACATACTCAAATCATTAATTTATCAGTCAATCAGTAAGAACCCCAAAAGTTTTGTTCCAACAAATGACCCACAGTTGCAATTGGAAGACAACTTTCTCTCAATGTTGCAATACTTTTGCAAGTGTCTGTCCTTCTAGTTCAATTATGTTCAATTATGTTCAAGATTCAGGAAATCAATCGGTGTCCTTAGGATTAACTCAAGAGACAGACAATTATCAGAATGCATTGAATTCTATGTCAAATCAAAGGCGTACTGAAGTTTTATTTCAAAATGGTAATTCCAGGTAAAAGAACAGTGTATGATTGTAACTGAGACTTACTAAAAGACGTTTATGCTTGAAGGTCTCTTGCTGTAAAGCACTAGTTTTGTCCGCCACAGTTACTTGGGCGTCCTTCAGCTGGGAATGGTATTTGTCAAGATGCAGTTTTAGATCTGCTGCAGTTTGGGCGCTCTCCACTGCTTTCCGCTTATGCATCTCCGCAGCCTGCTGCCGCAACCTTGAAATTAAACAAAATATATAAGCTGAAATTGACAAGTCAGTGCGTAATAATGTTTTTGTATAATCATATCACAAAAATAATTTGTTTCTATTTGTCATTGCCATTGCCATTGAAAGAGCTACTTCTGCTTCCTAAGACCCACAACTCATTAGTCCAGTAGTCAATGCCTTTATTTGGAGGCTGAATTTTCATTACTTAGAAACTTTACAACTTAGTTATTTTGTGTAAAATCTCATGAAAAAGACATCACATTGGTTTGAAATTTTTAACTTATGTCGAAACTACTCTAGCAGTAGCAATGCATCACTAAACCAAGGAGACCCTTGACAACAGCTAAAATGTAGCTAGATTCATCAGTAACTGAAGGCGTCTGAGGCAGAAGCAAGTCAAGCAAGCAACTCACGACAACTCCTTCTCAATGACGTTCATGTTGTTCTGCAGGATCCTCTCCTTCTCCTCCAACTTCCGCACCACTTGATTCTGGGCCTCCACTTGTCGTTGGATCGTCAGAACTTGCTCAGCAAGAATCTCTTTCTCTTCCCTCAACAACTTGTGGATCTGGTTTGACTTGATTCTCTGCAAACGAAGCAAAAACAAGTTTAAGTAGGCTGCATGAACGGGTGCAAGGGCAGCATGGCTCAACAAATCCGTCCCCCAGTAAAAAGATCAATCGGCAAGGACAAGTTTAGCACCTGACGAAAATTTCCAGCCATAGACATGGACCAGGTGTTTGTGCATTAATTGCAAGAAAACACATCATACAACACATAGGTCTAGCTGAAGTTCATTAACAATTTAACAGTGTCATAGCCGTCATACACACAAAATTCACATTTTTCAACTACCGCGCTAACGCTGCAAAAACAATTGTCTTTGCATGAAAAAGGTTAGTCATATTTTATGGGTTTTTAGAAGAATTTCACCTCAAGAATAAGTGGGGTGGGCTGCTGATGGGTGCCTAATAGGGAATATGCAGCAATTGTAATTCGAATAAAATAAATTTCTAACTCCAATCAATAAGAAGCAAGATTATCGAAATTGATAATGCAGAAAAACCCTTTTGTTTAATTTTAATTGGACATTTCTCTCAGTCAAACCTACTTAATTGCATAGTACTGACCTCGGACATTAGTTTGAAGTTGGCGTCGTCCTTCTCCTTCAGCTGCTGAATCAGACGAGTGTTCTGTTCCTGCATGTCCTCGAACGCTTGCCCCGTCACCTCCATCTCACTCAGGAGTGCCTCTTCTTCCTATAAATCACAAAATGTTCAGCTTAAAACAATCCTTTGAAATGTCGTAAAATGTTGTTGTAAGGTGCACGGGCCTGAGAATAGAGTTCAAGCTTTTGAGTTCTGATTACAACCAAATGATACGGTGTGCACTGCAGTTGATGCCATTGCATACTGGTATCATATAGCACATTTTCATGGTTCCATTGGCAGCTGAGTCATTTCTATGACCAGTGGTCAGTGGTAGATGTAATGGTTGAAAGTTTTTAACGCTAATCCATTCCAAAGCCGATTTACTGTTGTGCACTGTTCCCAAGAATGGGATTTATCTTTGCCTACGCAGAGACACAAAGCACATTGGACTCAAATTTTACACGTTATTTTAGCAAAATCATCAGGTACTTCCAACAATAAACACTTTTAGCAAACAGAGACATGCAACGCACCTGCTTCTGAGCAGCGAGGTTCTTCTGCAGTTCGGAGATGGTCTCCTCTAACTTCTTGATTTTCCGGATGGCATCTTCCTCCGCTAGTTTCCGTCTCTCCTTCCTCTCTGCTTCCTGCATCTTCCGGATGTGACCCTTCAGCTCATCTATCTCTTGCTTCGCTTTCTTCTCAGCGGCCATAAGCTGAAAATTTTGTAATTTATTAATATTGAGGACAAATTGGTTCTGGATTACACAATGACAAACTACTTGAATTTCCTTTTCGCTATAGATTTGAGGGTGTTACATTAATGGTGACTTTAAGAATGAAGCAAATGGAGCCAGCTATTTAGTTATCAAAATCTGACTGAGTATTCAGAAAAGAGGGAATTCAAATACAAATAAGTCCTCATGACTTTGTCAAGCAATATTGAGGGATTCCAAAATTACTTTGATTTATCTTTTCAGTATGATTTTCAAACACAAAAGCAGATCAGTCTTGATGACACAGGTTATCTGGATATGGAAAGATTGATAGCTAGAGATACATATAAATATATATGGTTAGTGCAGCCCTCAAAGCTGAGTACACACACACATGATTGGACACAGATAACCACGAAGTTCTGAATTTAACAAATCAAGAAACTACTTTCAGAACTGATCTTCCCCTAAATCACAGCATTCATCACCCCCTTACCTGCACTTTGTCTCTGGCCTCCTTCGGCACACTCTTGTACATGTCAAGCAGCAACTTGAGCTCTTTTTGATTGTCCTGAGACTTTCTGCAAAAGAGATTTACAATTTTTAGAGATAAGAGCAAGACGACTGTTAAGCAATAAAATACAGAAGAGTTCTCATTTTGTAAAGATTTAGTAGCTAGTTTTACACAAGGTACATAAAATCTAATTTCACACATCTCGGTTTTTTTTTCACCAACAATGATAAATGGAGCTCTTGTAAATATGTTAGCAACGTTGGCAAATAGTAGAAGAGGGAAGTCTGTAACTCACAGTTTCTTTGTACAATTGCCCAAGCCATAGGATTTATCGGAACAGAATTGGTTTTCATTTTTAATTCAAGAGTTACTAGAAAGCGTCGCCATATTTTCAATCCCAAAATTGATATCATTAAAAATAACGTCAGGATATGTTATATAATATGCTGAGCACAGGTCTTGAGACCTCTAGGATGGCCTTCTTGGCCTTCATGATTTGTAAGTCCACTTACTTCAGCTGGGCCTTGAGGTCCTTGATGATCTCTGCGTCGTTCTTGCCCTGTTCTTTGCTCTTCTCCTCTTTCTCTTCCTCCTCATCCTTCTTGATTATTATCACATCCTCCTGAGGTTTGCTTCCGTTTCCAGAAGGCGTCTTCTCACTCACAGAACTGGTGGCGCACCCTGTGCTGGAATTACTGGTGCTGCCCTCTGATGACTCACTGTTGCTATTCCCTGCAGTGGCTCCCTCTTCCTTCTTCTCACTCTGGCCTTCGGAACTCTGCTGGTCCGCTTTTAACTGAAGACAAAATACACCACGTAAATATTGACTTTTACATTTGGAATTTAGTCATCATGAATTTTAAATCTCTTGACGGTGGATTCTTCCTTCAAATAGGACAAATACCTTTGAAGCATTAACATGTATTTCAAGAAGACATCAAACTTGGACACTAATGAATCATGTAAGATAACAAAAGCCATTGAAAAGGGAACATTGAAATGGGAACATTGAAATGGGAACATTGAAAAGGGAACATCGAAGGAGGAACAATCAACCTTGAAACAGCCTAATCTTGATCTAAAAGCATCAGAACGAAAAGTAACTCTAACATTTGTGAACCTCGTCTTGAGTGTGCTCTTGGCCTGCTGTTTTGTGATTCTCTTGGGCGTCTTCTGATTTGCTAGGACTAGTTATCTCGTGGTTGAAGATTTTGGAAGAAGCAAGTGCACTATTCAAAGGAATAGGGACAGGCTCCGTTCTTAAGGGACGAGGGGAGGTCGGCAACCTGCTGGGCCACTGTGGAGGGGTAAAATCAACCGAGACGAGGTAGTATATCCCCTCGTGGCTATCGTCTGATTGGTTTAATGTGAAGTCCTCCTCATCCATCAACTGATCGACGTACAAGAATTTTAATTTACAGATGTCGATAAAAAAGAGAAATTTGTTTAAAGTACGAGGCAACAATTATCATTCTAGATAAAACTTTGGAATGCCAGTTTGTGAACTATTCTGGATTAATGATTTTGTTTCCGTTCAAAATGATTCTGCAAGGATGCAAGGCAGAGAGAAGTGAAAGCAGGAAAACTCAGAAGGAATGTAAGGTGGCATTTCACATAGATACGAGGTAAGCGAACACAGAAGATGACATAACATGTATCACAATGTGTTTCATCATATATATAGTGAGTGAGTGAGTGAGTTTTACGCCCCATCAGCACCTGTGTGGGCTATTTAGAGGCAACTCATCATATATAATTTAAATAGTGAAAAATCAACACACACTTCATAATACCCCAACAACATTCGAAGGATCAAAGCTCTATCACCACAAAATAGCAGCAATGGTACAATATTCATGATCATTCAACCTGCAGATGTACATCAAACCATCTTGCCATTCCTCACCTTAGCTATCTCGGCTTGGGCTTCCTTTAGCTTCCTCTTGTAGCGAGCGATCTCCCCCTTGAGCTGCTCCCGGTGGTTCTTGAGGCTCGTGATGAGATTCCGCATTTCATGGTTGATGGGAGCTGAAGAAAACAGTGACACGCAATTACTACGAGTTTTAAAAATAACTTTATAAGATTGGTTTTATCCCTTTATAAAATGTTGCTAATCAGTCTACAACAATTGACAAAAAAGACATAAATATTGGCAACATTTTTATTTAACAACAATACTGGGCCATATGCTTTACACAGGTTTTGGGGGATAAAATTTCAAACATCATGCTTATAAATACCTAAAGTCTGTATGAAGTATCAGACTTTCTGAACATTTTTCTTCCTTCTCTGCTTCTCCTGGTTCATTTGAAGAGCTCTATAATCTGTGTGCGCAAACCAACCACACTTTCACCATTCTCTTAGCACTCACCAGTTTGCTCATTGGCAGTGAGCGTCTGTTCGAACTCAATCCTCAGCATCTGGTATTCCCTAGAGACTTGAGCTAGTTGGTCTTCCAGTTGAATGACCTCCACTCGCAACTTCTTCTGGCCGTCTATCTCGTCACACTGAAAATTTAAATCACAAAATTCTCATATTACGTCGAATAATCTATCAAATTCACGACTACAAACCCAAGTTAATCCTATGGACAAAATTTAGTTTTACATACAATAATCAAATTCATAATGGGCCATTGCAATCTCAAGGTACACATGCTTATGTTTAGGGCTACGTGTAGTAAAATCTTTACATTCTTGGCCTAGTTATAATCGCAGAAAAGCGATACTCATAATTTATACTTATTTGTTAATAATTTAATCGGTTTTTACCTTTCATTACATCCTTTTAAAAATACATTTGTCATTTAAAATGTGGCATGCAATAATAGGCTCATGTAGCTATTGCTACTTTTGCCCTTTATTATTGCAGTTTATACTGTGGTAGGAGTAGCAATAGACTTGGGCCCAAAAATACTACACAAATATCAGCAAATCTAACCAAACGCCAATGGGCAGTTTACTGGAATATATAAATAGCTGCCATATAAGTACTGATTACAATTATATCATTGCCATTATTCTGCTCCTCTATTCTAGTGTAAAATTCTGAAACCGATTATAACAATTGTACAGACCTCCATCTGCTCAATGTGCCGGATGTGCTCCTGCTTGACCATCTGCAACTGCTTCCTGGCCTCGTCCAACTGGGTCTTCATCTGCATGGACTCATTGTAAAGCACTGAATACTGAGAGGCTAGCACTTTGTAGTCTGTCGTTTCTTGGATGACATGCTTGGGCAAGGTGGCCAACTGAAATGACAAAGCATGTGGTAAGTTAGGAAGGAGATAGACCACAGTAAAGGAATATCAAGAATCAAGATTACATCACAGAATTTGCAGTTGATTTTAAATTTGACCTACAGGATGTCTAGGCTACACCAAATTATTTAAACAACAACGCCACTGACATCACAAAAGAATATATGACTTTCATTAAATCAAGGAATAAATCATTTCAAGTATTTAAAATTTTCTAGCATTGGAAAGAGTAGGAAAGTTAGTTAGATATATAACATGTGAACTGGCGCAAATATGGGAGTGGCGCTCGTGTTGCGTCACGAATGTCAACAAGTAGAAATGGTCCCGAAAACATTGCAAATTTGCCAGGAACTATTACTGACTGGCTAATACAGACATGGGGAATGATTATTTCCACTATGGGATCTCTGGGAGCGAATTAATTCTGGCAAAAGTTAGGTCGCATGTGGGACAGTACAAAATTTAGTTAATGACATTGACACTCACGTCCATCTTGAGACGTTCCACCTCCTTGAGCGCCTCCTGGTGGTCTTTCTGTAATTTTTCTAGTTCGACCATTCTATTCGTAGCAAGCTCCTTCTGCTCCTCCAGTTCAGTGAATATTTCTTCAAACTGCAAGTTCAGAGAACAAATACATAAATTGATGCAGTATCTTTCAATACAAACTTTGTGATTTACTTCCAGACACAGTAAATGTGTGACTTTTACATAACAATGCACATATTATGAAGACATAAAACTTTTTATATTTAAATTTATTTAAATGCCCATTTTTACTTTCTTGGTGCATTTGGCATATCAGTAGATAATATGTCATTCTATTATTATACAACAAGATAGATAATATGGCAAGTGAAGCCATCGAAGGCCAGCTCTGCGTGCTCACAAGACAAAACAAGAATCCGCGGATTCAAAACCGACCTAGCGCAATGAAATTGAAGGTGCCATTGCTTAAACCACTGAGCAACTGATATTGGAAGATAGGAGAAATAGTGGATTGGAAGATGCTAGACTATTAGTATAGAAGCAATGCAGTTTGAACAGATTTCTAAAAAAAGGAAAGATGGCTGTCAAAATGGCCGCTATCTTTGATTTCTCAACACGTTACTCATCCATACCCACAGGCCAATACCTGTACCAAATTTCATAACTGTAAGTGAAATATTAAGGTCACAATGGTCAGTTCAAGAATGAAGAAAGATGGCTGCCAAAATGGCTGCCACAAAGTGGAGCCCTGCCATCTTGGATTTCTCAACATGTTCCCGTCTGATACCCACAGTAGGGTGTTTCAGCTGCCCCCAATATTTTCTGATCCTGCTTGACCTTGGTCTGGTATTGCAGTTTATATAGTAAAAGTCACATGTAAAATTTTGGCCCATTCTTCCTAATGAGCTAGGAAGTGTTGAATTACCTGTACCAAATTTCATAACTCTTAAGTGAAATATTGAGGTCACAATGGCCAGTTCAAGAAATGAAGAAAGATGGCTGCCAAAATGGCGGCCATCTTCTCAACATGTCCCTGATCCATACCCACAGGCCAATACCTGTAACAAATTTTATAACTCTAAGCAAAATATTGAGGTCACTATGAGCAGTTCAATAAATGAAAAAAGATAGCTGCCAACATGGCCACCACAAAATGGCAGCCATCTTGGATTTCTCGACATGTTCCCAATCCATACCCAGAGTCCCATACCTGTACCAAATTTCATAACTGTAGGTGAGATATTAAGGTCACAATGGGCAGTTCAAGAACGAAGAAAGATGGCTGCCAAAATGGCCGCCACAAATGGCACTGCTATGGCAGCCATCTTGGATTTCTCGACATGTTCCCAATCCATACCCAGAGTACTATACCTGTACCAAATTTCATAACTGTAGGTGAAATATTATTGTCACAATGGCCAGTTCAAGAATGAAGAAGGATGGCTGCCAAAATGGCCACCACAAAATGGCCGCCATCATGGATTTATCGACATGTTCCCAATCCATACCCAGAGTACTATACCTGTACCAAATTTCATAACTGTAGATGAAATATAAAGGTCACAATGGGCAGTTCAAGAATGAAGAAAGATTGCTGCAAAAATGGCCGCTGCAAAAATGGCCGCTGCAAAAATGGCCGCCACAAAATGGCAGCCATCTCGGATTTCTTGACATGTTCCCAATCCATGCCCAGAGTACCATACCTGTACCAAATTTCATAACTGTAAGTGAAATATTATGGTCACAATGGGCAGTTCAAGAATGAAGAAAGATGGCTGCCAAAATGGCCACCACAAAATGGCCGCCATCTTGGATTTCTCGACATGTTCCAATCCATACCCAGAGTACCATACTTGTGCCAAATTTCATAACGATAAGTGAAATATTATGGTCACAACGGGCAGTTCAAGAATGAAGAAAGATGGCTTCCAAAATGGCCACCACAAAATGGCCACCACAAAATGGCCACCACAAAATGGCCGCCATCTTGGATTTATCGACATGTTCCCAATCCATACCAGAGTCCCATTACTTGTACCAAATTTCATAACTGTAGGTGAAATATTAAGGTCACAATGGGCAGTTCAAGAATGAAGAAAGATGGCTGCCAAAATGACCACCACAAAATGGCAGCCATCTTGGATTTCTCAACATGTTCCCAATCCATACCAGAGTCCCATACTTGTACCAAATTTCATAACTGTAGGTGAAATATTAAGGTCACAATGGGCAGTTCAAGAATGAAGAAAGATGGCTGCCAAAATGACCACCACAAAATGGCCGCCATCTTGGATTTCTCGACATGTTCCCAATCCATACCCAGAGTACCATACTTGTGCCAAATTTCATAACGATAAGTGAAATATTATGGTCACAATGGGCAAATCAAGAATGAAGAAAGATGGCTTCCAAAATGGCCACCACAAAATGGCCGCCATCTTGGATTTCTCGACATGTTCCAATCCATACCCAGAGTACCATACCTGTACCAAATTTCATAACTGTAAGTGAAATATTAAGGTCACAATGGGCAGTTCAAGAATGAAGAAAGTTGGCTGCCAAAATGGCCGCCACAAAACGGCAGCCATCTTGGGTTTCTCGACATGTTCCCAATCCATACCCAGAGTCCCATACCTGTATCAAATTTCATAACTGTAAGTGAAATATTAAGGTCACAATGGGGAAAAACCGTGGTTTACATCTGGTTTGTGGTTACTGGTTTGTGGTTACTGGTTTGTGGTTACTGGTTTGTGGTTACTGTTTATGGTTTCACCTGATCCATTTACAGCTCCTGTATTAACCGGCCTCCGCTGTTAGGCCGGTTAAAAAACTAAATAAATATTCATCACATGCACAAAATACACATAACTCTGTCAATAACATACCTTTTTCCGAGAAACACCTTCGCCCCCTCCCTGGATAGTGACAGTTCCCTCCTCATAGGTGCGCACTTTAGACATGGCATCAGCAAGATGGCGGTCGTACTTGTCAATACGCGCTCGGCTGACGTCATAGTTGTATTCTAAGTCTTCCACTTTGTTGTGCAGTTCAGCTGTCTCTGTTTCAGCAGCCGTCAGCTTGTCCATGAACTCAGAATTCTGCCGAGTAAAACACACAAACATAAACACTGAATATATTCTGATTAGTACTATAAAATTTACACAACGCCTTCAGAATTTTCTAACTTATCCAAAATCTATATTCTATACATGTATTTTTTAAAAACAAATATAAGATCTCCTTTTGTAGAAGCCAAACCATTTAGCAGGCAGCTGGGAAAATTCATGTCAACAGATAAGCAACTAAATTTACAATATTTAGGCCTACATCAATTATATGTTATCCAAAATGTTTTAAATGCTTTCCTTTCACATAGAAGTTTATCAAAGTTATCATAGAACAACCAAAAAGTGAAAAGAGAAGCTCAGCAGCTAAATAGATGGAAGAACTAGAGATCAGAGGAAATAAGACGGGCTACTCTACCTGGAGAGTGAGCTGGTGGTTCTTGTGGTGCAGTTCGGTGATCTGGTCGTGGAGTCGTTTGTTCTCTCTTTGGAGTGTTTCAAATTCTTCCATAATGACCTCGCTGACCTTCACTTCCTTCTTGACATCCTTCACGTCTTTTTCTTCGTTCTTCTCCTCCTTCTTCTCTTCTTCATTTTCTTCACCTGGTTCCTGTTTCACTTTCGTTTCACCCTCGCTCTTCACTTCTGTTTTGATTTCCTCCGCTGATTTTTCGCCATCGACCAATTCTTGTTTCACCTCAGGCTCCTCCTTCTTTATATCTGGCTCATCTGAAATAAGACACACAAAAAGTCAAAAAGATGATTTCTGATATTCTAAAATTACCATCAGGATTAAGGATTTTCCCGGCAATAAAATCATCCGAATTCCAATCTTTTTCGCGCCATGGTTTTTATGCATGCATACAATATTTCATAACGCTGATTAAAATTTTTTTTTGGAAATTAGTGTTATCTGATAAAGAACAACACAATTGCTTGATCTTAAAGTGAACTGCAACAAATTTAAACAAGTCAAGTACAGGAAAACATTGAACCAAAAAAACCTTATAAATTTCATTATCAACACTACGAATGAAACAAAATTTCAAAACTTTTAAAAACAAAATTCAACAGTGAGCAGTACTTAACACGAATGACTCTTAATAATAACCAACCCCAAAATATAAATGAAATCAATTCAGAAGTATCAGAACACAACAGAAATTTATAGAGCGCAACCTCGCTATTTTGTACTATTCCACTCAATTGATACAGTTTTAGCATGATTTTCCATGAATCCATAACGGAATCATAAATTACACAATAGGAGGTTGCACTGCATTACCGCCACTTTCATCCAGTTCGTCCACAATGGCAAAGTCTTTGTCCTCAATCAGAGTTGAGTCAGACAAATTGCTGTTGTTCATGAAATCTAAAGCGTCAAATCTGATTATATTATTTGCATTATAACAGGAAATATATTCGAGTGGGAAAGTATATTTAACAACAGTCTAATAGGGACAACTACAATACTGCTGGGTTCACAGGCTTCTGGAAGCATTCTGACAATGAGAAACCCACCAACCAAAGGTATGCTTTGACAAAGTTTGTCTCAAAATAATTTTTTCATTTTAGCAGATCGACTGAGAATCCTGTAACAGGGACTAATTATTAAAGCAATATATGACGACAGGAAAGCCATTGCCATACTGATTACTCAGCGCCCAGTGCACAAGAGCAGGACACAGCCATGAGAAATATTTGCTGCATAGAAAAAGTTTAAACCTATCTCATAAATGGATTATCTCCAGTAATCGAGGTTCATTCAACAACGCAAAGAATGACTGAAACTGCAATCCCAACACAGGTCCAGGACTCCAAAATACCGAGCCAGAGCAGGAACTGAACCCAGAACCCAGTGACTGGCAGCCAAGTACTACCAACGAAGCTAAGGCCACACATAATTGATTCTTAGCTTCGTGGACCCGCCGACACAATAGATTATGTGTGGCCTAAACCCCCTTGCTACCACAGAAGCCTCAGTGGGATCCATCATAATTTCTTTCTTTTTTTTAAACTTACCTTTTACCACACTCTCCTCATCTTCAGATTCATTCTTCTCCTTCATAGATTGCCGCATTTTCGAGTTTCGCTGTAAAATGCGGTCGTAAGCCGTCAAGAGTTTTCCTATGGCTCGGTTTGAGAACTGGACTCTCTGCTGAAGTTTCTCTTCTATTTCTGGTTTGTCCCATTGGGACAGCAGAGTTAAGAATGATGTCAGTGCCGGACTTTCATCTGCAAATGAAGAATTAAAAAACATTTTTAACATAGATCTAGCAAAATGCAGTTGTTTTCAATAGTTTTATACAATCATCTAAGTTGCAAATTCAAATAACTGGTACATTTGGCACATACTTTGAAAATGTTCACATATTCCAGTCTACAGACCTCTCTAAAATTATTGCATGTTAGCTGTAAAGAATTGACAATGTTAATTAAATTCAATAAGATAAGTCTAGACTCTTGAGGCTCAGAAATATTTTGAGGAATTTTGTCAAGTTTTGTATAAAAATATATTATATACCTCTTTTGATTCTTGGATGTCAATGAAATCGACGCTATAGGCCTACACACATACTTTACTCTCTATATTTTCAAAACTTACCCCAATAATAAATTAATATTAACAACTAATTCATTGTATTCTTCAAATCAGACTTACTTTCTTTCTCACTCTCGTCTGCGTTCTCCGCATCAAACCTCTGCAGCAACACCCTGACGTCTTCATCCAGCTGGTTCCAATATCTATTCACGATTACGAGAACAGCGTCATCCGTTGCTTGCCTCTGTTCCAGCTGCTCTATCCGTCGTTTCAATTCCTCCTCATTACGTCGACGGAGCTCTATTCTCTCGCAAAGTTTCTTGTTTTGAAATTGCAGCACTTTGATGTCCATCTCCTCCTGTTGAAGTAAGGCATAAATAATTTGTAAAACAACTTTTTATGGGGAAATATGATGAGTATGTCCGGTTAGTTTTTTGGATCACTCGGGTTGATGGAGGGACGGATAGATGATTGGGGATTTACATCCTATAATATTTCATGCACTTGGTACTAATTGGTGTGCTACTTATAATTAGGACAGGAGGGCACGGCAATGAGTGAAGGAGCCATCAAACGGAGGCCCAGACAAGAGCTGGATTTGAACCTTGGGCCCAGCGAATGGCAGCACAGCACGCTACCACTGAGGTAATCCTAATCCCTTTCTGATCACTCGGAGGTCAGAATTCCAAAGGGTTATCATAACATAGTCGAAAACTAATTAACTTTTAATTGTGGTTTTTTCTTTTTGCCAAAACTCAACTTTCAAAACATTCTTCAAACAATTCTTGTGCGCTAGAAATAGTATATACGAACCAGAGTGGACACAGTGCCAATTTGAACGGGCTCGAAAGTGGAGACATTTTTCTTAGCGGGAGGTCCACTGTTGCTGGCACCAGCTTCACTGGCAGTCCTCTTGGTCGCCATGTTGACCAAGAACTGGCCCCTGAAAAACAAACCATGAAATTTTTATTTATTCAGGGATGGACTAGCAAAAGAACAATCACAGCAAAGGAACAAGAATTCAAGACAGAAGGGCGAGAAGGCTGACAATATATCATCTAATCATGTGTTAAAATCAATTCAATCAACTGTCAAATCATAACTTCATAACCACTTATGTTTTTGAAAACATATTGACAAGATTCGATGGTTCCTCTTTTTTCACAGCTATTAAACAGATCTACATTGATCAAAGAATGATCAACCAGCCAGGATTATGTCAGCTACGCAAATAATAGCTATCTAAGATCCAATCATAATCTAATTCTATTTTGTAAATGATACACTGCGCAACACAGCCAGTGAGAAAGGGCAGATCACACAGCATATCGTCATTGCGGCTCGTCTTTGCAGTCATAACTGAGAAATTAGGAGCTGGGATTGCAGCAGAAGCCTTTGCTGCGGTGTGTGGTCAACAAGACGACCACCAAAGCGACAGCATACCACTACCGACCAGGTGACAGGAATTTTAGACATCCTACAGCAGTACCAACCAGACGACAATCAGTTCTTTCAGGCAATACACTTTATGCGATCTTTTCCAATTAACTGGCGATTGCAGAATTTAAGCTTATGAGTCAACCGATTGTCCAATCGGTTTCAAATAACTTTTATGTGGTAACGTTTTTGCACTTGACGCATGGTTCAATCCAATGTCGCCTGGCTGGTTATTGTATAGATATTTGTGTCACCTGGATAGCAGTGGTGTGTCGCCTGGTTAGTTGTCGTCTAGCTATTACTAATGTCACCTGGTTGACTGTCGCCTGGTTGACTGGCAATCCTTTAAAGCTTTGCTACTCCATCTGTCTAGCTACCTCACTCCTTCTTTCCATTTGAAACTCATTTGTGCGGTGTAGTATTGGAATGAAGGGGGGGGGGTTAATCTCTTCTATGATCCAGATCCAATGAAGACTTCATGATTGTCACCCATGATACTATGCAAAGTTGATACTTTTTGATTTGGGATTAGGGTGACTCCGTTAGCCACATACAAATCATTGAAATGCAGCAGCATAATTTCCCTAAAACCATGGCAAGTTCATAAACTTTGAGTCGACCTCATTGAAAACAAACTTGCACTTGGTCCTGGATTGGAAGTTTGCACCTTTCCCGGCGTGCAGAGACCCTGATTCAAGCGATTTTTAAAGCATATAAACCTTCAATGGTTGCATTTTCTAGGTCTTTACATAAAGTAGCTCATATCTACAACTTGGCCATACCCACCTATGCAGCTGATCTCAAGTAATTAACAAAATTTTGTAAACATTTTGTGCAAACTCCATTTTCACTCATTCAACATGGCGTTCTTACGCGGGAATAATACGATAGACGGCGCTGGTGAGTTTTGGTTCATTGCTTTTCCAGCAGATGGCTTTGGAGAAAAAATACCATGCGCGGCGGCATATCCTCGCCAGTGATCAAATAGGTGAGATCATGAGAACTATGAGAGAAGGCAGGCACGCAAAACTGTGCACCATGGTAAAATGCAGTGGAAAAGTTCACTCGCGACAATAGAAAGGTTTGCTAGCCAATGATTTATGTAGGAGTACATTAGAATCTCGGAGTATAAGATCATTGACATCCCATCGAGTACTCTCCAAATAATCCCATTAAACCACTTGAATGAATATTCGAATCCAATTTTATTATCAAAAACTTTAATTTTCATTAATTGGTGTTCTCTCAAAATACTTTGTTCACTGTAGCCATCCCTGTGCAAGTCATTATTTTACTGGTAGTACCGAGCTGCTAGCAACAGGCAAATGTATGCATTTTCATTTAAATCTACACTGAATTAGCAGAGGTACTTTTTTTTTAAATTTTGTTTAAAAAGTTCAAGTAAAGAACAAGTCATTTGTTCCGTGGCAATTAAAGGATTTTATTAGTATCATCTAATCTTCCACATAGATCTGGAAATTATACGGTAGCATAGCAGAAATTTAATAGTACACTGTTCACAAGAAGCAGTAAAGGATCACATTGATTACTTGAAAAGCATTTTACAAAGTCAACAACACTGATTAATCTACCATGTGAGACACGATAGCCATCAATTAACAGAAACAATAAATACATTGGCAATAAACCTGATTTGTCCTATTGCATATAATTATATTGTTGCAAATAATAGCAATACTAAATTGTGTTCTCAAAATATTTCCTTAAGGAATTTAATCATGCATGATTATTCAGTGGATTTGATGTTACACAAACCTCACAGTATACCTCAATGACAATAATTAAACATATTACAATCTAATTGAATCTATATTAATAAAGTTCTATATTAATATAGTAAATATACTACATCTGATACATCCACTGCTTTGAGAACTTCACTCAGACAGTTGGTCCTAATTAGGTCAACAGAAATCTCATTTAAAAGTTAAATAAATCAAAGTTAGGATATGCAGCATGTACACTTCACATGAAGAGAAAAGTATTTGCAATAAAATAAACAGAACTTTCAAAGATTGTTTCCAAATTTCATCATAACAGAATGCAAAATAAATAGTAGTATCACTTTCACAACAGCTGCAATATCATGCATGATCATGTCATTCATGTGCAATCATAAAACAACAGATTTATTAAATCGACCATTAACAAAAATGAAATACTTGCGCAACCTCACAATAAGCACATTTACACCCAAAATAAGTTTGGAGTATCGTTTTCAGATAAAATTCTTCGTAATCTCTTTCAAAATATTACAATTACACTGTTAAACACAATAGATTAAAGACATATATACACATACTTCACAGATTCAGCTTGTACGTCATTGTACATTATCTCGAGGAAAGAGGTCGAAACACCAACTTCCCATTTTTATAGTCCGACACAAGTTCACTCAGAACTTGGGGTGTGATCTCTTTCTCTGCCATGGAATGAACTTGTTGTTCAACAATGTCAAGAATCGCCACCTGAGGGCTGTAGTCTTCGAGGTCCGCTATATGACGAAGTGAATCGGCTATTTCGTCACCCTGTAAAACAGGAGGAAAACAGATGTGAGCAATAAATTCTCTTCTTTCAAAGCCTCTTATGAACAAAAATACCAAACATTTAAGAAAATATCTCTTAAGTTTTAAATGTTCAACGTTGGCCAACAAAAGCCCCAAATTCATACCGTAAAAAAGTTGGCAGTCCGGAGGATGTTGGCCACCCTAAAATTTAGTTTAACCCACTTGAGGGCAGAAATTTCAACTTTTCTCACTATCACAGGTAGCAACTTTGCAAAAGAAACCTTTGTCTGTGAGGAAAGTAGGTTTCTTCCCATTAAGTGGGTTGAAATAGCTTGCCAACTCTCCACCGGATTGCCAACTTTACCCCGTTCTACGGTAATTAATTCTACTAAAATTTCAATCAAATACAGTAATCAATATTGAGAATTTCAGTCTTATTTTATTCACAATGCAGTATTATTGCAACAATGTGAAACACCCACCTCCTCTCCTTCGTATAAAAAGTGGAGTTCGGGCAATTCACTGTCTGAGTTTTTCGTGGCTTTTTGTTCTTCAGTGTATTTATGGGCTACTTCTTTCAAGACCTCTTGGGCCTGCTTAATGTTGTCTTCTTCACCATCTAAAAATATATCCACAGTTTGAATTGAGAATGAAAACGAAATGTATATATATTACAAAGTTCTACTCAAAAGGAGGTCAATATTGTTACATTAGCCAAACAAGACTACAGAATCTTCAACGAAAGAACGATCGGAGAATCTCCTGACTTTTCTTCTTTTATTTCACTTTGAACCACTAATTCATGAATAGATGTTTAGTAATTTTTATAGAATACTTAGTGAACACTTGAACAAGATATTAGCAAATTATAACTAAAAGATACAAAAGAAACTTTATCGTCATCCCATGGCTTCAGAAGGAAGATTATTTTAATACATTTTACTCACCTGTGAAGAAAACTAAACAAGGGCTTTCGTTTAAGTAAGGTGCAGTGACATCATTCAGCTCGTTCAGGGGTTTCGGATGCCATGGAAAATCCTGAAAATAGTCAGTGGAATAAGCTATTTGTTTGACACTCAATCTGTAGGGACATTTTACATCAAGGAAATAGAATGCGCCAGTCAAGTCCCCAGTTCATACCATATTGCAAGTAATTGAGGAGAAACCTAAGCTTGATTGATTATTTAACTGTAGAAGGTCACCAAACTATTTAAAGTAAATCCCACAATTCACATAGAATAGCTGAGATATCATTGACAATTAGATATTGATTAAAGTTCACTTGCAAAATAGGTAGACTTAGATTAGCATACACATGATGTAGAATTGATCATATATTATTCATAGCGCAAGCAACATGCCGTATATCATCCAATTACCTTGCCCTCTGGGTCCCGGGCCACAACTCCCCGACCGTTGGTGGTGATAATCTCATTCTGTGCATCTATTAAGATGAAGGTAGGAATACCTGCAATGGCAAAATCAATGTGATACAGAAACAGCTTTAAAATGCATTGACATTTTTTAGACCATGCCTAAAAAGTTTATCCTGGACAGACCATACCTAAAAAGTTTATCGTCCAGGATATACTGAATCAAAAGTCATTTCATCTGTAAATAATCATGAATTCACGATAACCAACAAGCGCACACCATACAACAGAATGAAAGACGCATTGAAAAGCACATGATATTGAGTAAATACCAGGAGGTAAGCATAAGTTAACGCTGAATAAGTTAACTTTAAATGACAATTTTCAGATTGTAACTGATTTGACATGAGTGTGTAGTAATCTCAGATCTAAAAGGGCTTTTTTTCACACTCCTACTAAGAATTTCCAGTCATTTGAAATATGCGACCTGCTCCACCAAAATGAGTTCAAAGTAGGCATTTTAGATTTCCTACAAATGAGCAAAATGTGTCAAAAAGTCACATTTTGGAGTTTTTTAGCTGTTGATATAATGTTTTAGCAAAAGTAATTTCCTTTGATAATTTAGGTCATTTTTACTAGAAATTGATTTTAAATTCTCTAAATTGGATGTCCTTCTTGATTTTCGTAGTTCTTTCATTGCAATGGCGGGAACTTCAAATGTCATTTTCTCAAAGTTCGATGTTTTGTATCATCAATGTTTGAGGTGCAATATCTTTGGATTGAATGAAGATTTTAAAACAAATGAAACATCATTTTAAAGCGCAATTCCAGTAGAATAAAGTCATTTTCACAACTAAATATGATAAGAGTTTGAACTCATTTTGGTGGAGCAGGTCACATATTGCTGTAACTTACCCTGTACACCAAAGTACTTGGTGAGGTCTGCGATTCTTGGGTCTTGGTAGGGAATGGCCAGCCAGGGCATGGTGCTAAAATAATCGTCAAATGACTCTGGAGATCGGTCGGAGCTGACAAACACTACTTCAAAATTTCCTCCCTCATTCCGCAGCTTGTTGTAGACGTCAATGAGAGCTGGGGTGAAGCCTCTGCAGGGCGGACACTGCAATGAGAGAAATAAGAAAATAAGTAATCAAGGGAAATAACCATAAATGCCAATGAAATAATATTGCTGAGATTTTTGAAACATTGCTGATGATTTATTTTCAATCTTTCAGTGAAAATGGTTCTTGATATGTATGTTTTGTTGATCTATCAAGATTCAATTCAAACACCATGTATAATTGTATAATTCTGAGATCGCACAAAGCACTATTCCTGTAGACAAAGAGAAAGTGGTCGTCTGACCTCCTCATTGTGACTTGTCTTGTCACCGTCTGCCTGCGTCTGGTTTACTTAAAGATTGAAGGATTACAGTTTCTCATCGGCAGAGTTTGAACTTCAGCATTATTTTCTTACAAGTGTATAGGCTTAGTAGTATTATGAAAGAATTAATTATTATAAGCTGGGCCTCTTCTGCCCCACAGATTACAGTCTTGTATTGCATCTACATATGATAATATATCGTTCTTCAACACTGCATGAAAGGAACTTCCAATAACAATCAAATCTGGCATTTGTAAGAATTCATTCTGGCATAACTTCAAAAATGTCATTATCATGAGTTCTAGACGAGCCACACATATTGAAATGGTGCACCCAACTCAACACTAATGTGTAGTTATAGAGACCGTGGGCAAGAAAATTGTGAATATTGACACAAGTGTTTCACACCAGACTACAGCTGTTTTTCACAATCCCTGAACAAATACAAAATAGAAACCTGAAAAATGTTAGCTCTCAAGAGCTTCTCAGGTTGTTCTATATCACACAGATATCTGAAATACAACATAACAATAATAGTATGGGCAAGCATATAGGCCTTCTATGATACAGATAAGAACATCTCTGGAAGACTCAAGTTTTCATTAAGGTTTCTACATGTACAAGAAAACATACGGCAAAAATATATTATTTGCCATTATGTGTTGCCGGGATCATAATCAACATTGACAACATCAATCAAAGTAATATTTTCCATGCTATTAAGAAGATGGATGGATGGATGATTGGGGCTTTACGTCCTGTAATTATGCACTTGTTAGGACAGGAGGAGGACACGGCAATGAAGCGAAGGATGATTGAAACAGCCATCCAAAATAAGCCCAGGTGACCCGGCAAGAGCTGGATTCGAACCCTGGACCCAGCGATTGGGAGTCCAGCACGCTACCACTAGACCAACACCCCCCCCCCCGCTATTAAGAAGACTTTATTCAGCATGTTCAGTACGAACAATTAGCACGTAAAATTTAGTGTAAAAGCAAATAGCAGAGTGAATCTCATCCTATCTGATCCCATCCTTTCCTGTGCTCAGCTTCAAGCAGTTGGACAGGGCTTCAGTATTTGTTGGAATGCTTGGGTGTTTTTATACAAGCTACTTCTAAATCAAGAGAAATCTAAATTTCATAGGTGCCTTGGCGAGTAATAGTAAATAGATGAAGCTAGATATCTGATAGCGCACTCAAACGAGTGCTTCAAGCTGAGCCTCATCTTGGTTCAATTTTGGTTGGTGGTATGCATGGACATGATGAATAACCAAGTTTGTTTTCTTTTTCCATTTTTCTTTATCTTCAGAATTTTATTGAGCTTCAGCCTGCATGCCATTGCTGAGTTTATATCAGAACTTTTTCTCCCCATCAATCTCCTGATAAGCCAACTTCAGCAACCCTGATCGGCCAGATCTTTCTTCAACATTGTTGGATTGGGGAGGGAGCTCAGGAGGCAGTGAGATGTTGGGGTTCTTATTGCAAGTGACATAGACATGCAGAAAATGGGCATTCCTATTGCAGACCTATGGAAGGGAGGTGGGCACAGATCTGGGTAAGGTCAGTGCTTGGCACTGCTTCAGCTCTCTGTACATGTCTCTAAGTTGTTGGATAGACTACAATGTATAACAATGGTGTTGTTCGACAAGTCTATAATTATAAATTAGCTCACATTATATTATTCGCTATCTCAAGAAATAATTCATTGTGGGATATCTGTACTGGCGTCTAATCCGTCCAACCAATAGCCGAATAGATTCCATTTATCCAATCCATCCTGGCTATTGCATTATCCCACCTAATAGGTTGCAACAGACTAATGAGACTACCTGATCTATATTTTCTATCTATCCAATCTTGCTTTCTCAGATCTATGTAGGCCTGTAAGATATTTCCTATAAGAAAATTTTTTTGCTTCGTTCATTGCTTAAATTTTAAATCGAACATTTACTTGGGAAAATATAAGCATATATCTCATCATCATTAATCTAACATTAGTAGATAATTTCACCACACAGCAAATTTCCCTGCAAGGTAAATGATCATGTCAGTATCTTGCAATTATCCTATTAATAGTATAATTCTTCACTGGGTAATGCAGCCAAATACATGATGGATCCACACCAAATTGACAGTTATTATTTCAGCAATCCTTCAAGCATATTCCCCTGTCCATGGGGATGGCCACTGGCTGCTAATGGCTTCTGTTGAGCATGTTGAGCCAAGTTTTATGGATGGCAGGTGTTAAGATGGCCCCAGGGTGCTCCATAGCTCTCCATGGCTGGTGAAGTGTACATGCAGTGGGGATTGGAAGTAAGGTGACTCCAGATGTTTCACTTTGCAACTATTTCTGCTCCCTACTGTAGTTTTAGTAGTGGCTGTTGTTCTGTGCTCTTAATTGATACCAGCCTTGCCATCATTCAAGGGAGTATATAGATAGATTATTGCTCAGTCCTGATTTATAACATGAATGGAAAATCCAGAACTTTGAGCAAAAAGAAGCTATTTTCCAAGAATCAGGTTCAGTCATCTTCACCATAGAGACATGACTCAGGTTGACTCACACTTAAAGGCGGATAGCTTTTATCCGCTATTTTCGATAAGCTCAGTTGACAGTGCACCAGGCTGCCAATGACTGCCAATAGCTGGTACATGTACCAGGTTTGATTCCTGCCCTGGATTCCGGTAGGGTCACCGGGACCTATATTGGACAGTAGTTTCAATCTTTCACCTCATTGCTGTGTCCTTCTCCCTATTAAATTTTAGCCTACCAAGTGCATAAATAGAGGGTGTAAAGACCTATTCATCCCTCTTTTCTGAAGAGGAAGCCCTATGAACCCAATGACACAATTAGAATAATATCACTATAGCATGGAGACCACTCTCACACAATTCAGTCTAACTTCTAAGCACTGTGAAGAAAGCAAATGAAGCTTACAATGCCCCAACACACATGCCTGGGGTGGATCATTTATAGAGAGAGCAGAACAGTTATCTTGTTGCATCACTGTTTATCTCTTGCAGCAGCAGCAGGGATGAGGAGAGGAGGAGATGGATGATGCTGCCATCAGCTGATTCCAGGGTTGGGGTTGCTGCTGCAGCTCAAACATTTCTTTCTTTTCTTGTAAATACATGCACTACACACTACATTGTCTTTGTTCCTCAGAATTTTTTGCAAAGCAGAATTTTCCACGGCATTACATGATATAGCATGACGTGTAAAGTCAGTGTGCCTCGGTTTCGACATCTCAAGCAAATGTCACTAGAATACGATTGGATAGGAGTCTTAGGAGACAAACTTTAGGATTTTCCATGATCATTTCTTTAACAATCAAGGTGGGAACGCAGCCAAAACAAATTCGAGAGATGATCAAAATCTCCCAACAATTTGCTCCACCAACCAACTTCAATAGCACATAACTATGTACCGTAAGCTTAATAATGCACCCTCAAACCATTAGCACAGTTGAGTTGTAATTAGTTGAACATTAAGCACAAATTGTGCTGAAATTAGATTTTTTTTTATTGCAATTCCATATTATGGACTTTTCCATGACTTTTTTTTTCACGACCCTTTATGACTGTAGGTGTATTCCTACTTAAAATATTCAATGCACTGACTGCAATCTGAATACAAATCCAATCCCTAACCCCATTGGCCTTTCCAGTGACCTTGAGAAGTGACTGTGACCTTGAGAAGTGACTGTGACCTTGAGAAGTGACCTTCAGTGACCCCAATGACCTGTTGCTTTCAGCCACCTGCATCAGGTGTGAATAACATTGAATCAAGGCGATGACCATCAGGTGGTAACATGCCACCTGACATGCAGGGGGTAATGCCCGCCACCTTTGATGTTGAACATGTTGCCTTTCATCTCAAGTGATAATTTGGCAACATTGGGAGTCAGATACTCAAGGCTCAGCCAAGCACAGGCATTACAATCATTTTGAGAAAAAGCTTGTCACTGCACTTATTGAATTTATATTGTATACAGGATACGTTTAGCAATGTGAGCTTTTTGTAAGAAATTATAATGCCTGTGCAGCCAAGAGTCTGAGAAGTGAGGAAGGTGCTTGAATATATAGTTCTTCATAATCATCATAGTATTGGACTATGCATAACAGAGGATCTATATAATTATTATGGACTCCAGGAGAGCATCAAGAATAACTCAATACTCAAATGATTTGGGCCTGTTTATTTTATTATCATATTTTATCAGATTCTGGAGGAGTTTAAAAACAAATATACAATAGCACTATACAATTCACAATACCATTAACCATACATTATCATATAATTATAGACATTATAAATCTTCTATGGAAGTTTAACTTCTGAAATTGTAACAGACTGACATATTTCAAGACCATTATTCATGATTAGCAATTTGGTTTGTCTGAGAGTTAGACACTGGCTCATGCATCTATGTCATGTATTTTATCTTCTTTTTTTCTCACTTGTTCTGGCAGTTTGTTTGGCTGTGTTCCAGGCATGTTCACAAAGTCAGGTCCACACTTCCATCTAGTTTGTGTACAGTGCACATACTGCCACATAGCAACGCATAGCCACACACCAGTTGAGTTTGTATACAAGTACAAGAGCTCCATTCCTGTAATTTTGTGAGGGCTTATTTGTTACATCTGTGGTTCAACACAAACACATCTGAGCCATGGAGTACAGGAAGCCATTGCTGTGTTGTGTGTTCACTGAGTTCAAGGCCGGTGAAGTTCCAACTCATGTCATGCCAATGATGCCACTAGACATCAGTGATGAATTCAGTTTCCAGTCTCCAGCCCTGGGTTTTTACCCATTGTCACCCAATTTCTTGGGTATGCACCACCATGGACTTGGTTCAGTCCAGGGCAGCACGATTAATCGCAAATTTATCGTTATCGCGATATCAAGTCGGGCAATAATGTTATCGCACAAAGGATCGATAAATGAATTCTAAAAAATGTCTGCATTTTTGCCCAAAAATTGGAATTTCTTTTCATGAAATTCAAACTTTTTGCTAAAATTTTAAAGTTTCTAGGTAGATCTCTTGCTTGTCAATTTATCGCATAATTTATCGTCATCGCGATATGAAACATGGTTATCGCATATCACATCTCAGCCTATTATCGTGCAGCCCTAGTTCAGTCCCAGGTCCAGTCTGGCTCAACCATCCTTACTACCTAATCAGCTAATAGTACCTATGTCAAGATGGGTTCAACAGCTCAAGGATTTCTTGTCTTGGTAACTTCATGACATCCAGCTTTGACATTGCATTCTCAATGCTCATCTACAAATAACCGATAAGGCGAAACCTGTTGAGAATCGAATCATGGACCTCCCAAGACCGCACAGAGTATAAAAGAGTTTCAATCACTGACCCAGTACCATTCTGCCCATTCATGGGATCACTCAATTAAATACAAGAAACTATGAATTTAGTATGATATCTGCCAAGGGCAGGACTCACTGAGGAAGAGACAGATTTTATTTCTTGCTCAAATCCAACCTCCAATTCCAGCTATCACATCCCTGGACCAGCAATGGAAATGAAGACATCCAATCAACATCATCACCATTTGCAATCAATTCTGGACCTGAATATGCCAAACAAATTAGGGACATGATCATGAGTGGCTGGTCTCACATTTATGCAGCAAGAAATTGAACCAATGCAACCTGATATCATCTCCTTATTTGTGAGACAACCTCATTCAGCTGTTCAGATTTCATTGCATGTCTCAGGAAACCATTAAACCATAACATTGTAACCAGATCCATAATCATGGTAATGAGAAACAAAAAATAAACATCAATTCTGAATCGTGACACCAGAAGCATGAATCAAGTTATTGTGCCATCAATACAAGTTAACCATGCAAATTATGCAAGCCAACACCATCAATTAGCATCACATCATTCACATTGGCTTGTCCTAAGGAAATGGGAAAGCAGCCATCCCATTGTTTCAGGCTTATCAGCTTCAGCCACTATGTGGAAATTTAGAATTGAGCATGTCAGAATAAGATTTTACTTTCAGCCTGGTAAGCTCATAATATAATTCAAGGCAGTTGGAATATCATATTAGGCTAATGAGATATATCACTTAATTAAAAGATTCATTGTATGAGGCTCCCAGAGCATAATAGATTTTCTAAAATATTGTTTTCATCTTCCTTGAAAACATAAATATCAGTTAATGACTTATGCATATATGCACTAGTTATTAATCTCCATTTTAGGTGCTATTGAAAGCGACTCAGAAAAAAGAAACCGTTTTCAATAAGCTTAGTGTGATTTTTTGCTTCGATTAAAACACACTTCAAACATGCTCATTGCCTCACAATGGTACAGATTGGAAGATCACAACCATGCAAGGCACAGCCAAGACATGCTAGTACCCAATAGCGGGATGCCCACAACCCAATCCATAGAGGATATTCCAGAAGACAAAGACAAATATATATATCTGCATTGTTACCCACTTAAGATATGCTGCCTTTGCATCAAGTGAACAGATATTGGAAAAGATCAATATTCATCCAGCACAGTATTAAAGTCTGGATCTGGCTTAAGTCCAGGCTGACACTAGATACATGTCACAACCATACCAGGGCACCTCCACTATATTTGAGATCATAATGCACCAAATGCTCATGGGCATGCCCACTGGGCAGGCAACTGAAGCAAGACAAACTAGATGCAGCATTGGATAGGGGATCGTTCAACGCATGTAATGCTGTCCCACAGGGACGAAGGGGTCGCCCCTATTTTCATGTGATATGGGGGGGCGGCAGCGAGCATTTAATAATCAGGAGGCTTGGAGCTTTTCCAGCAGGAAATAATGCAGTTGACGGTAAGGGCAACAGAAGAAACCACCGGAATACTTTTTATGATATGATTTTACTGTATTTATTATTGTATTCTACGTTGTTTATATATCTCTTCATTTTTGAAGGCAAATAAACTATTATATTACTTGGACAATTGACATCAAAGGATTAGCTAATTGCCATTGATATCGGAGGCCTGATTACACTTTAATTACCCTTCATTAACAGCAATTTAGACCAAAATTAGTCTTTTAACTGAAGGAAAACAACCCTGCCGTGAAGATACCAATAAATTTATTACTTATGATTTAATAAAATCCCAATATACAGATAACCTGAAAATTTCACTAAGATCGGATCAGTATTCACAAAGTTACAGCGGATCTTATAGTATTTTTTCAGAGGCCAAATACACTTTCCTCAGCCGCTAATCATTACAAATTTTAACAGGAGATTATGAACCGAATTGAAATAAAATTTGTCTTATGTCTCATGTCTTATGAATACTGTTTTGTTTAATCTTGTCTCCTTGAATGATCTAGACCCCGAAGCCGTCGCCACCAGCCGCCAGTTGCGCCATTAAGGCCTTCTGTTGAAGCCAGCTGTTAATTTCTCCAGCCAAATTCCAGCCAGCCGTTTGCATTGCAGCTCAGCCAGTTGCTATTTGAGTGAAATGGCAGCAGTGAAGTTAATTACAGAAGCTTTCCAATCAGCTAATTGTGCTAATTGCAATCTGGAGGTTCTAGGCTTTGTCTCTATAGATCTCCTAGTTCACTTAATAGCAATTCAGAAGCAACACTTTGGAAGTCCCATGTGTCAAAGCCAATTGCAATTTGCAATGTTACTTTGATGCAATAGGTACAATGCTCATTTCAACCAATGCATTTGTGATAACTCATTCAATTATTTTATTCTTGATGTATGAAAACAGAATGCATTCATACATACAATAATTTGATATGGTTTAGGCTTAAACTTTGTTTCCAACAATGATTGTCTTCCCTCACTCCTTCTGATCCTACTCTTCATCATGTCCATTCAGTCTGGGGATGACACACCAGGTTAGATACACTGCTTGAGCCAGAAATAGTGAAAAGGAAACAATCATTGCAAAGTTTGCTCTGAAGCAGAAGATATTGCAGTATTTTAGAATGTAAATATGCCAATGTTGCTTTATTAGTTTATTTAATTGTCAGTGCATAGGCTACAGTCCAAGCTATAAAATGTATTGCATTTTGATTATGGGGCTTTGTATTAGCAGGGCCCACGTTATTAAATTTGTAAGTTTGCATTTCAACTTTTAGTCTGGTAGGCCAGACATCTGTAAGCCACTAGACTACTTTTAAACAGTATGCATGTCATTATTGCATGATCAAATTATATCTTTATTGCTGTAACAGTTTTCTGGTCTTGGTGAAAAGTTTCTGAAAGCAATTTTCTAGCTAGTCCGAAAATATCACTTTTGGTTTAGTCCCTACATATTACATTCAGGATTCCAGCAGAGAATGAAACTGCCTAAATTTTATAAATTTTTTGTCCGATTTTGTGGTCACGAGACAAGTAAGCCGTTATCAGCCATTTATTAATACATGACTCAGCCAGTTATTTAGAGTTTGGCTGAGCCGGCTAGTCAGCCATTAAACTCCCAGCCAGTCATTTAGAGGAAATTAAACGGCTTCAGGGTCTAGAATGATCTCAATCAAGTTAGCAGTTCCCATTCAACAGAAGTATACAGGTCCTAATTGGTGTTAGTACTTCCCCATTGTACCAGTGTCTGATTGCCATTGAACTGAAAGTGCTTGATTGCCATTGAAGTGTCAATGTCTGATTAGCCTAATTGGTGTATTGAAGTGTCCACTGGTCAATGGTCATGAATGGCAATTGTGTCCTTCAGCAGGTTTCAGCATTGTTTAACTAATACTATATGTTGCATAGATGTAACACCAGGGGCGCTGTAGCACGAAATTGTAGCGGCGCCATCTGTTGTTTAATGCCAGTGGTCACGTGATGTTTACACAGGAACTTGATTCACGAAGTGAACATGGTGAAAAGATGTTGGCAAGGAGAGGCAGTGTGTTCAATCTCGGAAATAAAATGGCTTGTTTGTGCCTTTCAAATGAGTGGGCATGTACCAAATATATGGGGGAACCGAAGTTAAGTCACATTGAAAATACTGAAATGACTTTTGATGGAAAAACCAATGTCACTTAGATGGAAATGGTGCAACAAAATGATGTTGTCAAAAATACCATGCACGGATTTTCATTCTACGACGCACACGTTCGAAACAATAGAGCCCCCTATACAGAGTATAGGGGCTCCAATTTGTACACAATTCACAACCTGATTACTAGCAGCCTGAAGTAGAAGTACCACAAAATATCAGAGGTTATGTGAACAGAGGAAATTTAGATGATTGCCCTGGTATTACAGAGCATCCTGAGTTTCCTGACTCCTAAGGGCATTCCACATGAAGCAGGCAAAGCAGCTGAGCACCAAGTTGCTTCTCTGCTGCAAGATGAGCTGCTGCAGGCTACCATTGATCACAGAGTTATGTCAGTGGATGCCTACCTAGAGGATGCCTAGAGAGGTCCTAGTAGAGACCCAGTGGTGGATTATATGTATTTTCTTCAGATGATGAATAAGCCTGATGAGTGAACCAATGATGACTGATGAGGGAAGTTGTTATAGCAGAAATTCTACAAATTTGGGAAATTCTTAAGACTTCCCAGCAGAAGACTAAACATAGCAACATCCCAAATATGAGTTGTAGGTTGCTACATTGAGTGATGAGGGTTAAAATTGATCATCCTTCACACCGGTGTCTGTCTATCCCATGTATCGTGCAAGAAAAATAATTCTCCATCTCGCGAGTCGAAAATAGGCAAGTAGGAAAAGTTGCATATTAAGTGATTAGAGGACTGTAATTTATCCATAGTACACTAGTAGACTTTTAGATTTGGTTTTGGCCACATGAACAGGTCCACATATTTGTAAATCTTCAGCATTTTCACTTTCCAAGCATCGAACCAGCAGTAGGCACAGTGAAAAGGCAAATAGCGAGTTAGGCATTTTTCGACTTTAAACATCACATCAATTAAGATTATCAGAATCAGATATATAGCAAGTCAAAGCTTCCCTCTTGATGGTATCTAAAGTTTTAGAGAAGGAATTCAGCAAAACAGAGATTCATTTGAAAATGAAACCACATGGCATACCATGGCCCATAATGCCCACATAGCATGTTGGTGGTGCCATTTGCTGCCAATATTCCAATAAAAGCCAATGGCAGAAAGGAAGGCAGGGGATTGATCTGGTACCTAGCACAACTTAACCACCACATAACACTGCAGGTTAATTCCTGACATTCTATGTTACTTTGTTTCAACTTCCTACACTCACAGCTAGATATCTCATTTCTCACTTCTTAAATTGACTCTGTTCAATATTGACAACCTGAAGTAGTGAATGCAGTTCTGGTGAGTATAGTATCACTGTGGTTAATGGTGTTGGTAACTGAAAGGGAGGCTTACTTTTAAAACAGTGATCATTGGTGAAGGTGGAAAGTTGGAAACAATAGCCAACATTTTGAAGTGCATTTTGTGACCACAGTAATGAGGTTAAATGCACCAATGAAACACATTATCTAATATATATTATATATAGGTTCATTTGGGTTGGTTGGGCCTGGAATTGAACCTGGGTGCAAGAGGTTAGCAGCTGAGGATATGCTACAAGTGCCTACCACTATGCTGAGCTCAGTGAAGGTTCTTCTTAAGACAACCGACAATGGAGACAGACACTCAGCAGCTCAGGTATACTGTGTATATACGTCACAACATTGTGACATCATCACTTGAGCTGCTATCTGTGCTCTGATTGGCTGATGCAGCTGTTGAGTATTGATCACCTGAGTGAAGTTCAGCTTTCTTTGGAGTTACATAATGGGGTATAAATAAGACCAAATGGTTGTATGGTGGTATTTTGAGATGTACTCCCACTCGTGAAGATATCCTGAGTCCTCCATACCCACTCGTGCTGACGCACTTGTGGGTACAGAGGACTCAGGATATCTTCAACTCGTGGAGTACATCTCAAAATACCACCATACCCATTTGGTCTTATCATAATATCTATCTATATTCCTATTCAGAATATTACTACTACACAAATCCAATCCTGCAGAACCCACAGTCCTGCACCTGAACACAAGCCAGTCTTCCCACTGAATCCCAGTCATGCAAATTGCTCATTGCTGAATCACTTGGGACAATCACTGGTCTCCAGGGAAGCCATAGTCCAAAGAAAAGACTTAGGTTCAAACATACAATATATGGTGAGCACAATAGAATCTGCACAATTCCCTTTCCTAATATAGAACTGGCTCAGCTTCCATGCTTCCAGGGGAAGCCTTTCAGCAACAGAAATCCAAGTCCTTTCAGTGCAGTCCAAATGGGAAGCATTACAATACAAAGGATGACATACACAATCACACACAATGGCTTCTGCTAAAAGCATCATGCAAAATTTCAACAGAACATTCACATTTCCCAAATCATGAAATGTTGTATATTTTGCTGTGGAACTAAATAGCAGTTCAGGCCATGGCTGCAACGATCCTTTAGATATTGACGTCTGTGAATAGTCATCATCGGACGATGACTTTTATCTGGTGTCAAACCGAAAGTATCCGAGTTTGTAGAAAGATGTATGATTTCGGCTTTAAGTGCTGTATTTATGCACTTGATAGGCTAATTAGAAATTAGTACAGGAGAAAGACACAGTAAGGAGGTAAACAGTCAGGGAAATTACCAGCATATGAGGACAATTGCAATTCCAGCCAAGTCCTGGCCCTGACAGGATGATTGAGTGTGTGGGGATGATCAGTTGGGTATCAGAAAAAAGTCAGATCTCTTTGCAGCCATCCTCACCACACAGCAGCATGTCATGTGCGGGACTTAATTCTATCCAATTTCACGAAATACTGCAAAGTCATCAGCAGCTGATGACAATTTCCTAATTTCTCTGGAGCCTTCGGGTTCTTTTCCCCATTATGTAATGGATGGGTCTGCCAAAATTCACACAGTTAGTTGACACTGTGATACAACTTTATACCAAGTTTGGAAGTGATAGTTGCAGTAGTTCTTTTTAAATAGCCAGTCAAAGATGATTTTAGCACTGCCAAAGTCATGGCTAGGCCATGACACTGTGAGAGTGTCATGGGAGGGTGATGACAGTGCTAGAGTGATTATCATGTGGGGCTGAGGACATTGATTGTCATCAGCTGGTGATAATTTCCCTGACTGGTAAAGGATGATTGAAACGGCTGTTCAGCATAAATTCAGGTGACCCGGCCAGAGCGGGTTTCAAACCCGGGACCCTCGACCCACCGATAGCCAGGTTGTAATCCAGTACGGTACCAACTGAGCCTATATATAGTCCTATACCTTCCTACACTGAATGACTTTGTATAATAATGACTGCTGGAATGACAATAACCGAAGAAATCTGTGATACGTGCAAATATTGTGCATGTAACCCCAGGTTGGTCCCTCCCTACCTTCCCACACCAGCAACCTGCACCTACCTACCAATGGCAACCTTCCTTTACACCTATACCCAATACTGGTCAGCATCTTATTTCCCCCTCCTCCAGCAATGTTCAGGAATTCATGGAACAACAAACAACAGAGGAGGGGAGTAATGTTGTGTTGAATGAAAACACAGCTGTCAGCTGATATGGTCTCAGGCATTGTAGTCCCAGAAGATCCCCTATCCATTGCTTTTCCACTATCATATTTTACTATTCTTGGCCAGTTATGCAGCAGCTATGTCAGCATTGTTCTAGAATTATGCTGCAAGGTATGCCTGTGCTTTTGGGAGCTGCATGCACTGCAAGATTTTGCCAAGAACAGTTAATACTTTAATATATAACTCTCAGAAATTAGTCTTGCTGTAGCTGCAGGATGGGACTAACGCTTTCATTATATTAGTATGTCTGTCCATCCGTCCGTCCTTCACCTGTCAGTTGGCAAACTACACCAAAAACTGACCCGCCTCTTTGACACACCGCATCCCAGATCCTGTAAGTTGACATACATTGCACAACCTAATTCCTTGTAACATTTTCGAGTTTAAACTAGAATACTGTCGTGAACGACAAACAGCCATACTTTGTTTTGCGGCATAAAAATTTGAAAATTTTTGCAGCAACCTGTTGCACCAATGACAGCAATTATTTACGGTGCGCGAACAGGCTTGGATGATATACAGCTACACGAAGAAGGTTAGAATGGAAAACCGAGCATGCCATCTCAACAAACATCACCTGATCCGACAAGCGCTGACATCACACACTCCCAAAAGATCCAGTCCCAGCAGGACCCCCACAGGAGTACGAGTCAGACTCAGCAAGGTCCTAGGTCAAGACAGGTCAGCCATGGTCAAGGTGAGTGAGTGAGTGAGTGAGTTTGTGTTTTACGCCCATCAGCACCGGTGTGGGCTATTTAGAGGCAATGCCATGGTCAAGGTAATAAGTAATAAGGTCACTCAAGGTGAAAAGGTCACTACTGTTATCCGAAATTAGGACAGTTTTGAGTTATTTCTTTATAGGGCTTTTCTATATGGGGATAAGGAATCCAGAGTTAGGAGTCTCCTGGGTAGAATCACAGTTGGGAGTCAGATGCCAACAATTAATTTAGAGTTGTGAGTGGGGTGTCAAGGTACTCGAAGCTTTTTGGATGGCGATAGCCAGAGTTTGATTTCAGAAAGCAAAGAAAGGAGTTCAAGGTCAATTTTTCGGAAGATAGCACTGTGAACCCATATTAACTGCACAAAATAAAATGCCTATTGCAACATTTTCCATTAATTTTTATCTCAGGTCTGTGATGCACACATACCACTTTTACATTCCTCATAACAGCCAAGTCCACCCTTTGCATAATAACCTGAATGACAGTTGCAATCCAGCAAATGCAGCCTCGCCCAGTGATAACACTGATGGTTTGACCTTCAGGGTCACAAGGTCAAGAGGTCAACAGTGAGCCAGAGTCGCTGTAAAAGGTCCTAACAGGACAAGACATGTGCAGACCTCTGGTGGGCCCTTTTGAGATCTGGAGGCCAGTTGGAGGTGACTTCAGTGATTTTCCAAATTCACACTTCCTGGCCCTTGGAGCTTTGCCTATACAGACAGACAGCCAGAATAGCATAACATCGGCATGGAAGTCAATACGCGATATCATGAAGTCATACACCATGTATGTATTTGGCGCAAGTTGTGCAAGACGACTCGGTTCGTGCTTTTATAAGCCATATTCAGATTGAGATTACGCTATTGCGGTCAACTGGTCATTATCTTGAGGAAAATAAGAGAGTCGCAATCCGGTCAGTGATTAGGATGACAAGTAAACCGGTAAGAGGAAAATACAGGGTACCCACTGAAATATGGCGAGCCAATTCCCTATATTTCCCTGATTTTTCCCTGCTTCAACCGATGTTTTCCCTGATGTTATTTGGGCTTATCGTTGTTTTATCGCGGCATTATCGTCGCAAATCGGAAACCAAGAACTATTACTTTTACGCATTTTCGCTTAAAATTGAGGGCTTCTTTCACGCATTTACAGATACAAAACAAAATTCCCTGTGTTTTCCCTGAATTTGGGGTCAATTTTCAAATTCCCTGATTTTTCCCTGCAGGGAATTTTTTTTCACCATTTTCCCTGTTTTCCCTGTTTTCCCTGTCCGGTGGGGACCCTGAAAATATACTGTCACAAGTGCTTACTAACATTTTTGTCCCTGATAATACTGCTCTTTACACAAGAATCACCAGATAAGAAGGATGGATGAATAGGGCTACACATCCTTCATTTATGCACTTTCATGCATAATTGAATGAGGACATGAGCAGGACACAGCAATGAGGCTAAAATTTAAACTGAAGTCCAGGTGACCCAGTCAGGGGTCGGTGCAAGAATCAAACCTGTGACCAAGCGATTGGCAGCTCACTTGAACGAGTGCCCTACAAACTGGGCTACAATGTAACGCTCCCTCATCACCAGATGAGATAAGAAGACTATCATAACAAAGAATGAAGATATACAGTAACTACAAAACAGGAAAAGAAAGGTGATTGCAACAATAAGATCTATAGCACCTTTTATTGTGTAACAACTGACAGAGAGCTCTGCAAGATCTACACAGGTATCCTCTCTCCTCCTCTCTCCTCCTCAGCATCTTCCCATCATCTCGAGTTGCAGAGAGAACTCAAGAGAGATGAATTGATGAAAGGGCATCACAGGCCAGTCTCAGCAGCCAATACATCATTGCAGCATTATTGCAGCATTATTGCAGCCATTGGCAGCATCAACCAACTTCAAAGCAGCTAAAAGCCACTCTAAGCCCCTCTCTCAACACCAGCATTACAGCAAATATCAATGCACATATCATTGCAACTCAAGATGGGAGAACTTCTCAGAACGTTCACATCAATTCATGATGGATGGTAGATTTTTCAATATTCCGTAGTCTTAGCAAGTTAGCATGTGCTGAGGTCATTGAGTTTTAGGATGGTGACAATCCAACATTTTAGTGTTTTAAAGGCATTGCAACAAGCATGGCTGCAATGTCCATTGTGAATCAGATAGTATGAGCTTGAGCATGTTGAGGCAAGGTAATCAGGTGAAGGTATACATCATCATAGTGCCATTGGTGGCACAGTGACATATATTCATTTATTGTCACAGAATTGTGGCAAGACTATTCCTTTCATCTTTGAGCAGTTGAGGATCTGCAACTAAGTCACTTGGTAAAACCAATCAATTCCGATATAACACTAAGAAAAGAGTACACAGGTAAGCTGCTTTCTGAAGAGACTGCAAGAATAATTTAGAATATGGTGGCTCATCTATGGAAAATTTTCAAATTTGTCTCTTCCAATTGAATAGAACTTGGGAGGCTTTGGCAATTGAAATATATTTAGCACGCCACTTGGAAAGTCAGAGAGCTTGAAATGAGCAAGAGGAAGTCAAGAAGAAATCACAATAGATTGAAAAGCATTAAAGGAGCCTACATTGCCCTACAAGGTCTTAATGAAGAAGAAACATGCAGGAGCACACTCACCTGACACCCACAGGCCCCTGGCTGAGCAGCATACTCAACTGAACTGAATGGAATGGCCAATTCTTGTCACGTACAACACTGCTCAATGTAATTCAACATGTTCAAGGCAAAACATGCCAAAAAGAGGTGTGAACTCACAAGGCAACATTTCTGAAAAATTCTATCATTTTAGTACATGCATGTACATGTATAATGTAATTCTATGGTTTCATTACATGCTTGAATGACATGTTTTCAAAATTGTTTTGCAATTTCATGTATCAGTAGTTATGCAATCTAATGTGTAATCAAAATGCTGTGTAGCATGTGACATGGGAGTTCCCAAAAAAAGTTGTTGATGTTCTTTGCAATTCGCAACATTCTTTTTGTATAAATAACAAAGGAATTTAAACTTTAAATGGAACACACACATTCATTCACACATGAGGCATACATTAATGTAACGTATGAAACAGCCGCAATAGTGATTCTATAATCTGGTCTATGTGGAGTCATGCACTAACGCATGGTTCCCAAAGGTCTGGATTCTCTACCTCCACAGTTTGTATTTTTAAAAGCAAATAAATAATTCTATCAATATTTGCCAGTTACCTGGTAATGTGCATGGAAAATCCTTTCCAAGTAAAAGAATGTTCAAATATCATGAATATAGCATTTATTTATAAGACACAAGACAGTGCAGCCATGCACATTCAACTCAAAAGGCTATGTATGTTACATAGATATCAGCTCAAGAGGTTGGCATCACAACCAGAACATGCTGGACCTACATCAGAGATACAATGATCAGTCAGGGAAATTACCAGCATATGAGGACAATTGTAATTCCAGCCAAGTCCTGGCCCTGACAGGATGATTGAGTGTATGGGTTTGATCATTTGGGTCTCAGAAGAAAGTCTGATCTCTTTGCAGCCATCCTCACCACACAGCATCATGTCAGTGGCGGGACTTAAGTCTATCCAATTTCACGAAATACTGCAAAGTCATCAGCAGCTGATGACAATTTCCTAATTTCTCTGGAGCCTTTGGGTTCTTTTCCTCATTATGCAATGGATAGGTCTGCCAAAATTCATAGAGTTAGTTGACACTGTGATACAACTTTATACCTAGTTTGGAAGTGATAGTTGCAGTAGTTCTTTTTAAATAGCCAGTCAAAGATGATTTTGAGCACTGCCTAAGTCATGGCTAGGCCATGACACTGTGAGAGTGTCATGGGAGGGTGATGACAATGCTAGGGTGATTGTCATGTGAGGCTGAGGACATTGGCTGTCATGAGCTGGTGATTATTTCCCCTACTAATGATGCAAGGGACCATCAGCATCCTATCAGTTCCCCATCACCTCTCATCACACAGAATGACTCTTTCTCTTCCCATCTCCCCCATCATCATCATCATAATAGCTCATCACAACAGTCATTTACTGCACATTATCCAATAGACCCCATTTGCAACACCCTATTGTCAGGCCCCCATTGTCATACCCATTACATGTATAATACAGTGTTTAGCCACTGATTTATAGGTCCTATGGGGATGATGAGGCTATGACCCCATGTTAATTCACTCGACCAATCAAGCAATATCAACCCTGGACCATGATCCACCTATTAAAGTTGTGAATCAGAAGGGCAAGAGGTTAAAAGGCAGAATATACATGATGCACTGATTGGCTATCCAAGGCAGATGATTCCAGAATCATTTGCTTCTAAAATGTTAAAGTCTCAAAAATTTTCTCCAGTGGCGGATTGAAGCACAAATACTCCCCTTCATACTCATGTTTGGATGATACATACTCCTCAAGATGAATTATCAGAACAACAAACTTGGTATTCCATTGGTGTCTCCAAAAGTTTAGTGACATGACATTTTATTCACCCAGATTGATTTCATTGTTCAAGCATATAAATTATTAAATTTTGAATCCATGGAATTAAGCTGTACAGTGCTATTAGTTGCTGTAAGAGAAATTCTAATGCTATACCTTACACATGGATTAGGTAGGCCTGAAAAATGTGGGAAAAGATATGACGTAAAGACAGATTGACCAAAAAACTCCTGACAATGGAGCCAGAACATAAGAAGCAGTGCAGAAAGTGCTTCAGTGCTGCAGAGACAGCATGTTGTATTGTTCAGTCTAAGAACTCAAGTAAGAAGGGCCTCCTCATCAACGCCTCAGCCGCCTCCGATGCAGCTGATGATGTTGCTGCTGCAGAATGCAGATGGGGAGGATGCGAGGGCATCATTAGCAGTATTTACTATTCTGTAGCATCAGATGGGATGCACCAGGATTCAGCCAATCATATACGGATTGAGCAAGCAATCAACTACTTCTCACCTCTGGGTGCTAGCGCTGGGTGGTAGTGAAATTTTCAGTTCGTTGTCGGTTTTTGGTTAATTTTGACCTTAGGAGCCTAGTTTCAGTAGCAGTTGCATTTCCAATTTATGAATTTCACAGGTACTGCATGAATGATGTATAAACAAACTATCAGTGCAAAAGTTGAAGTCTCACAGAGTTCCTGTTAAGCTTTCTTGATTGAATTTGATTGATGGCGGTGAAATTAAAATGTTTCTGAAATGGCGAATGACACCAACAACTAATCTTCAATAAAATCTGAAACGATGCGTAAAATAAATTGCAAGTCTGTTCGAAACAGTTTAACAGAAATGCCATGCTTTAACCATACTTTGTGAGATTTAATTTCCCAAATAGAACACTATAAAAGCCATGTGAATAGTGGTAAAAAAATCCCTGTTTCTCCAAGAGTTACCATTTATTTTTTCTTTGCTTTTCCTCAGTAAAAATAACAAATTCCTCATCTGAAACCCTTTAACACACTTAATTGAGTTCCTTTTAGACGAAAAAACAAAGAAAAGCAAGAAGAAATTCCAAAACAAGGAACTGGGTTGCATTGTTGAGTGTCGCATCACAAGCCACCTTTCCACAACCTATCTTCTTGTTTTCCTCTGCAACCAAATTCCACATTCTTCTTTCGCTTTGTGTACTCACTGTTACCAAGGTAAACGTTCTTACAAATGAGCTACCAAGCACAGAAATGCTTGTGCTATTTTGGGAGGCAAAAAATGCATAGCTTAACTGGGACATTTTTGCTCATATTTGCTCATCACCAAGAGATTTCTCAGGCCACATATTCCATTGCATTCCACAATCAGGGACATAATATATATTTTTTCCATTCTCACCCCGCTCACTTTAAATGCAGTGTCGCCATGAGATAGGAATGGTCTTTATCATCCAAACGAAATCGAAACCCATCACATTTATCATTTCACACAGTAGTTTATTACGTGTAATGTCTATAAACAATGTCACAACTCACAATTCCCTTGATCATTGACAAAATCAGCAATTATTCAATAAAAGATTATAGACATTAATTATCCCGGCCAGGTTACGGTGAACCGGGAAAGTTGCGACAGAAGAGAAATCAAATTGTGATGTTTTTCGATGTGGCGCTAACAGAAAGTGACTGAACTGCCACTACCCATATAATTTAAGTCATTCAAAGGCTTCTAGCATTGTTTCTGCTCATTTAACATATTGTTCAAAGAAAGACAATCAATTCGGACTTCGAGGGAACAGTCTAGAACTTTTGAAAATCCTTCAATTGAGCAGGCCATCAAAAATTGTACTGCAACTCATCTTACTCATCAGTATTCAAACTTTCTAACTTTGGCCATTGCAAACATCAGCTGAAAATGGCATTAGAAAACATGTCCGTCAAAGTAGCGTTGCCAAAAAAGTCACATACAGGGCAGGTAAGAAGTTGGATTTAGTCAACAATAAACACTTAGACCATGGAGAATGTGTAAGGAACATGCCCAGGAATCCATAAAAGTGATCTGACAGAATTCTGTCTGTTTATCCTCAGTCAAATGCAATGGAATCCATATCATCTTGAGATCTGGAGTGTTTGCTTCCTTGTAGAAATACACCTCTAAAAATACCTGGCAATAAAATATGAGACACTGCCACACTGGAGAAGTAATGTGAGCAGAGTTTAGGGAAATATTGCCTTACCTTAGAACATGTCAGAAAGGAGGCACAAGACAATGTGGAAATCAAGGAAGTACTTATATTTTAAGGCCAACCAACATCATACATGATTCAATAATTTATGAACAAGAAACTTCTGGTTGGATGGATGGATGGACAGAAGGGTGATAAGGACTTTATGTTCTGTTATTCTGTATCTGAACATTTGGTGGGCTTATTAGGACAGGAGGACACAGCAATGAGGCCAAGGATGACTGAAACTGCTGTCCAACATATTTGAACATAGGTCCAGGGACCAAGCCAGAGGGGGAATCGAACCCGGGACTCATCGACAGGCAGCTTAGTGTGCTACTACTATGGCTTACCAACTGAGCTAAGCCTCCCCCGAACAGAAACTTGAGATATGTACCAATGTTTACTGACATATTGCATGATATCAGTTTATCCATATGGCTTAAACATGTTTAAAAGAATGTGAATGGAGCACAAAAAGGTGGAAGGCTCCTGGTAGCCAGAGGTGGCATGAGGAAGTCATTCCCTTCTGATCACAGACTTCCACAACCATCTGAGTTTTAGTATTTTAAGTCAAAAAAATAAACCTGCTTATTTGCTTATATCAAGTGCAGTAGTCTCTGAATAATGCACAAGCCCTCCTGTATAATAAGAGTATCTGCTTCTTTTCATCATTCATGCCATGTTCCAACATCCATTTTATGTGAATAATATACACATTCATAAACAAGACAAGGTGCAAGCACTGCAAGGATTTTGTACAAATGTCATAAGCTATCCAGCTATCTCCTGGGTGTAAAGTGTCCAGCTGAGAACTCTGAACTCTGAAGCAATGACCAGTAACAGTTTTGGATACTTCGATTTTAAAGATTTCGCACAGTCCAAAAACGTCCGAAATTCAAAATGAATAGTTTCGACAATCTGGACGCCAGTGGACGGACCATGTGTACATTGATATTCGCACTACTTCACACACATCTATACCCGGTATGTCTAAAATGTGTCCTGATTCAGAATTTCAGATCTGGTCAAATGTCGGTGATATCAATGGGCGACATCCATCGTACATCCAGCATTTCAGCAGTTTGCAAGCCAAAGATGATAAAATGAGAGGAGACTGTACACGCTGTAGTTACCCGCTGACAGAACAGTCAAGGAAATTACCATCTGCTCATGACAACCAATGTCGTCAGCCCCACATGACACTCACCCCAGCACTGTCATCTCTCTCCCATGACCTTCTCAAAGTGTCATGGCCTAGCCACGACTTAAGCAGTGCTCAAAATCATCTTTGACAGGCTATTTGAAGATAACTGCTACTACTATCACTTCCAAACTTTCCATAAAGCTGTATCACAGTATCAACTAACTCTATAAATTTTGGCAGGCTTATCCATTGCATAATTAGGAAAAGAACCCGAAAGCTCCAGAGAAATTAGGAAACTGTTATCAGCTGCTTAGCGGTACCTCGCGAAATGGGATGGATTAAGTCCAAGCTACTGTCATGCTGCTGTGTGATGAGGATGGGTGCACAGAGATCAGACTTCCTTTTGATACCCAACTGATCAACCCCACACACTCAATCATCCTGTCAGGGCCAGGACTCAGCTGGAATTGCAATTGTCATCATGTGATGGTAATCTCCCAGACTGCAGAAGGGATGTCTCATAACTGAAGTACCACTGCAGTACTGCTCTGAGTACATAAACAACAGACTATGCACAGGCAGCACAGCACATGCTGAATGGAGCAAGTACGTGGACCAGACTGAAAGGCAGAGCACTGCAGACCATCTTGAAAGATAAATAGCAAAATAAGTCCCACCAGGCGTTTTACAAGAATTTTCATTTTTTCAATACTGTAAGAAAGTAAGCTAGCACCAGAAGGCTTGGTGGGGCCAACAGAGCACTTCCTGGGCAATAAACTTGACTTATAACTCACCAGCTCACATTGCTTAGCACTGCAGTTGCTGCTGGTGGCTTTCTTGCTTGGCTTTCTTGCTTGGCTTTCTTGCAGTGATTAGCTCTGTTGAAACATAATAGCAGGAGTCTGCGTTGCCTCAACCCGCCATAATTTAACCAAAGATACTTTAAGACACACCGAGCAGACTAAAACAGAAAATAATGACTCAATATTTAGCACGATTAGGTAGAAGTACATGAACAGGGTTTTTACATGTCTGAGGAGAGAAAATTTGAGTATGGTTATTCGGTGGCAGCATGCAGATTTTCTCAATCGCTGACTTTAAGGCCCGGGTTCGATTCCAATTGAGGCATGTGAGTGCTAATGGTTTCAATCGACCTCATCTGGAAATGTTGCTGATATTTTAAAAGTTCCAGACACAAAGTAACTTCATGAACTTATTTTTTCCTAGACAACATTTTTACAACAATCCTTCAGAGATCAAAAGAGGATACAACACTTCAAAAAACTTTATTCATCCATCATCCAACTTGATGATCTACACGATGATCTGGGCTTCCGAGAGCAGTAAACTACAAGCTGGAGTAGTCTGGGAGACCAGTAGGAGTACATGGTCTTCTTTGTGGTTGGTTGAATAGATCATTCTTGGGAGTTCATTCAAGCAAGTTCCTTACAAGAAGCCATGAAAAGTAGACTTGAAGTAGTCCACAGCCAAGCACAAGGAACACATAGATTTAATCCCAGATAACAAAGCAGCCTTGTAAAGTTAGGAGTGAGTCCTAGGAGTGAGTCTAATGGAGTCAGTGCACCTCTATAGGAGTCCTTCTAACCAATTACCCTTGTAACATCGTGTAATGGCTTCTGTGCAATCTCCTGGAAGATCTCAATTAATCTGGAATCATAACATCATACGAGAAGAAGCAAGCAAGCCATAAAAGACACCAAGCTGAAAAGACTCCTCAAAAGAACCTACACAGGCCTCTACATCCAGGCTAAATTTACTAGTGGGGCAGATTAAGTCAATATACCATAAGAATCTTTCACTTGATGATGCAAGCACCAAATTTGGCACAATTGTGCTTCAGAACCTACTCTTTCAAAAAAGTACGTTATCCAGGTTGAAAAACAATATGGCGGCCATTTTTCAAGATGGCCGCCACTTCAACCATGAAAAAACTGTTTTTGCAATTGAATGCTAAGAGAATTGGTGATAATAACACCAAATTTGGCTCAAATGTACTTCAGAACCTGCTTATTCAGAAAATTACACTAACCAGGCTGGAAAACAATATGGCGGCCATTTTTCAAGATGGCCGCCACTTTTACCGTGAAATATTGGTTTTTGCAACTGAGTCAAGAGAATTGGTGATACAAGTACCAAATTTGGCACAAATCTCTAAAAGGGCCTACGTTTTCAAAAAAATACACCATCCAGGTTGAAAAGCAACATGGTGGCCATTTTTCAAGATGGCCGCCACTTCAACCATGAAAAAACTGTTTTTGCCATTGAATGCTAGAAGAATTGGTGATAATAACACCAAATTTGGCTCAAATACTTCACCCTTGGTGCAAGTGTGCTTTAGAACCAATTTTTCCAGAAAATATATGCTGTCCAGGTAGGAAAATGTTTTCAAACAACTGTTTCAGCATAGGATGACCAGGAATATTAATAGTCGGATGATTCTAATCTCAACTAGCATTTGAGTATCAATCTAATTAGCAAATAATCTTCATTTCAAAAACCGTGGCAACTGAGTGAATAAAAATGAGTATAAGAGAGTGTTGTCAAAGCACAACCAGGAAACACTGTGTGACTCAGCATAGAATTCAGTGTTTGCATGTAGTGTATTAGACATAGATGTAGTTTACTAATTCTGGTAGTGGTATATACCATTACTCAATGTAGTTTTTAGTACTTAGTGTCTCGAATGCTACCTAATAAGCCCGGTTTAAAGCTCAACTAAACATTGAATATTAATTTATTTGTAGAATGTAGATGTAGTGACAGGATGTGCAAGCACAGGAAAGCCAAGCCAAACATACAGAGCTTCAGTTACCTGGATGTTGTACATCTTGCTAAATGGCTGAACTTGTTGTGTCCCATATTCCACTGTGAATTTGACATTTATTATTATAGTTAGCAGTGGTTAGGTGGTAAAAGCATATTTCTATGGCCTTTAATCATATTACACAACATGTCAACAAATAATCCATTGACTTCCGATGTCAAGACTGACTAGAGAAAGTGCTGCCTATGCCACTTAGATTCAAAAGAGGAGTTAAAGTCTCCCCAAACCTGTTTTATTATTCTTTCTGATGGCTATTTCATGACAGCCTAGATGTACCGCTCTTTCAAAAAATCAATCTGCTGCCTATCAAGTTAAACATATCCCAAAAATATGAGGGAGATGGTATTGATGAAACACTGAGGCAAAACACAACCACAATGTGATGGCATTATCATTGATTGGTTCTCTGTCGTGCATTCATTGTCTCCAAAGACACCCAAGACAGTTGAAGAACGTTCTGTCCAAGATGTTGTTCCCAAAGCACTAATCTTCTAATCAAGATATGAGAGGACATACATAAGTTTGGATATCTACTGTATTTCAAGCCTGAGAGCTGAAACTGAGTCTCCTAACTGGAAAAGGTTTTTGTGAGACAGTGACAACAAGACAGAACTTTTCAGATTTCTGGCAGACAAGATTATGACCTTGTCTCCTGACAATATCATAGTTGTGGCAAAAAGAGAAAGGCTCTCTCAAAAAAGCTGATTTGTCTTGAAAACTTAAGCCCCTGCATTCATGAAGAAGCAGACTCAATAATCTTCAAATATGCTTATTATGCAGCCAAGCAACAGGCAAAATCAGTGTTGATTAAGCATCTGGTGAAGATGTTGTTGTTAACTTGAAATTGCCATCAGTGCTTTTATGACGCTTTAGGGTGCAGGCTTGGAATTGCTTTGGGCTGGATTTGTTCAAGCTGAGTTCACCTCAAGGTGAGGTGATTGCCAATTCATGATATGGTGGTAAAGTTAGTCCAGAAAATTCCATGGGCATGCTGTCCTTTCGTGCTTTCACTGGCTGTGATGTCATATAAGCATTTCACGGTGAAGGGGAAAGAACAGCATGACAGTATGGTAGTTCTGCCCAGAAGTAACCCCTATCTCCAAAAAGCTTAGTTTGTACCCAGCAGTCACAGAACATGCCAACCTCAGCATTCTTGAGAAGTTTGTCATCGACATGTATTACAAGAATAGCACCGCTGACAATGTTGATGAGGCAAGACGTGAGATCTTTGCTTATGAGCAAAGATCTCACAATGCCATTCCACCAACACTGCAAGAGCATCCCTTGTTCGGAAGTTGTTCAGCATTTGAAAGAAACTAAGCTGCCTACAATTACCCAAATCTGGATGCCAAACTGACGGCAGAGGCAGATGCAATTGTTGTCACGTTAAGGAAAAAGCTTTTTCAATCAATACAGCTTCCTGACCCAATTTTAAATAAGAATTATCAAACTGATTAAACTTTTTTGGATAACTTCAAGGATTAGAAATATCAAATTGAGACAGCATGTTGTCTAAATCCTGTCAAAAATTATTTTCTCAGTAGTTTCTTGGACTTCTACAAGTTATGAAAAATTAGATTCAAGATAATCTTTCAAACTGAAGTTGCTTCTAAATAGCCCACATCAGTGCTGATGGGAAGTAAAACACAAGCTCATTAACTCACTCACTCAGTAGTTTTGGAAGTTTAAGTTTGGAATGAAATGTAAGAATCAAATTTCAATTCAATAAATTTTGTATGCTGAAAGTCAATGATCATATATATTCATTAAGTAATGAACTGTGGAAAATATGATTATCGTCCTAGAATCTAGTAAATAATTTTGAATGGCCTCCATTTTAGAAATGGCCATTATTATGTTTTTGCCTGTCTAGCATACTTTTCTGAAAGACTAGGTTCTGAGGCCAGTTTGGACCAAATTCAGTGCTTATATCTAGTCTCTCGGCATTCTTTGGTGAAATAGGTCATCCTACGTTTACCATGGCAGCCATAACAGAAAATGGATAATATATTGCTTTTACCCTGGCTAGTGTGCTTTTTGGAAAGAGTAGGTCCTGAAGCATAATTGTGCCAAATTTGGTGCTTGTACCAACCAAGTCTTGACACCAAGTCTTGACGTCCTACGGCAAAAAGTGGTTATTTTAAGTTTGCCGTGGTGGCCATCTTGGAAAATGCCGCCATATTGTTTATCAATCTGGATAACATAGTTTTTGGAAAGAGTAGGTCCTGAAGCATAATTGTGCCAAATTTGGTGCTTGTACCATCAAGTCTTGACACCAAGTCATGACATCCTATGGCAAAAATGGTTATTTTACGTTTACCGTGGCGGCCATCTTGGAAAATGGCCACCGTATTGTTAATCAATCTGGATAACGTAGTTTTTGGAAAGAGTAGGTGCTGAAGCATAATTGTGCCAAATTTGGGGCTTGTATCACCAAATCTCTTGGCATTCTATGGCAAAAATGGTTATTTAACATTTGTCGTGGCGGCCATCTTGGAAAATGGCCGCCATATTGTTTTTCAACTTGGATAACGTACTTTTTGGAAAGAGTAGGTCCTGAAGCACATTTGTGCTAAATTTCATGCTTGCATCACCAAGTGAAAGATTGTTTCAGCTATCTGCCCCACTATACAGATTTATTTCTATTTCAGGGAACTGGCTCAGCGGGTAAAACGCTGGATCCCAACCACAGTTGTGTTGGGTGGATTCGAGGCGAAGGGTATAGTTGGGACGCTTAGATTACCCGTTGCCTTATTTAATTTTTCTTTAATTTCTTGATTATGTGATACATTTAAATCACTTTTCCAGATTAATAAAAGAAACAAGACATAGAATCTAATTCACCTACTTCATACCACTTGTTTTGGTTTCATTTGCCTGATTTGAAAAAGCACATCATAATGTCTGAACCATGTTCCAGAGCCTACCATGATGCTTCCACTGAATTGATTTCACTGAAGAATAAATCACAGAGCTCTTCGACATCAGACATTTCCATGATTTTGGTGTATCATCACATTTCAACAAAAAAATGCATTAAAATGCATTAAAATGAAACAAAATGACACAATTTCAGAGGAATTGCAAAAAATATATGGGGCCAAACAACCAAACAAAGCTGGATTCACTTGGAGTGTGTCTGCGTACCAGTCTGCCACAAAAAGCCTGACCCGAGGCATTAGTCTGAACACAGTCGAAGCTGAGACAAGTAAGTGGCCACAGCAACATTGCAAAATCAATCGATGGCCCTACAAATAGAAAGATAGCGGCCTGCAAAGCCATGTTTATGCCAAAAAAGACTGGCCTGACATCATCCCTGACACAAGTATCAATCACTACCATCCCCAGGGCAACTCACAGCCTATCATAACTGGCCATAGTGTCCACAGCCTATGTATCTCTGACCTCACAATATAGTTATCGAAAAATTCAAACTTCGGTTTGATAAATCAATGACCATTGACTAAACATGTACATGACCTAAGTCATTGACCTGAACTGCTAAAGAGAGATTGATTTAACATAATAACACAGGGCAGAATAAATGCCATCCCCATTTTAACACTAAGCTCTGCCACCATAGGTGATTCCATCACCTCAGTGAACATGGTGAACTCCAGAACCTTGCAGAGAAGTCGAAAATCAATATTCAGCATTTCCCTAGATGTCGACAAAGAGATATTAACCTCTATCTCTAACAAATTACAAAGCTAAAATTCGAACTCAATATTTGTTGTTCCTCCCCAATGTTGTCCGCTTCACTAGTGACAACTCAAAACAATCGAACCTGTGGTAGACACAGTTAGAATCTTAACTCTCCAGAGGCAAGTTACTATTAAGAAGAATTTCACTTTCATTATGAAATTCACTATTCTGCATGACAGTCATGTACGACCAATATTCTGAGCCGCAGAGTGAGCCCGGGTCTTTCATTTAAAGAGTAATATCGCAGTTATCACCAAGCGAACGTCGAGTCAAATTACTCAAAAGAGTCTTGGGGGACCTTGGTGGCTTAGGCAGCAAATTGTGAAGAGAAATGAGGCTTTTTTGCATGCAAAGTACCCAATAAAACAGGAGAAGGTTGTCGCCGTGCCAAGGCGCCTTGCCACAATGCTCCATTATCCTCCTCATATTATGGACCAGAAGATACACCGCCTAAAGGAGACTCAATCTTGCCTACTGTGCAGCATACAGCTTGCTGCGACTACAATGAATCTCCTCAACGTAATTCCCCTTATCACGCTACACAGCAGTATACCCAATATACACCCTGGGTCTCCGAAAAGTATATTCTGATTCTGTGTCCGTTCGACTAGAAGTAGTTATCGTCACTACATTTTCAGGTTATCTCACCGAAGCAATATTCCTTACTACACTGTATATGTTAAAACAATACAGTATACTAACTATACAATGACATTCACCAGCATTCAGTCTCAGTGCAGAGCAATGCAGCTCCAACACATAATCATATTGTGAATCATATCCCAATTATTCACATGATTTAGTGAGCCTCTTTTACCATTATGAGACCTTAGAGTACAATTGATCTTCTGCCAGTTTCTGCAAGTAATTCCCCTTATCACCATAACTGCATCAGGCGAGACACTGTAACTGCAACCTAAATCAATGACGGGCAATGTCATAAAGCCAGATTATTAGATAATATCATACGATCAAATTACCTCTCAGATTATTAGCTATGATCCAATTACCACTCCTTATAGATCACGACAACTTTTTACTTCATGTGTCATGATATGTGGTTGACAATTGGTGCTTTAGTCCAGAAGAGGAGGCAAAGGTGTTTTAGTCCAAGGAAATCTCCAATCTCCCTCATTTACACAACCGTGTATCTGACTTACACATAATTATGACTCAAATTAATTAAATTATTTCAAAATCTGACTTACCCAATGAGCTGAGAAGTACAGTCCCTTGACTTTTCCTTTGAGGACCTGTTCTGCCTCGACATCTCCCGTCGCACACCGTAAAGGACCATTTAATATTTCTCCTAAAGGTCGCGGATGCCAGGGGAAGTTCTGACCTGAGGGGTCATCGAGGACGTTGTTCCTTCCGTCAGTCGTAATTAGACGGCCGCTTCTGCTGTCGATGAACACAAGAGTCGGGATGTTCTGGACCTTGAACTTTTTCGATAACCGCGTCTGTCAACAGAAAACAAACAGGAGAAATGAGTTATAATTGGACGCGTTTTAAAAATATGATATCATATAATGGCATTTGTGAAGCTTAATAAACACCATAAAGTTCAATATGCACTGGTGACAATGAGTTACAACCAAGTCAACAACCTACTGGCATCTTGGATGCATGATACTCAGATTTCGCCTCCCTGTCTCAGTCCTACTACACTGAGGCAATTGAATTAACAGAAAGAACACTTCTAAAACTGTGTGTCTCAATTTGTATCACTAAACAGCCATCTGGCAAAATATTCCTGACAGAAACATGACAGATCAAAAGATCAAAGCCAGCCTAAGCTGCTGAGCCAGGAAATCAAATGCTGCTGAGCCAGGAAATCAAATCACTGATAATTTATAAATATATGTGACAAGCCACGTGAAAAGGGACCTTAGGGGTGAAATTATGAAAAATCAGTTACAGGTGGTAAACTTAAGTTATATTACTGTAGTTTATAAAAATATAAAAGATTTTGCTGTACCTCACATTTTTGGTATTCTACAGGGTGTTTTAATTATGCAAGTCAATTTGACCAAAATCATCCAAAACAACAGTCAAAAACGGCTGACAGAGAAACTCAATCATGAAAGCCATATCCAGGAAAGTGTGGTTTAGGTGATCTTTGATCAAACTTTCTACACATGCTCATTTTTAGAAGTTACATATTTGTATTTTTTTCTGAGATATTATTTTTGGTTGCCATGGAAACAGATTTCGTAAAAATTGACCAAATTTGCCGTTTCAACAAGATTTGGGTGTTTTTCTTTTTGATGCAGTATTGAAATGGTTTCAGTTCATACACAAATAAGTATTCATAGGCCTATATTTCAAAGTCCCTCAGTTCTGTGTATTTCAACAAAACAAGGTATCAAACACATCAGTCACATAACGATGCAGCACAGGGTACTGCATTTTATGCAACAAAGTTTACACATTTGCATGCATATTATATTGCACGACCTGAAGAGTGAAGACCAAGACTGAGTAATCCTGTCCTTTGTAAGAGTAACTGCTATTGTTTTCTGATTAAGTGTCACTGTAATACTCACCAGTGCCCAAACTAGAATTGATGGATTGCCAAACAGAGATGACATGCTGCATGCAGTAACTGTTGTTAGTGAAATACAGTTAGCCTAATCAAGCACGCCAACTTGACTAAAGAGACTTGAAAATGTATGACTGGGAATCGGAGTTTTACCGAAGGGGGTACGAGAGTTAAATGTTTTTCAAGGGGTGGGGGTTATTCTGTGTGCACTTTAAAATGCAATTAATTGCTATGGATAGTTTTTTGCTGTTTTCACAATGATTTTTGGTGGATAATGAGCACCAATGTTAAACAGCTCTGCAATTTACTGAATTTTTGCAAAACGTCCCTTTGCAACAGCAAGAATTTGATAGCTCAAGAATTCATGGCATTCAAAGCTTGAGCTTTCTTGGTGCTGGCAAACTTAGTGATGTCTGAGCTTGTTGTTTAGGCGAAACATAATTTTGGTAAATGTTCATTTGATAATTAAGGTGCTTTACATGTGACATCTCATGTCAGAGAGAGTAAGTGAGACACACGTTGGCATAGATAGATAGATAAAAAGATAGATGTGGTAAGTGCAGCACTCTAATAAGTCCAGTTCCGGCTGCCTACAGGGGTTAGCTGATGAGATAGGAGAAAGTGAGCACCCAAAATCTTACACATTTACCCTATTGTAAGTATGTGAGAGATATTTTACTTGCACAGCACAGACACTGATACAGGGGGTCGCAAATTTAATGTCTCATTGACATCCAGCTGCATGGGATCTTGGTCATGAAGTCCACTGAAAATTTTGGTGTTCCCAATCTGGCGTTCGAACCCATGCAGGCAAAGACCAACACTGGAGCAGGCAGGAATCTTAACCACTCAGCCAACCAGCTAGATATTAAGGGTCTTCAGGCCCAAACTTAAAATGTCAAAGATAAGAACAGTCGTGGATGTAAATGATGTACTCAAAATCAAAATATGACCTTAATCCTTCTCAATGGCTACAGGCAGCCATGGGCTATTCTTTTACTGGAAGTAAAAAAAAAATTCAAAATAATGCTATTTCTACAATGGTTTCATTCAATGGTCAGTCACAGCTACAGTGAACCATATAATAATGACTATATCCCTACCTTCACAAGTAGGCCCACCCTGGAAAAAGATTTAGCATTCATTGGGGCTGTTGTGGCAAAGCAGCATACCTGGGACACAATCAAAGTAGTCATCCATAATAAATCTAATGCTTATTCTACTATGTGTGAAACCAAAGTTGCAAAAATGGAGCTTCTTCAAAATATGGTTTCCACATTCCCAGTCATCAGGCCTTCCTATATTCATCAGTATTCATCACAATTTTACAAGCACACCTTCAATCTGAGAACGAAACCTGGGCCCATCATAAACAGCAAAACAAAAGTTGTGCAAGAATGCTAAAATAAAGAAGCTGAACTTATGATATATATTATTTACTTTTGTCACGTATAATATTATATGAATTGAGCCTGATGGATATATGCAACCACATTATGAATTGTAATTTTAAAAATAACTTTGTCAAGCTTTTAAAATTTTTCTTAGAACAACCAACTATTAGCTAATTGAATTTCTATTTTAATATCCACTTGCATCATACTAAATAGGCCATTTACCAGGTGACAAAACAATTATTTGGACATTTGAATTTCACAGCCAATCATTTTTAGTAATCCACATATCAGCTGAGCCATCATTGAAGTCAATCGAGTGTATCCAGTAGTAAACAAACTTCTTGCACAGGCAGTGAGTGATGTGCTTGATAGCTGTTATGCAACAGTGCCAGTGCCCACATCATGAACATGAAATAAATCTTGTTTCATGTAGGCTTTAATGACCAATTAATGAAATGGATGCACTTGGCCAAAGATACAGTAAAGCATTCAATAGCTGAACCAGTGGTTGTTTTTCTTAAAAGCTTTTACTTATGGGAATCTGTTGTAGGTTAAATGTCTCCTTTTTTTTTCTTTTTTTTGCACATGGTATTTGTGTCAATCGACTGTATATGCCTCTATTAAATCTATTTTAAACAATTTTATTTTATTTCCATAAAGTTAACACTCAAACTTCTATAAACAAATCTTTAGAAATCACAACTTGACACAGACAAATCTTTAGAAATCACAACTTGACACAGACAATTCCTTGTCAGGTCTGGGCCCAACAGTTGGTGCTGGTCAACATCAGAATATAGATGGAGCCACCAGTACTGCAGAATAGCTCTTCACTGACTTCCACACAAGTGTTACTAAAACTGAGTTTCATTTTATTTACCTGTAGATATCATGTTGAAATATGGATGGTGACACAATCTCGAGTGTATAAGTGCCAACTAGCATGGCAAAAAGCATAGATTCAAAATCAAGAACGAACACAAGTGATCTAAAGTGTGGCTAGAGTGGCACCAAGATCTCTGATGCAGGCTGGGCATAAGAACCCTACAAAAACGAAATTCTGCATACAGAAGTTGATACTTACTTCGAACAGGTAAGTTTAAGCATAGATAGATTTGTAGCCTCTGCTAAAACTCTCTGGTTTTAGTACTGATATAGCAAGTGCGTTAGAAATCTTGCTTGCATTATTTCTTGAGAGTGCTAGCAAACGCAAGCAATTGAAGTGTTGAGACTATGTGCGCGATTTGCCAATTTTTTTTTGGCTGGCTTGGTGACGTCAACTTTCCCGGGCACTTTCTGTGATATGACGTCACCACCCGTAAGGTCCCTTTTCACGTGGCGCGTTTTATTCACAACGAAATATCAACAAGATACATAAATAGCACAATCTGCAGGAATCGTAATCCAGAAAGTTTCTCTTTTATTCCTCACAAAAGTTCACATCACCATTCGGAATTGTCCATCACAGCTACATCGTGATTGCTGTTTTCAATCGCTCCCAGTTGATCGGCAAAGCATCAAAATCTATCATATCTATTTGACCATAATTCAAGGCTCAAGATTTTTGTAAAACCACCACCACCTGTCTTTTGAAAAATGTCGTTTTTGACGGTAGGCAATTTTGATATTATTTTTTCATTTTCTGGAAATTCTCTTTTTCTAGCCCTAAACATGCTAAACAGGCAGCGCAGTGTCAAGCTATAATTGGAAATGTCATAAGATGTATAATGTGGCATCAAATTGCCACATCATAAGATATGTGTTGACCACATTGTGGCTGCCTCCAGGAGTACTAGTATACATTTCTGTAGGCCATATTTCAAAATCTTCCTGATGTCTCGTCTATGGAACTTAGGCAGCACCGCCCACAACCACCAATTCACCATAATATTATAATAACATACACCAGAGTTTGACATGTGGAAGTATAATTGAATTTCCAAATGCTAATAAGTTATAAGCAAGCCTGATCATGCACATGGTACATTGCACATCAGACTGAGCTGTTGAGCAGAGACCTTAAACTCCAGAGAGTAAAAGCTCCCTCAGTTCACCGCTTCTCATTCTACACCAATTCCATCGTGACGGAGTCACCCCCAGAACACAAAATTGTGAATATCTACGGACCCAGTGCAGAGTAAAACAAGTTCAGACGGAAAATGAATATTACTCTATGTTAACCTCATTACGTATGATGTATATTAATTTACACCATTTATCGTGGAATTATATTTTGGATTTGCATAGCCTCAACATTTCGCGTGACGGAGTCACCTTTTTTTTACCCTAATTCTCACAATACATGCTTTCTCCACCAATTGCTGGCCCAACTTGGCTGGCAGAGTGTAAACTCCTAAAGAATACAAATATTTAGATTGTTCTCTATTGTTAATAATAATAATAAAGTCCCAAAGTGTCAAATATATTTTCATCACGGCTCCTCAAAAAAAGTGACGGAGTCACTGGATAACGTGACGGAGTCACATTCAGCAATTTCGTGAGTTTAAATTGGTAGCAGGGCATCAAAAATGAAAAATTTTCAAAAATTCTTGAAAAATTGTAAATTTGAAAAGTAATAACATCTGATGGATTAAATATCCTTAGTGCAGATACACTGTTTCATTTATAGGTAGACCTCCAAAAAAGACCATTTTTAGCCATTTTTCAGCAATTACAACCCAAAAAACCACAATTTCCATCAATATCTAAAAGATAACAATCTAACCAACATTAAAGTCTACAAATGAATAAAAGTAAAAAATTACCAAAATTATCAATATTAAAAACAATTTTATTTCATGTAAATATGTTGAAAATTGTGTACGCTAGGTCGCTTTCTATAAAGAAAGGTGATATTCCTCAAAAGTTCCACTTTTTCATGGAATTCATGTCTACAGCTGGTGCCTGAAATTGCTGATCCTTTTTATTTCTCAAGAAAGCCTTGAATGTTGAAGAAACTGCAAACAATTTCTCAACTTTTTCATAAAGAGTTGCCTCGATATCCATCCAATATGTGTGCACTAAAGTAGTCAGAATGAAAACAATGGACTGCAGCATCCCAGATGCAGTCAAACTGAGGCAACTGGGCTGAACATTGTTGAAGTGGAAATGCATGTGGCACTGTTGCAGCAGAGGACTAAAGGCAGTAGTTACCACATACTTCTGTACATGCACACATAATTATGTGCAATGTTATCAGTATAGATCTGCTAATTTTACTGCATTCTTAAATGTACACCTTGAACTTTTTTTTTGATTTTGTATTAAAATTGTAAAATGAAATTCCCTCATCAAAAACCTGTGAGACCAGAGTATGAACCGAGTTTGAAGGCATTCAACATACTTTACAAAAGGAGATCATCGATTATCAGACAGAGTAGATCTTGTATGATTCTAATAAATTTCATAAATAGACCAGACCAGTGCATCATCTCAGAACACCAATAATACTACAAGGTTGTCCTTGAGGAATGGCAGTGAGCATGGTATCAATAGATGGAGCATCAGAGCAGAATCAATGCGACCTTCACCCGGAGGACCAATATTGGCCAATAAACCATGATAAACTGCCTTGTACATGTTGTATGGATATTGGACAAACTGACCAGCACAGACCAGCAATAAAGATCCAAGATTTGTGAATGTTTGGCATTACTGGCTGAATGAATTAAATCCTATACAAAATCCCAAAGAAGACTCAGTATCCTTTCAGTTGCCTGATCATGCATGTTGTATTGAGTGGTTGACACAAGCAATAAATGGGCTTACATTTCATGTTTCTGCATAATAATATAGATTGCTGCTGAGACTCACGATGTTTAAGCAGTGTATTGTCATGATGACAACATGGAAACAAATTGTAGAATCCATTCAACATGTCGAGGATGGAACCCTGTAACTTTACCAACCACACAAGGCAACTTAGGCAAGCATGCCAATGATGAACCCTTTGAAATATTGGCAGCAGATACCACAATGGATAGCATTAGGAAGGGCCCAGAGGACCTCAGTGACCAGCGGTGCCCATCTGACACAAAGACCTTCACAAGGTCACGTGGGGGTCTCTTGGGCACCGGAAGACCCCAAAGGGCCCTGGTTTGTAGGGATGCCCTTTGGCATAGCACAAATAGCCAGCCCAGGTCACACTTCCTTAGAACTACAGAATTGCCATACCACTGTACCATTGCAGAATTGAAAGCCATAGGAAAATGTCCACAAGAGGCCTACCTCTGATATTGAGGATAAGGCCAAATGTCAGCAGTGGTCAATATTTGGTCAGATTTGATCAGTGGCCTTTGGTCAGTCCTTGGTCAACTGTGAACATGGTGAACGGTGAAGCAAGCATTCACTCAGGACTTATACACGTAGTAGGCCTAAGGCTAATCCTGAGAATTTATAGATATTAGCGTGGTGTGACCTGGAATGGCATGAAGTTTTACATTTTAAAAAACCATCCTGAAACATATAATTATATAATACATTATAATTTTATACAAATGTCCAGGTATCTTGAATTGATCTATGACAATTCCTTTTGAATGTACTAACATAACATGCTAATGCCAAACAGAAAACATCATCCTGAGGTCCGGCGCTGAGGATTCCATCGAACGGTCAGCATTGTGTTGAGGCTGGAAACCGGAGAAGACTGTGATCAACTGAAAGGTCAGCCGAGAAGACCTCAAAAGAAAAAGGCACAAGGAAGAAATTGCTCTTGCCAACACAGCTTAGCCCACAGAATCCTGAATAAGTGAATTGAGCACTTCTTGACCAGCAAGCAGCAAAGCAGTTGATTGAATTGCTGCCTCCCTTGGACTCCTTCTCTAGACTGAGACTTTACACCTTTGGTGAACACTGCACACAGAAAGGCAATTCTATAACCTTTGTTCAAGTTTGTCACAAGGTCTTTACATCAGTTGGACTAAACCAAACCTCAGCTTGTTCTGAGAAGCCTAGTTGTTTGGCTGGGTGAAACATTACCTTGGATCGAACAATATCAGATCCTTGAAATTAGGGGGAATTGAGGTAGAATGTGTCCATATATATTTTTATCCAAATATGACACATACACGCATGGTAGTGAGCGCACATACACGCGCGTGTACATGTAATTGCGCGCATAGGGTGTATGTGCGTTCACGATCACCTGTGGACATGTCATCCAGCGCATGCGTGGACCTGCATTGACGCGCACGCGTGTATGTGCGATCGTGGACATGCCATCCAGCGCAAGCTTGGACATGCCATCCAGCACAAGCTTGGACATGCCATTCAGCGCAGTTTTTTTATCAGAACACAGGAGCCCCTCCAGCAGTGGCGTAGCCATGGGAGGGGAGGAGGAGTCTTGGAAGGGTATCATAAAGCAATAGACTTGATGCTTACCATTGTTTGAGCCTTGGTGCTCTTAAAGTCCTTGTTGTCTTTGTATAAAATGATTAAATCTCTCTCATTTTCAGAAAAAATCTGGATGAGACCCTGATCCCCCTACCAGATAGAGACAAACAGCCCTTGCAATCGGGGCCCCCCCTTTCAAAAAATCCTGGATCCGCCCCTGTAAACTACCCATATGCGCTGGAAAGCATGTCCACTCGTGTGCTGGAAAGCATGTCCACTCATGAACGCGCTGGAAAGCAAGTCCACTCATGCGATAGAAAGCATGTACACGAATCCTAAACCGTCATGCCTGGGCGTTGTGGCACATCCACGCGCGTGTATGTGTCAAATCTTGAACATCCACGAGTCCCAAAAGCGTGTATGTGCGCTATAGAGCATGCGTGGATATGTCATATTTGGATAAAAATATACCTCATGTGTCACATTTTGCCAAAGGGTAAAAATGTTTCCTAAACAAGAATTTCACTCAAATTACATATTGAAATCAGACCTCCAGTTATTTTGTTGTTTGTAATTGTTACCCATACTTTACCCATGGTTAACCTTTCACTTCCATCTCCTATGCAATGGCTTCTTGTACCATGTTGGGCATTGTTGGTGAACATTCCAAAATAATTTTGTAGGATTCCATTGCAACACTGGACCATGAGCAGTGATGAGCATGTATAAGTAAAGGTTCAGAATGCCCCATACATGCTCTGTGGTAAAATTGGATTTCATAATGTGGGAACATAGGCTAGGCCAACAACAATCCCAGAAAAAGGCAAAAGCTGAATAGGGCAATGCTTTCTCACAGCAACATAATACTGCAACACATAGGCTACTTAGCATTGCTTTACAATCTTCTAAGTGTGAATAAAATGTGCATGTCATGACAGTATGGCTTGTCCCACTGCAGTGGAACTCTTCCAGATGAGCAATAGAGCATTGTCTAATTCTGCCATCTCACAATTTACACTGGCACAAGTGGCATTGTTGCATGATTTCTGCCAGTTCTGGTACAACTTGTCGGAAATTGTTGGCAGTCAGGCAGACTCGAATCCTGTTTACCACAATTACACATGCTCATTTCTAGTAAATTAAAAACCTTTGGTTCTTAATTCACTAATCCATTTCAGAAATTCTGTCTTCTTAATTGTGGCACAATTGGTAGTTGAACACAGTTCAGAACACAGGCCTGCATTGGACAAGTGCAAGTGGTGCTCACTTCTCTTACCAGTAGAAAGTACAAGGTAGCCAACCAGGGAGCTGCAAACCTTGTGGTGTCTAAGAGGTGAGCACAGTGGGACTTGTCATGCAGGTCAGTATTGTCAATCATTGTAAAGCATGTGGAGTCATTGCGGATTACAACTCCTTTGATTGTCACGCAGATGCCAAAAGTTACATGTATCTCAGTAGGCCTACACTGCGTTCCCAATTATTATGCAGCTATGCTTTTTTGCATTATCTCAAAAGGAAATAATACTATTTGAATATCCTTTACACATAAAGATAAGTGTACCATGGAGGAGCTAATACCCTGTCAATTTTGTCCAATTTCATTAACTCAGTTGGGAGTTATACCACATAATGTTGTTTTGGGGTGTTTCCAATTATTATGCAAATTCTTGGAAAAGCATCCATGGTCACTCAAAATGACCCAAACTAATCTGAAGATGCCATCAACACATACCCCATAATAAAAAAGAAAAAGTACAACGATCATTTCAAACATAGATGCATTCATAGCCAAAAAATTCATGTTATTTTACTGCATTGAAATAGCATTGAAATTACAGTTTTATCGCAATAAAATCCCTCTGATAGCCAGAGAAAACGAAAAATCATTACGTAACTCATTTGCCACTTTCCTTAGGTTTAGAACTCTACTGTAAACCAATGCCAATGAAGTTGCACCACTGTATTTGACAAATATCTTGAAATGAATTGAACGCATCCAATCGCCAATGCTATTCCAATGGGACACAGAAGTCTGAGTTTTTGATTCGGTGTCATATTTTGTAGAATTACCGGATTTGGTGTTTTATCTCACAGTATGACCGTGGTGTGCTATAGATATATTCTAAGCTGGAATTTTATTGACGTTAAATTTTTTAAGAGCATGGGAGGCTTCTTTATTGAGAAAAAAGCCAATTTCAATGGTTTTTCAATGCAGTTGAATTATATTGATTTCTTGGTCATGAAGGCCTCCACATTTGAAATGATGGTTCCATTTTTTATTTAGTGTTATGAGGTATATTCTAATGTCAATTCATAATCAACTTTATTGATTTTGGGTGGCAATGGAAGCTTTTCAAGAAATTGCATAATAATTTGGAACACCCCAAAAAACCAGATTATATAGCATAACTCCTCACTGAAACAACAGAATTGGACGAAAGTCACAGACTATTTGCTTCACGACGTACTTGTCATTATGTGTAAAGGATATCCCAATAGTTTTATTTCTTTTTGAGATATTGCAAAAAAGCATAGTTGCATAATAATTGGGAACGCAGTGTATATGTTTCTAACTTTAATAAGAATGTGGAAACGATTTAGATCTACAGTATCTACAATCTACAGTAGGCCTACCAGATAAGAAATATTTAGGCAGTTTAAAAGAGATTTAGGTGAAGAGGAGATTTAGGAATCATAGTACAAAATCTATCGGTTCACAATCGCCTACGTAAGTTTTTTTAAATTTTTTTATTGATCATTTAATTGGGGTACAATACAGCGGTACATAATGTAGTAGGCATAAAACCTCGAGAGGCTTGTTAGGACTAAGTAGGCCTATATTCCTTCATGTTTCATGATTCCATGCACATTGCATTAATGATGTCATCATGACGCCAGGGAGTGTTGTCATGGTGATGACAGATGAGGTTATCAGTGATTTACCACTGATGAGTTAATCATCAAAGGGGTGTGTGCAATCAGCGGGTGCAGGTTGCGGAACAGCAATGAGCAGCATGATTCGAAATGGTTGTGGCTGCATGCTGGAAGGATTTATCAACAAAAAGATGCCATGTGCTGAGTGCCTGCTGACAAGGTTTCAGCAGAATGTGATTGCATTAAATGTGATCTCTATGGGAGGCCCAATGCTGGCCCATGGGGGCTGCAAATGCAGCTATAGCAGATTCATGCAGGAGTCAGCAGAGCCATGAAGTAGGTATAAAATCATATGCTGGTGATGGGTACAACCCACTAGAATGGCCATGGTATTCTCATAAGCAAATAAATAACAATTATTCTGACAATCTCTCTCAGATAACCCTCCAGAGCAAGCTCCAAGCTTTGCTTCAGAGGCAGGTTTATCATGGGTATGCACTTGTTCATCATGTTAGATGGCAGAGAAAAACGCCCCAGTGTCTGGCAATGTGAATACTATGCACTCCTGATGCCCATAACGTTTATTTATGGCAGATATGTTACTTATGATAGAACCATGCCACTCCAAGCCTGCTTCTTTCAACAGACCATACATATGAGGATAATATTTCCTCATCCATTTTCTGAGATGAGCTGTTCATCATTTTTATTGTGGCATATCAGCAGAATGAGTGGATATATATCAAAGTGTCATCAAGCATGCTGACATTCCTCAGATCAGCCAAAAGCAGTCCAACATCAAGCTGCATTATAAGGCCTATATGAGCAGCCTACTTCTAACTTTTCCTTCATTAGCAAAGAGTTGTTAGTACCATACAGTCGGTTCTTCTATTAATTCTCTCTACCTGGAAAAGGTAGTTTGGGAATTGAGAGTAATGAAGACCTGTACATCATTCAGGATACTCGTTTGTCATATTACGTCGACTTTCAATCAGTTATTGTTGAAGGACATGCAGCTAAGACTAGTTTTTACGATCCTTGCGTATTGTCTTTGCAAAATTTGGAGTCGCAGTCTCGCAGACAGACCACAATCCGGTTCAACTGACTCACACAATGTGACACATTGCAAGGGGTCGGTCTCGTTTTTGGAGAACTTATCTAACGCGCTAATTTTCCTCTAATGTGGTCTTCTTCGAGAACTTTTCCTGTAATGTGGCCTTCATCGAGAACTTTTAAATTTGGAAAGTCTCCCAGCACAAAACTCCCAGTACAAAAAATACGTCCAAGAGTTACCTTTTTATCAAAGGTTACTTGAAAATAAAAAGACCAACGAACGAATATGCTAATAGGTCTGAACTATCTGATCGTGTAGAGCTAAACCACAGTGTACGACACTTGGCAAGCCCCACTAATAGAATAATTTAGATGCAAATCGTTGATTGCCCTTGGACCCAAGAGGTTCCGTTGCCATGGCAGCCATATTTGTTTTCTTTAAGCCTCATTTCCAGATTGGACAGCCCCAATTGATTGCCAATCATAAGTGCCAATGCAATCTGAATCAAACACTTGTAACATGAACATCATTTGATAATCAAGCAAATCAACACTTAGCATGTTTGGTCAACTTTGAGGAGGCTGCAAAGGCTGTCAAATTGAGTCAACCAGAGAACATGAAGCCTCATGGAGGAAACATGAATATGGAAGAATCAATAAACTGCTGTAATAAGACATTGCTCTGCTACAGTTACAGGCCTGCAAGGGTACCTGCTACCTATTGGGGTTTGGTTTTCACGCCTCTTTCGGTATTTTAATGGCCAATATTTAGCGATATCAGACCATAAACACAGACATAGGCCTATCCAACAACCGGGAGCTGAACTACATTGAAAGTATTGAAACAATGCAATTTCAGAAAACCATCAGCAGATCAGCCACTACTAGTCCGGGCAACTGGTGGTCATATGGGGGGTAACCCACCACAAATTGCAATAGTTTTTAACCATATATTTTATGAATCCTAGACCACCCAGGGATAACATATCAAAAGTTTACCAAAAAATAATTAGTGGAAGGCACTTTTCTGGAGGTATCTTCGTTAAGCTCCGTGAGCATGTAAGTTCAGATAAAACGGAGCACATTACTGGTTTTAAATGACCTTATGCTTGATGGAACTCCACTATAACTAAAGTTCTTAACACCCAACAGCATCAGAAACACTAAATGATACAGAAATGTAAAAAAAAGTGGGCATAATTAGGAAATATTACCTTAATTAGTCATATTTTCTTCTAACGAGGTCACATTAAATTTTGTTTTGTGATAGAAGCCTGAGAAAGATTAAATTGTAAAAGATGCAGAAGAGATAACTTGGAAGAAGAAGTATTTCACACCAAGTAGGCATATATCCATAGAGATTCATAAAATACAGATGAGCAGACTCGTTTGCTAATCTAGTGACGATGGCAAGCCTTTAGTGCAAGATTCCAAACCGCAATCTTGAGTATTGATGCATATGAACGGATGAATGTCCTTATCACCACATTATTAAGACTTATTTTTCTACTGGTGATACATAATTATAACAATTGCAGACTATTTATTTCTAAGGAGGGCACGAGAATGGATGCATTATTAGTTGTCAAAGGAACAATTCCCTGCTCGTTATGCCTTCTTCCATTTCCATTCCTCAGGAATAATATTTTCCTCTTCACTTGGCTAAACCTGAATTTGCTGCTAAACACGAAACTCACTGGCTTTGACATTACAGAAGCTGTTGTTGGAGGCAGAGATTGTTGCCAGCTCCTTGTTTTACTTCAAGAACTTATGATATTGTTGTCCAGCAAGACTATCATTCTCATTTCCATGTATAATGCAAGACGTAAGCTGGGATTTATGTTCTTTCTGTCTGGTTTCGTGAATCTGTATGCTGCTTCTATGAATTACGATTAATTATCAATTTTGCATTGCTTTTCTTTTTCCAATTCCACATATATATCTGAGAAAGGTGTCGTAACAAAGAAAGAGCTGTCCGGCACGTCACCTAGCATATTGAATCTATCTTTCCTGGAGCTGGTTTGCAGCCATCTGTCATGTTCTGCCTGTTTGCATTTTCTCACTTATTACTAAGAATGTGCATGAACAAATATTCCTTTTTGCATGCATTTGTTGAAGAGTTGAAGAGGACTCTTGCTTTCCTAGTTTCAATAGATTGATCAGCCATTGATTAAGTCAAATGAACCTGGGCATGATGATATGCATTCCCTCCATTTGTCTCCCATGTGTGTTGTCCTTGGTAGAAGAATATTCATTAAAATAGTTTGATAGATCTATCTACTTTTGCCTTTTGTTGATAACTGAGACATGTCCTCTTTATTCACTCTTTGTCTAGGATATCTTGTGTAGAAGCACACATCCATTTATTAGCCACTAAACATTTTCTGAGACAGTCAAAACATTCAGCTGCTAAATTTTCAGACAATCTTATGATTCTTAAGGACACTAAGAGGGCTGCGAGGTAGTTGCAAACTGCTAATCTGACTCACATGTCTAACTTGCTAACTGAAAACAGGCAGATGAGCAAGCGTGACCGCAGACTAACACAATTCAAGTCAAATTAGGTGTCTATCAGGTCAGCCTCGGCAGAACTCTGCAGAATTGCGCAGGGCTGCTTCAGATTTGCATGCATGCATTCGCGGACATGAAATACAGCAGCTCTAGTGAAATATTTTAGCCTGCTCCCTTCGCTCGCAACACAAGAAGGCTACTGTAGCCTGTATATCTTGATTGTTATGCCCCAATCTGCCCAGTATATCGTAAAAAATGCTGATCGATCTCTAACATTTGGTCTTTCCATTTTGTCCAAATGGGAAGCCCTCCTTCCATTCAAACATTTTTGCCTCACTGTAGAAGCATAAAAAGCTATGTTAATACAGTGAGTCAGCTGACTTCTTTGACTGGAATAAATTTTGCATTTGTCCCCTCCCCTCAAGCTGATTTTCAAAGAAGTCTGTTCAATGCAAGCCAAAATCTTTATTACATCATTATTTCCGTAATTGCAAGACCAAAAATGACAGAGAATTTGGTAAACACAGCAGAGCTGCTTTGGATGAGAAGTCATATACAGTGTATATCCTTGTTATCTTGGTGCTGTACATAGGGACTCTGGCTTCTTCAGCAACCTTTGTTGATGTTTTTGAAGAAGTGCTGAAGCCATCCTGTTAAATATGATCACAAATTCTTTGCATTAACCTCTAATATTGCATAGGAGTCAGCGTTGGAGGTCTCAGGGTCATATTTTGATGGCTCGTCCTTAGTCTCGGATGCCCAATCCTTGGCCTTGCCTCGGTCTCAGCTGCCTCTGGCCAGTGTTGGAGGCCTCGACATTATGATGGCCTTTGCCTTGGTCTTGGGGACTCATGCCTCGCAACCAGCCTCGACTACATAAGAAGTTACCTAGCTGCATGTCTGTAGCTCACAATATGTATAGGCCTAATGAAGGATCTGCAGTACACTAGTGCCATCAAGCGCTTTTTACATTCTGTTGATTAACCAACTTTCAGACAATTTTTAGGTCTGCATTCTCCTGGTGCCTTTACCTAATTACATTGGCCATCCCGCGCCAGGATGAAATTCACATGTCACCAATAATATCTCTTCAAAACCAAGTCAAGGGCAGGCGTCATCAGGGTCACATGCAGGAGCTTTGAAAGGGAGGGGTCAAGCACAATGAAAGCACAAATTCTGGCCTGTGATTGTAACTTCAAACCTTTTTCGTATGCGAAAGTATCATCTTTTTTCAAGGAATGGGTGCAGGATCTGGACCCCCTTCCATGAAAAAATTCATACAAATCAGGACAACTATAGTGTATGAAACAGTTATCTTTATAGTTAAATGTAGATGTATAGCCCCTGACTAAACATAGTGTGCAATGGACTTCCTCATCTCATCAAATAAGTGAGAATGTTCTCTGGATTTACGTATTTGTCTTTTTTATCACATGCCTTCAGGATCCACTCCTTTTTTTGTCGATTTTACAAACTGTTCCTCAAGGGCTTATGGTTACTAGCAAAACACAATTGTCCCTGTCTTCATTCTGTGCATCTTCACTCAGTTCTTATATTTCTTTTGCTTGAGCTTGTCAAGTGCGGTTGTGCTGCTTGTCGACGGAAGTGATAGAAATGAGATACTTCTTCACAAAGAAGTGATCTACTATACCTCCCATCCCCACCAAAAAAGGAATTGTTCAAAGATATGACCTGACCCCACAAGGCATTTGATTGCAATGTGTGAATTTCAGAAGGAAAGGTTTACCACACCTTGATGAAAGTGACAGCATGAATATTTTCCGGGATTTTGGCAGTGACAGCAGTACTGCACGATATTTATTGTTTTATTTATTCTAAATGACATTACAGATCACTCAATATATAATGTGGCACATATTTTAAAACAGATCATCACTTTTAAACGGAATCTGGATCGTTTTCATTTGATATTTGAAATTTATTATGTACTTTTCGTCATTTTACCCCGAAGCCTCCTTCCGCACTACCTGTAAATGTTCCCACATCCGAAAAAGGGTCTTCCACTAAATATATTTTGGTAAACTTTTGATATGTCATACAGGAAGATGTAAGCTTTCAAATGGTATATGACACAAAACTATTGCAATTTGTGGTGGGTCATTCAACCAGTTGCCCGGACTATACAGGCACCAGGCATTACAATCAAATGTTGACAATACTGACATGCATGGCTGCATGACAAGTCTCACTGTGCCCATCTCCCTTATAAGACACCACAAGGTAAGAAATTCCATGTATGGTGACTCCCTGTTTCTATCCTCCCCTTCATCTATCGGTTGGAACAGGGAATTTGTACATTGTTGTAGTGCCTTCTGGAGCTTGCTGGGTAGAAAAGTGTTCAAGACTGTCCAGTAGCAGTGAGCTATCGTTCAGGGAAGTAGTATAGGCCTATGCGATACAATGATACCTGCGTTATAAGACCCCTAGATGTAAGACTGACTTGTCGAATGTGACCGCCTTGCTCCCACACTAACAAATATTTTTAATGCATTCTGCACCCTCATGAGAGACTGCACCCCCAGGAGAGACCGCTTCATAACCGCAGAAGGAGCGGTCTTATAATACAGGGACCACTGTACATGTGACTCTCAGGGACCAATACGAGGGCCAAAATGGCAACATGTCAAATGCCATCCATGTGATAACATACATATCACATCAATATTGTACTGCAAGTAATCACAACAAGTATCAGCCCTCAGCAGTGGGTCTCGAGGCTCCCTGGACCAGTTAGTGGTTAGGCCTACTACGTGAACTGTGCAACCAGTAAGCACCCCACTTTGCCACTGACAGTGACTGACTCCAGTAAATTATCAGGGCGGCTAACTCTCTTGGCACTTACAAATTGGCATTTAGAGCCAAGAGCCGGGCAGAGGGTAGGATTCTCTTTCTGCCATTTTTCCTCTTTTGAAAAGGGTGAGCTTACTACAGACGACATTCTTTCTCTTTTCAGAAGTTTCACTTTTTTGCTTCTTTATTTTTTTTAACTTCATACTTCATAAACCCTTGCTCCAGAGTTGCAACTTACCAGCTGCAGAAGATACAAAGGCTCAGCTCACAGAATCAACAAAGCTCAAGCAAGCAACTCCAGGAATCCCAAAATCATAAACAAAAGAAATGCTCCATGCACTACAGAAGGGGCCTTCAAACATTCAAAAAGGCTGGATGGAATTGCTTAGAAAGAAGGCTTTTAAATTGAAAGATCAGAAAAAAATTACACATGCTTTTTCGCCTGACATACTGTTTCCTTCAAAATTTCAAACTTACAGGCTACTTATTTGTCTGTTTATTTGTATATTTTCTGCATTTTATCAACTGTCTATCCATCTCTAGGTACTCATCATGATCCTCTATTCCTCATGATGTATGTCAAATTGTCAATCAACAGTGATTCTACAAAGACCGCCCAGAATGCTTTGTGTCCAGGCTCCTGTTTCATCACAAAATAATGTCATCACAATATTATCACATCATAGCAATGGCATTAAGCAAATCATCAGGCCCCCCAATACTGGGTTATCTGTGGGTTGAGGCTACTTACTCATGAGATGATGAGAGAGAGAGAGAGCAAATGATGGATAAGGTTGGGAAAACAACTATTATGACATGACAATGATTACAGCACCATGAAATCATTATCATCAACACATAAATCATCATCCATCAATTTTCTCAATCCCCCTGGAATGTCTACTCATTCAACACAGTCCCTAGTCTCATATTTTGGCAATGGGGGTGTGAGGGCAGGACCCAATGGGCAAAATACATGGAACTTGGAGGCCCCGAGGCATGATTACAGAAAGGCCCAATGGGCAAACCAGGCCCAAAATGACCCAAAGTGTAAACTGCAGTGAAGGGCACTCTGTCATGAGGAAGCATGCTTAGCCCCCTCTCCCTTAATTGCCTTCCAACAGCATACACACAGCTGTCATGATTTTCTGTTGTCAAGACTCAAACACAATTGCTACAGCACATTTTCGACATGCTGAACTGACTCAACTGAAGAGTGAGGAGTGTTTTGTGCTATGTTTAGCTAGTTCTAACCATCTTTGAGAGCATGCTGGAATTTACATGCTTTGTTACAAGCTATAGGCCATGATAGTGGAATTCTCCTTTTTCCAGCTCTCCTGTGTTGACGAGCAGAATAAAACTATTTCCGGGAACAAGCTGCCATTTTGCACCATTGCTGAGTCAGTGGAGCTGGCATTCCAGGCCCCAGGGCACTTTTAATCCATTGAAAACATTACGGATTTGCATTGCCGAGTCTTAAATGGAATGTTTAGCATGGATTGCCACCAATGCCCACCATATTCCAGTACTGTCAGGCTGATTAGACTTTGTTACGGACCTTAGAAACCACGGCTCCATTGTAAATTCCCAGGCTGATGTTTCCGGAAATAGTATTATTCTGCTCGTCAACACAGGAGAGCTGGAAAAAGGAGAGTTCCACTAACGCCCGCTATTGCCAGTACCAAGTGGTTATTTTTCTGACATATTTAGTTTAAAAAGACAATGTTAAAGAAATCTATGGAAACTGGACGCGATGTACAGAATTGAAAAACTGACAATAATTCGATCAGCCGGTGTCTCTTCTATTTTCTTTCTTTATGTTTTCGATACCAAAAACTGGTAGTTTACCAACCTGTCTCTAAAATGTCCATAATCTCCCTAACATTCACTTTATTTCACTGACTTCAGCAGTCAGCACAGTAGACTACTAGATTCTCTGGGTATCCAGAACCAAGATAATAGAATAACTTGTCTATTTAAGAGCCAGTTTTTCTAAGATTCAGGCAGGGTGTGCTACTCACCCGACTCAGATTTAGTTCATAATTTTTTTCTTGGTAAACAATTAATAAAAAGTGGGAAAAATTGCATTTTCAGACCTCCATACCATGTAGGTTATTTTTAGGGGCCCTTTCAAATATAGGGCCAAAATTTGGATTGTGTCAAAGTCCAGATTTCAAGTCCAATTATCTCAGTACCTTCTTGGTGCACCTCTGTTATATTTGAAGGGCCAAATACATGGACCCAAAGGTATCATTTGGTATCGCATTGATGATGATTGACTCAGGGCGCAGGCAACAGGGGGCGCTCAAATTTACTATTTCATTCAATTTTAAGCTGAATTGATGGGGCCTATGTGGCTTGCCCTTGGTGTACCTCAATGTTTTGTGCATGTATATGAAGGAGGGGACCTATATTACAAGTTTACATAAAAATTAGAATGGTACACTAAGGGCGCATCTCCACAGGGGGCGCTGTTTCCTATAAAAAAGTGAAACAGACCCTTTTTCAGGGCTCTGTTGCTCATTGCGCCCAGGGTCAACAGCATGGTGAGCATGCCTGTCATGTGCTATAACACCTCTAGTTTACTGGGATGTAAGCATCTCTGAGGTACTCTTAACCATTCTCTTTCCAGAATTTTTTTAAGGTACCACATATGACGATTTTTCAAATTTTCAAAAATTCACCAGGACGCCGCAGTATGAATCGAAACAGTCTTGCAAGTCATTTCTCTAATAAATTTTGGTTGTTAGGATATATTTTGTTCCAAATAGTGTAAAAACGCAAGTAGGGGGCGCCACAAGTACCCCAAAATTTGTATTTCTTCCATTTTTAATGTTTGCTGGTGCTGCATTCATCTCAGTTGTGGGACGCCAATCTCAAAACAGGCAATTTAGCATGCCACTGCAATTTTCTATATACAGTGTCACCTGTAAGTAAATAAATGGGTGATGTTTTGCCATTGGGTCAATACTTTACATCCTCAACCTTAATTGCTCAAGGAAACAAGCATGCTCTTCTGAAGAAATGAAAACATACAGTTTTATAAAAAATGATATTTGAGGCACCTGGGATACGAAGGGTCGCAATTTGTCCTTGCTCTTGCTCTGGCATCAGTTCCATATGGCATATGGGTCAAAATAATTTAAGTGAGTGAACCCCCCTCAAATTTGAATTTGCCTTGGCCATACATAATTCTGAGTACATCAGAGAAAATTGGTTGCCATTGTTATCCCATCCACCTTAAATATTGGCCTTTATGACCCAGTGTGTCTTTATCCCATTGAATGACAATTCAGACTTACACAATCAGGATGATAGAATTGATCCAATATCATTGGCTCAATGTTATCATCCTGCTTGTGGAAGTGGCAATGGCAAAACATCACCCGTTTCACTGACTTACAAGTTCTACTCTAGCGATATGCCAAAATGCCATTTACGATAGACCGTTTTTAGGTTTAAGTTGTGAAAGTTTGGCTATTCATTTTTAAAGCTGAATTCCTTAAATTTAGGCTCATTACATCCAAGACTGCACTATCTTGATTTATAGACAAAGAGGAAAGTAAAATTTCAAAAATGTGTGTGAAAAGCAGTTCACATGTTGGTAGAAATGTAAAAGATGCATCATCATAACAAATAATAGGAAATACATTATTTGAACATTTTAATAGGAAATACATTATTTGTATATTTTAGTTTTAAAACTCAATTACAAAGTATGAATTGAAGCATAAGCCGTCCAGATAACTATACTAAACCAAAGACTTGGAAATGTATACAGTAATGCCCCATACATTGAAAAAGTTAGTGAAGTCTGAGATGTAATGAACACAAATTTTATGGAATTGAGCCTTAAAAATGTGTTACCAAACTATTATAGCTGAGAGCTTAAATGGTCAATCATAAATGCGGTTTCTGTTGATCACTAAAACAAACTGACTGTCAGAAGGTTTGACTCCCATTAATTACATCAATGCAGCACCAGCCAGCATGAAAAACAGGAGAATAATCTATTTTAGGAGTACTTGTGGCGCCCCCTACATGCGTGTACACACTATTTGGAGCAAAATATATCCTAACAACCAAAATTCATTACAGAAATGACTTGAAAGACTGCCTCTATTCACATTGCGGGCGTCATGGTGATTTTTTTTAATTTGAAAAATCGTCATATATGGTACCTTAAAAAAATTCTAGAAAGAGAATGGTTAAGAGTACCTCAGAGATGCTTACATCCCAGTAAACTAGAGGTGTTATAGCACATGACAGGCATGCTCACCATGCTGTTGACCCTGGGCGCAATGAGCTACAGAGCCCTGAAAAAGGGTCTATTTCACTTTTTTATAGGAAACAGCGCCCCCTGTGGAGATGCGCCCTTAGTGTACCATTCTAATTTTTATGTAAACTTGTAAAATAGGTCCCCTCCTTCATATACATGCACAAAACATTGAGGTATACCAAGCGCGCAAGCCACATAGGCCCCATCAATTCAGCTTAAAATTGACTGAAATAGTAACTTTGAGCGCCCTCTGTTGCCTGCGCCCTGAGTCAATCATCATAAATGCGATACCAAATAATACCTTTGGGTCCATATATTTGGCCATTCAAATATAACAGAGGTACACTGAGAAGGTACTGAGATAATTGGATTTGAAATCTGGACTTTGACACAAACCAAATTTTTGCCCTATATTTCAAGGGGCCTTCAAAAATTACCTAAAAGGTATGGAGGTCTAAAAATGCATTTTTTCCAACTTTTTAGTAATCAGTTAGTAGGGAAAAAATTAAGAACAACATCCGAGTCCGGTGAGTATCACCCCCAATGGTGAAGTGCCTGAATCTTAGAAAAACTGCCTCTTAATTCAGAATAGCAAAAAATGTCAGATGGGAGTCAGTTTTTATCAGAGAGCAAGGCAAAACATGAGTGGAGTGGTGCTCTACCAGCCTAGCAGTTTCTATTGCTATTCCTTTGAAGTGGAGGTCTGTTGCCCTGGTACAAATCACAGGTCTCTTGCCAAGGAGCAGCAAGTGGCTATAACAACTTGCCAAATGTTTTTATCTCTCTTTTTTTGCCAGATGTTTTATCTTTTTCATCCACATATTTTCATACACCCAGTCCCTCACTTCCTTGAGCAGTTGAGCTGTGAGATGACTTATATTTGAATCAAACTCATTCTGACATTTTTATTTATTTTTGCTCATGATGAGTCGGGTTGTTAATTTCAGCTTTTTGAATGATGGTCTATCCTGAAGCAATGACAAATTGCCTAATATCATCAATAGCAATCGATCTGCAACCAATTAATCAATCTATCATATCAATCAATGTTTCTTTATATTACCAATCTACCTCTCCTGTCTGCCTATCTAGAGGGTCTAGATACCACTATCACATATCAGTCTACACGTCTATGTACATTGTACATGATGCAGCATAGATCTATAAAATATTGCCTTGGACCAGGGAAGTTGGTAGATGTTCTTCAGCAGGTCCCTTTCTGAATTTCTAATTCAGTCTTTATGCGCAACCACTAGGCATTAACCAGTTCTTTCGCACCCTCCTGTTGGGGGATGGTTCTTTCCCAGCACCTGCTAGACCATTATGCTGGACTTCCAAGTGATAAAATCAGAGAGCAAGATTCAAAGACTTGAGGTGGAGGTATGAGAAATTCAGAGAAGAGCTATGAAAGGGTCATCCACTGAACTCCGTGAAATTCAATCTTAAATGTGCAAATAAAATGCGATAAGGAGTATTAATTTATTAAGGTCTGGAATACAATGAAGTAGAATGTTGTCAATGGGACAACAATGATGACAGCTCAATGGGGGTCAGTCTGAGATACTGAATGGGTTTTTCTACTTGAGTGAATTTCAAAGGGTTCCTAGAACCCCGAAAGGGGTGGAATAACAATACCCCCAGGCCTCAGCAGCTTAGTAACCTAAAATGAACCCTAAATGGCTTTTTCCATTCTGAATTATGCTTAAGCTATAGGTTCTGTCTGAAAGGCTGAAGTTCATACATTATACATCAAAGGCATTTTCAAATTATTTTATCGAGTTAATTTTACGTTGGAATGGGAAGAATTAAGAGCATAAAATAGCTAAATGAAAAAGGTATAAACACAGATAAAGGCAACCATGATAAAAGGCAAATTGGCAATGCTGCCGGGGCATAAGACTTGGTTAATGCTGGATGAGCAAGCTGGAGCACACAGTGCCACACACTATAATTTACTGAAGATTCATGATTGGCTTTTTTGTCTCTTTTTTTCTCCCTCTCTCAACAAGCTCAATGCAGCATAGCAGAGCAGTCTAGACTTGAGAGCTGCTATTAGCTAGACATGCAGGTGAAAAATTGCTCAGCGTAAAAAATGCTAACTTTTTACCCTTTGGCAAAATTCTGTGGCAAAATGCAGGTGAACTTGGAAGAGGAACCACCATGGTCCATGGATGGCACTTGAAGCTGAGAGAATATAGTTCAAACTTGTTCAATGCAATTGGCCTTGCCTCAATACTGTGGTCCCTGCCTGTACTCTAAAAATGTAGAACTTCTAGCTTTATAGTCAGAGCATAAATACAAGACGAAAAGTTTTATCACCCACACCCACCTTAGAGCTCTGTAGCCATATCACATGTTATGAACTTGAACTGATATGACATTTGTGAGAAGCTGCAGATGTATGCCTTGTACATTTGTATGAATGTACAACTATAGAGGTTACCTGCTCACTGCACTACTACAGCAACATTACAAAATACACGTGTGTGAATATCTGATTTAACTAGCAAAACATAGGATCCCATGAAGACAGCAAGACACTGTGATAAATTGTTACAAAAGAGACAGTTGGTGCCAGTTTAGCACAATGCACTAAGGAGGAAATACCACAAATGCAAATTAGGCCACACCAAATAAATTTTATGGATGACGGATTTTTTGGAGAAAAAAATGGAGCGAGCGAGCGAATTTTTTTTTTAAAATAATTTTTAGATTAATTTTTGACAGATTTTCAAATGCAAGCGAGCGAATAATTTTTTTTTAATTTTAATTTTACATTGCGAAAAGGTGCAAATTTCGAGCGAGCGAAAAATTTAAAAAGACTTCACGAAGCTCACTCCTTCCCAACTTGAGGACTTAAAAGTGAGTGACAGTTTTTAGCAGTGAGTGTCTATCGTTTGTCAGTTATTCAACCAAACCAGTTGTTCTAATGTCATTATAAACTTCTGGTTGACTCGTCTTGCGTGTTGAAATACTGGAGATTTACATGCTTCCAAAATGATTTGAAAAAAAAAGTTTTTTCATATTTGCTGATGAACTATGGCTACTATTGGTTAGAATAATTTCTTTACTTAGGGCTAGATCCATTAATATTTTCATTTAATTCTTCAGTTTGTCATTCGTGTGTTAATGATGGGTGGGGAATCAAAAATTTTATGTGAACCTTCATGAACAAAATGCCTGGATATATTTGTGGCTTCTTCAAGCCTCATTGTATTAGTGTGATAGTGTCTATTTTAGGCAAGTAAAGATCTTAAACTTGAGGAGATTGTGTAACATGTTGAGGGCTCTTATCTCAACAATCAATTGGGCTTAGAGGGCTGCATGTAGAACTGGGGTAGGAGGGCTGCACTTACCATATCTGGCTATCTGAGGCAGGTAAAACAGATAGTAGATTTAGGTTAAGTTAGAGTGGCTATAAGGCAAGAGAGAGAGAGAAACTTAGTGCTTACCCGAAACAAATGAACAATGGTTCTGATTAATCCAACAATCACTTTTTTAACTGTCTCTAAAACATTTAAAAGCCATCCATACAACTACGAATATGCTTTGAGCAAGCTGAGCATAATCTGCGATTTCTAAAATGGGGTCTACCATTTTTGTACACCCAATGGTTGTGTTTTTGTGTTCATTTGACCTGGAAAAAATTATTTTTTTCCCAGGCTCTCTGAATCCATGCGGGCGCAAAATTAATTTAGAAATTAATATTAATTTTAAATTCACAATTTTAGGAGCGGCAATTCCATCATCCATAAAATTATTTTGGTGTGGCCTTAGGCAAAAATAGCTTCCAAGGGGAAAAAGCGAATTCACAACACAGGATAATGAAATGCAAGGGTTGCCAGAATTCTGCATGAGCCAAGTATCAGCAGTACAAGCTGATCAGTGGACATGGTGAAGTCAAGTCACAAGTTCAAACCCCTTGCCAAGATCTGAAATTCCCATGTCAGACATATAGCTACTGTTCCTTTAAGGCGTACATAATATCAAAAGTTTATCATTTTGACTGGCCTAACCATTTTGAGAAACTGTCAGACATTAAAATTTAGTCTGGAAAATATTGACCGGTAAAATATTATTTGAGAAAGATTTCATTTAATAATTTCATACTTGGCATATAGTACTCAAAAGTTTGAAAATGACCCTGAATCCAGAAAACTCAAGCAGGAATCAGGATTTGCTCAAACTGTGAGGAATATCTCATAATTGTGGAATGAATAATCTTGTAAGTTTGATACATGTATGCGTACCTCACAAGTCGTATCATCAAAGATATTAGTAACTTTCTACACAGATTAAAAAAAGCCCATAAAGATGGAAAATATATCAAAATACTGTGCAATCAGCAAAATCTGTTCTAGATGAACCGAGAGATGGAACTGAGAGGAGATGTACCAGACTCAGGAGCAAAAAGAAATATGGAAAATACCTGAGGCAGAGTGCATGACATGAAACAGGAGCCAATTCAAACAATGTTTTATCACACTGGTGTGTATGTTGTCTTAATTTCCATGCGCAGGCTTGCAAAAATAATCCGACAGTGACCCCAGTACCTGTGACCATGCAGGGGCCTCAGGCATAAGGAGTTGCTCGTAACAGGGGTATTCCTTTGTATGAGAACTCAGGCTTGCAAAGTTGTGAAGAATAATGTAAGTTGGACGAACAAACTCTGAACATAGATGGATGATTGAGGCCCTACATCCTGTATTTTGCAATGCTATGCTAATTGGGACAAGAGGAGTAAAAATCAATGAAGGATGACTGGAATTCAAGCTCATTCAACTGCTGTCAACACAAAACACTAAACAATCAAGCCAAATAATCTTCTCACATCATGGTTTAACAAATAATGAACAATGTTGAACTTAAACAGATTATGATTATAGCCAAGAACAAACTGTCAGGCATTGGCAACTAGAGGAAGAAGGTTCTCAGAATGGTCATCGACAGAACTTATTGGTACAGTTCTTTCACACATATCTATATATTTTCACTTTTCACACGAACCTAGCACCTAAGCAGTTCTCAAGCCTATGCAATTTAATTTATGGCAATTTAATGCCCTGGGGAGGGGTATTTGAGCTGCCCCTAAATAGCAGGTAAATGTTACAGGTGAAACAATTTAGTTTGGGAGAGATCGAATTTCCAGGCATGCCTGGATCTAATGACCAATATTGGCAGTAACCAGGTTATCTGGGGTGCTTCTGGCCAACCTGCTGTGACCATTAAAAGTGCACTGGACATTAGGCTGCCAATGTTGTCCTAATTGCTCATAAGGGCTTCTGCTCACTGCAGGGGGGGGGAGGGCAGGTCTCTGGCTCTCTTGTGATGAGTGTTATGTTTGTGTGTGTACCGTTTGAAGTGTGCAGAGCAAATGCACAAGTTGAACACATGCACAAGTTTACAAACTTTCTGAATTATAATAACAATTTGTAAAAACTGTATCTCACACAAAGATGCAATATTTGAACATATATATTCATTTCAAGCAACCTAAATTTGTGAAAATTTAAATTAATTTGTTTTATATGATCGACATTACTGTATGCTATCACACCTAAATTTTCAAGTAACTAGTGCTTGAACTGCACTTCTGATAATCTCAATAGTCAATACCATTCTTAAATTAACAAGTGCCTTATCTAACAGGGTGGTAAATTTCCTGATCTATGTCTTCACAATTACTCAATGTTCAAGCACAATGTATTGTAGAATGTTTTTAAAAACACTTATTACAATGTAAGTTTTTGCAACATACAACAGTTGAAGCGATATCTTATCCAGAGTGGTATTAGTGTTACTTGCTCCTGTAGAGTAGAAGTAGTATGTAAAAGATAGTGAAGCCCAGCAAGTGGCAAAGCACTTGGGAGGCAGCTGCAACCCATCATATTCTGGCTAAACGCTTGTCAGTTCTTGCAGCTGACTCTGTTTATAAATGTTGCTCTTGGGTCAGTTCAGGTCAACCTCAGGTCAATCTGTTATGACCCTAGTAATTTCAAGGATATTAAATTTATCAAAGTTGAATCAACATGCCAGATTTGAAAGATAAAAGTCACACAAACTCAATATAAAAATTGCAGCATAAATGTAGAGTACCAGCAGAATGACAGAACAATTACACTCAGAAATCAGCATAGTTGAACTTGACAGATTGATGTATGCTATAGGTCATAAATTCTCCCACAATTGAAATATGACTGGGACATTATTCAAACTTACCTAAAAAATTCCACTACAATACTGTTATTTACCCAATTTAAATCACTGGATTATTATTATTATTCAAAGAGACTCAGGATCCGTCGAGACAACATTAGTGGACCGAGGCAGTATGAGCAGCCATGGCCACTCACGACTACAGTACAAATGGATAAACTGCATTTCTTCTTACCTGTTTTTTGCTAATTCCACCTCTACGTCACTGGAAATATTACCATAGGGGAGCTGTGCAAATCCTTGCTTTAAACATTCCGTCCAGACCTTCAGAGTGCCGAGGCAGAATGATCAGCCATGGCTACCGAGGACTAAGTTTCTTATTTTGTAATATTACCATTCGGATGAACATGACGCATCAAATCGCCACTTACATCATCATTGGATTATACCATGACTCATCAAATCGCCACTTACATTGGATTAAACTATGATACATCAAATCGCAATTACATCATAATTGGTTTAAACAGTATTAATCTCAGGCTATGAAACCTGAATCCGTCCAGAACTATTGAGCAGAGGCAGTATGATCAGCCTCAGCCACGGCACTGTACATATTGTATATAATGTATATAGTTATATTAACATTTTCCGTCCATTTGCGCACCTACTATTAACTTTCCGTCCATTTGTGCACGTTCTATTAACTATTTACATGCTTCGATCTGAACATAGAGGTCCACGGACCTGCGTTCAGTTAATTTCTTAACATTTCTTAACATTCAATACAATGTAGTCTTTTCCAATGTATAGGCTACAGTCATTTCACTTTACAGAGCCAGCAATAATGGTATTCACTAATTCAGTCTAACCAGATCCTGGATTTTATTGTAAAATCACATAGAAGCCAATTATTGCTTATTTCAATAGTTCAAATTGGCTAATTGCCAATTTTGAATCAAAAGCATTTCTGCATGAAAGAAATTATTAATGAAGTTTGAAAAGGACAAATGCAGGCAATGAATAAGCAATGCATGCAGGAGATCAGTCACACACTGTGACAGAGCCTGAGATCAACATGAATCATTGGGGCACACCTGTCAGCCTGTCACAGTGATTGTCATGTCATTCTGGAACAAAAACAACATGTGTATTGGACTCACCTTGCTGTCTCTTTCAGAATAGGGCACAGCCAACCATGGCATGCTGTTAAAGTACTCCGTGAATTGTTCGTCATCTTTGTCTGAGCTGATGTAGACAATTTCAAGACACTCGGCCTTGTCAGTTCGTTGTTTGAAGCCCTGGTAAAAATCCACGAGTTTGGGAGTGAAGCCCTGGCAAGGCGGGCACCAATGAGCAGAGAAATAAAGACCCACAACTTTGCCTTCTCCCACTAAACTGGAGGTGTCCACGGCCTTGCCATCTTTCTGAACTAGGCTAGGCCCAAGTAAATCCACCAGTGAAGGCATCCTGACAAACTTTGGCCAAGATCCTGCAGCTGTTTTTGCAGCAGCCGACTTGACAGCTCCTTTTTTGTTGACACTTCTCAAGCCATCAAGCGTTTAGCGCCAACTGCAGGCACTTGTCACTTCACAATGTAGTTCACCCACAATACAAAAGGTGGCGCACTTGTTCAGCAAGTGAACAAGACTAAAATTCCTTCCCCATCAGCCTACCTCACAAACAGCAGTTTTCTGCAAGTTCTTCTTAGGACCCGAATGGGAGGGGGGGGAGGGGATTTGGATCTTAAGTTCTTAACCTAGAACCACCTTTCTTGCACGATGCGCCGATACCTATTTTTCCAAAAATCCATAGCCCCCCACCCAAAGGTCATCAGGTGGCCCCTTACTGACAGATATCAATTCACTGCCTGTGTGAGATGGCTCTACTAAATGCAGGTCTCTTAAATAAACCAGATGAGGGGAGGGGGGATTACAAATTTTTTACATTTTTTGGCATATTTTTTAGAAAACTCCCACAGTCTATATTCCGAACAGACACAGGCTCGTTTTAAAAAACAAAATAATTCATTCTAGCTTGAAGGAAATAAAGGCGGCAAAGGTGGTTGGATGAAAAAGGTTGATGTGAATCACACGACAAAAATTTAATGTAGAGTCAATAATAATTTGGCTTAATAAGGACCTGAAAAATAATCTTTTTCGTAAGGATCAAAAGGGTTGCCTTACCCGGCCAAGTCCCCCCTGCACCAGCACCCTAGGGCCTAGGACTTGTCAAAATAGAATAATGTCCATGATTGTAACAAAGTGGTTTATTCAGCAACCAAAAATAACATTGAGCACCGTAAAATACATTCAGCTTGCTATATATACTAAGACCAATATACTTGCACCAACACACCTGAGCATTCTTTCATCTTTGAAGTTGTCAAAATACATTGTTCAGTGAACTTCAGTCAATGTAATCAAATTCTTCCGGTATTCCAAATTGCTTGTCAATCACGCTTTCTTCAAATGCAAATTTTCTTTTAATCCATGACTTCACCGAGAAAATATTATCTGTTTGAAAAGAAAATTAAATTTACCATTAACATTTCATTAAATAAAAAGATAAATCTATCCAAGTTCCCCAGCAAGCAAAGAAGTCCCACAAGTGGCAGGCTACACCTCTTGTCAAAAACTAAGATGATAAACTATTTATCCCAAATGTATACTTGTCATATACATTATATTAAGTTACAAACAGATTATCAGATAGAAATACTGCTGTAAATATATCTTAAACAAACACACAGAGGCCTTGGGACAACCAAGCATTATAGGAAGTCTTAGTTTCAGAAGATAATTTTTTAATTAATTAATGTCCAATATAAGATCTCCAAAAGTTTAAATTAAAACATAATTCCTTAAATTTTAGTACCCAAATGTACATGTTATACATGGGTTATACTCGCTCTTTTTCATTTCTCCAACTCACCTGTCCATCTATTAGCTGCTTCCAGGGCAGTCTTAGATTCTTTTTGCATTTGCTTCATAACTTCAGGGTCACAGTCTTTATATTTTTCAACTTCTGCCTCCAATTTCTTAACTTCTGCCATCTTATCGTTTAACTGTTGCATCACTGTTCTTCTTTCCTCCTACAATATTGAAAACAGCACTATTAAAAAAACAAGAATCCATGGATTGCCAAATGGAGTGCCAAGTATGTTCTTGAATAAAAAAATATATCATATGGCAAGCCAAAATATTCGCTGCTCATTGGCCGACAGCCGTGCAATATTCTACAATATTGCACGCATGATATTGCACGCTCATTTTAACATGTGAAAGATTGGACGGACCTGAGAGGAAGCACCATATTTTGATGCTGCTGCAGCCACAAGCTGACAACAAGATTGTGTTTTTCAAAAATACAAGAAATTGCACTGTACGGCAACGGAAGCAGATAGGAAGATGCTGTTTGCGGCAAAAGATGCATCGATTTAAGGGCTAGTCGAATATCAATTTTTTTTGTTGACTAAGTTATTTGTTTTATCATAATAAAGCATTAAGTGGCCGAAAAACGGCATTTTTGCCGATTTTTTGTGATTTTTTAGTGTTTAAAATTAAATTCATCACCAAGTATATCATTTTTGGAAACCAAAAGTGTGATCATTTTTTTTGAGAGTGAAATAGTTATCCATTTCTGATGAGATACATTTTAAATATATGGTTCAAAAGAAACACAAATTGAGACTTGCAGCAGCAACAAGATTGTTTGTTGGCTTCAAATAGTTAAAAAAAAGTGACTGCACAGCACTGGAAATAGACAGAACAAGAATCCATGGATTCAAAGGCTAGTCGATTCAGTATTAGGCCTATATTTATAGAACAGTGATTAACCAGGATAGCGATATGCCTCTATTACATCTGTCTTGCAGATATGGTTATCATAGGTTTGAACTATGCTAATTTTGCAAAAAAATGTCAGTGAGGAGTAATTGCCCTGATCTCAAATTTTTATCAAGAAATGTGTCTGAAATGAAATTCCTTATTTTAATATTGTTCAATGAAACTCAACAGATTGTGATGCTGCAGTCTATCATGCATTACTTATCATATACTATCACTAAGCAGACCAGTTGCACTGAGCTGTGTTCAATTACAACTGCACATTTTTGTTGATCTGTAGTGTTTTTTAAAATTTTTTTATTAGTTGTGTCTGATAAATGTGATGTGCTTATGTGTGAAATTGCTTAACAACAGCACTGTGGCTGTAATACCAATGAAACAGAGTTCAGGCCTGTTTGTTTATAGGCCTACACATAAACAAGCTATTGTTGTGATGTGGTACAACAGGAAATCAAAATATTGGAACCCAAAAATTCCACACAGTTCCAATCCAACGGGAAAGTAACTATACTTTAAGTAAGGTTGTAAAATTAAAGCTACATGGCCAAATTGGTAAAAATAAAATTATGTCTTGATCAATCATAATATAGTACTTATTGCATAAATTGTGCTGTATTGGACAGTCATTTTACTTGACAGAAGACAACATAAGTCAAAGAAGACATGTAAGTGAAATTTAATTGACATTTATTTTCTAATCTGCTCAACTTGATATCACATTAATGACCACTTTTTTAATTATTTACCCTCATTCACACTGTGGTGTAATTTACAATATAAAACATAAAATAATTACAATTAATTAAAAGCATTGTGTTATACTTTCTAGAAATTCTGCAATTGCAATAACTTGATATTTTATTTTGACACGAATCAATGAATAATTGCAATCATTAGACACTACCTGCCAACTCAAGCCAATTCCATTAATTGATATTACCTTTGACACTGACTGATCTCCGTAGTAATTGCAATCATTAGACACAACCTGCCAACTCAAGCCAATTGAGTTGATATTTTCTATGACACTGCTCAATGAGTAATTGCAATCAATTGCCAATCATTAGACACTAGCTGTCAACTCTGAATGTGTCACTGCTTAGTAAATGGTATATAAAGACCAGCCTTGGTGCATCTGTTCAGTGTACAACAAGACATGCTTTAAGAAGAACATGCCAAAGAGGATGAGAAAAAGAGGATAATGGCTTTTCAATACATCTTAAGGAATAAAGGTAAATCTTATGTTATGATTTCTACTTGCTTGGCCTAGTCATCTTGTGCTTGTTGTTTTTTCAAGCAGTTGTCCATTGGCACCTTCCCATAGTAGCATAGACTGCATATCATGCTGTCCCATCCTCAGATACATTTTTTAAAGTTAGGCCTACCTTGTACCTAAAATGTAGTTTTTGCAGTAATATCATGCTAATAATGTATTATCCAAAAAATAAAATAAATAAATACATAATGACATGGTTGGTAGGTTCTGATCAAATATTTAGGATGACTCACTACTATTCAATGACAAATTTGCAGACCTGTCACCATATCACTGGTTTTTTGAATATGAACACCAGAAAGTTGATAATCACAACAAGCTGCTTGTGTACCTGCATCAGCTTGGTATATATATAGCTGCAACCACAAGCATTGCTTCAGTGGGTAGATGACATGAACACTAGCTTATTGTGATCTATCTATTATGAAATACATGTAAAACGTCATACAAATGTGCTGGTGCCCGCCAGGTAAACCCAACAGGATGCTTAAAGCACCACTGGACCCGCTCGCTTGCCTGAGCGTCATACGCCCGGCTAGCGGATACCGACAGTCCCAGTGGGTCCACTCGCTATGGGCGGATGCATCCGCAAAGTTGCACAGGCTTGTTTAGAGCTCCATCGATCGTAAATATGATCGTAGACGATCGTTTTCGATCATATCTCGGCCGCTGGATGGTTTTCAGACAGTTCCTGGCTCCACAGGCGCTTTCTGAGGCAAATCTGCATTACGGTATTTTGAATTTCCGATTTTCGCGGGCTTTTTCGTCATCTCTCTAAGGCTAGTCCTCGACTAGCCAAAAACGATTGTGGTGGCAAAAAGACACGCATATCCAAGGGCTAAGTGGATATTAACTTTTTTGTGATGTTTATGTTATTTGTTGAATCAGAATAAAGCATTAAGAGGCCGAAAAACAGTTTTTTTCTCCCCATTCGCTCTAGCTCTTAAGCGAAGTTAAGTCTGCTACAAAGTATGAGAAAAAAAAACTAAAGAAGACCCATCATCAAATATGTCATCCATGGATTCCAAAAGTGTGAAAAAAAATTTTGTGGGTGAAATATTTATAGCTTCAACGAGATACATTTTAAATATATGCAGGTCAAAAGAAGCACAAAAAGAGTTTGGACATCAAAATTCCAGCCCTTTTCTTAGCATTTGCCTAAAAAACCATATGATATAACAGTTATTGCACATCACCTCGTGCAATATCAGTTTTTATGGCACCTCGGTGTCTAATATTGCACTCGGGCTGCGCCCTCGTGCAATATTAGTCACCGAGGTGCCATAAAAACTGATATTGCACTCGGTGCTGTGCGATAACTGTATAATATCCCATGAAATATGGGTCTGCATGTGAGACAAAGACAACACAAATAGCAAAGACAGCCAAACAGTTAGAACTGGCTTTGACATCATAATTATATTTGACAGATTGTGACAACAACTTGAATAAATCTCAATGAATCATGATTGGTAACCAAAATTAGGTGGATGGCTGTATTTGTGCGTGTGGCAGGCTAACTAGGACCGGAGGATGACACAGGTCACACAGCAATGATGATTGAAACGGCTGTCCAACAGGGAATCCAGCCAGACTGGATTCAAACCCAGGACCAGCGATTGGCAGCTCAGTGTGCTACAAACTGTCGTAACCCTCCCCCAACCAATTTTAGGTGACACTTAAGCAAGAAAACTGAACCAGTCAATCACTCAAATGTGTGATTTCCCATGAATCTGTTTGCGAAGGTATAGAAGATAGAATTCAAAATTTTTCAGCATGTCGATGTAATAGCAAACCAAATGCTCTATTACCGAAAAAATATTTAGGAAACATTACAGTTTGAATTGGCATAGATTAACTGACCGTGTCTTCCTTTCCGATTTTTGCCTTTTTCAGATTGCTTTCCACTCTGGACTTCTTGTCTTCAACATTACTCAATGCTTTTTCCAGGTCATCTATTTTCCGTTTTCTCTGAAATCACAAATGAAAATTTCTACCCGAATGATCAATGTCCTTTCTCGTCAGACTTAGCAAGATTTCAAGTTTTCAACCACCCAAGGGCCTACTACGGGCAGTAATTATGATGATTCCTGATAGGGCTTTACCTCGTTATTTATGCATTGACCTAGCCCTGGACCCCTGGGTCATGAATCATACCATTGGAAAATCATGAGAATTGAAAAAGAGGGTTCAGGAGAATCAAGATATCTTTTTAAGTCTTTGCAGCTTGTTTATTCCAATTATATCATCTGAAAGAGTGCAAAATTTGCTACTGACGCCAACTATTTCTTATTTCTCCACACGCTGAATAGAGAGAAAATTCTTCCTGTGAACCAGAAGAAGTGATTTTTTTTTTATACATTGAAAAAAATGGCATCATCTGATTGGTCAATTTCTGGTAGTGCTGATGATGTCACAACAAATTGCCAGTGACGTCATAGGATAGCCTGATGACGTCACTGTTGTGCTGTCAATGGAGCAGAGAGATTTTGTTCATTTGTTCATAGAGTATTTGTTCTTAAAAGTGATTTTTCGTCCTTTCAACCTGCAGGAATTGCTTTCAAAAGTAGTGCGGTCAGCAGTAAAATATGTGGGCTACCCAAATCCGAAATTTCGTGAAATTTGGACAAGAATTGTTTAATATAGACCAGTTCTCCTGATGTCATGTCAAAATCTCAAGATTTTGAATGGGACGACCCATGACCCATGCTACGCATGGGTCCCAGGGCTAGCATTGACCAGGCTTAACAAGACAGACAGGGACCACAATACAAAGAGGCAAGGTGCACTCTTGGCACAAGATGAAACATCTGTCTAACATTGGTAGCCTGGCCCGGGGCTCGAACCAGGGTCCTACAGGTTAGCAGCCCAAGAAAGTACAACCAAGCCGCCACTGGCATCCAAATATATTATTTTCTCAAAACAAAATCCTACCAAAAATATAAAACATTTACATTTTGCGAAGCCTTGCTAGGAAAGGCCCAGAAGTAGACAGAGGTGCCAATCTTGTCCGTATCAACCAGACCATCGTCCACAAGACTGGTCACGATATCCTTGACACTCATTGACGTGATGCCCTTCTCCTTCTGACATTGCTTCTCCAGTTCCTTAAGCAGGAAGACATCTTTCTGAAAATCACACGATTTTTAATTTCAGTCCGCTTTAAATTCAATCACTTTTTATCAGTTTTGCAAAATTAGAAGTAGCAACATCAATCCGAAAGCAAGTAGCTAGATAACTAGACATTGGTTGAGATGAGGTATTTTTGCAAAATTCATGACATAAATTTTATATATTATTTTAGTTGATTGAGCTTGGCATTCAGTTGGGTGGTCCATAATTATATCGCAATACACACACACGTACCCTCATACATACACTGTACACTCAAAATTGTGAAATTTCCCTAATTTAAATTTCTACAGCTATTACTAAAGAGTCACTACCTTCTCATAGAAAAATTCCATCATTCTGGTCCTTTTTTCTTCAACACTCAATCCCCGTTTCTTGGACTGAAAGAAAATCAGATACAAATAGAAAACTGTCATGAATGACAAACATACCCCTCAACAAACACCCTCCCCCAAAATGCACTAGTGGAGTAGCTCGAGTGCATGTAGGAGCTACTAGAAACAGCAGCCTGAATGATATATAATGGAGATGGAACAATGAAATATTACAATAGTGGCTTAATTCACCTTACCGAGGAATAAATGCTATAAGGCTTAGTGCAGAGGTACCTTACCGACCTATAATTTAGTATAAAGGGCCAAGGCCAGTCCTAGCTTTATGAAGGTTTTAACCAAACCATTAGCCAAACCCAAAAACCTGCAGCCAAATTCTGGTATTTGTAGCCAGATATTTTGACTGAAAACAAAGATTGATGGATTATTGGAGGCTGTACGTCAAAAGGTCATTTAGGTTACCAGTAGACTCAGGGTGCAGAGGGGTAATAATGTGTTGTCAAATTTGTAAGCAGAAAAAATATCAAAAAATAAATAAGTTACATGGTCACTTTTAGCCTAACTGAATTTTTTTTAGCCATTTGAAGCATGGATTAGCCATTGGCTAATTGGCTAATGGGTAGGACAGGCCCTGGTAAAAGGGCTATTAAAAGCAGTAGCATGTACAGTACAGAGATAGGTAATTAGCACTGTCAGAACATTTATGATTGTGACTCTGAAAATGTAACACAGGCATGCCAAATGGACGTCTTAAGTTGAACCTGAGAAGTGAACGGTGATGCCCCCGGCGGCCAGACATTAAATCGGCAAAAATGACACAAGAAGGCTATCCTTTTCTACTGGTTTTGCAATGTGAATGGGCCCGGCCCAGAAGATACCATTTCAGAAGAATGCCGCGATTTTCACAAAAATATAACGTTGCTATTTTAAAATAAAATTCATCATCAAATTTAGGGGCCAGCTGCAGGAATAGACCTATAGACGGGATCTATGAATAAAGGACAATAATAAGGTGCCGATGAATGTCACAATTTAGACTGATAGTACCTACATTTTTTTGTGTAAGTTAAAATTGTGACAATTGCCGCCAATACAGTGAAACGGCGACTTCCGGTAATCTGACCAATCAGATAGCCTATATATATAGCTGTATTTTTGACAGTGGCGTCACTAATGGGGGCTAGGGGGCTGAGCCCCCCAAATGGAGCTTTCAACCCCCCCAAAAAATCTTGGCCAAAAAGGAGAAATTTTACTTGTATGATGCATTGATGCTGCTAGTGAATGAATAACCAGAGCCCATGAAAAGACACTGTACGTAATACGTTGTGCACTATTTGTCATCATTTTTGCAGTTTATGTATTTGCTATGTGTGCATAGATCAGCAGATATTTAAAATCTTTGGATTTCGAGACGGCTCGCGCTTCGGGCCTCAGACAACGCTTCTAATCTTTGGGGCTTCAGCCCCCCCAAACTTGCATTTCTAGTGACGCCCCTGATTTTTGAAACATTAAACAGGTTGAAAAGTCGCAACGACGCAAACGGAACCCACTGATTTCATATTTAGTGGCGGGTAGTGGCGTAACTAGGAGATCTCGAGCGGGGGGCACCTGGGGGGGCACTCGATTCTCTGGGGGGGGGGCACCCATAATACTAATTATATATTTTAGCCAAGGTTGAAAAGTTCATATGGTGGACCTGGGGGGCACAGGTCCAATATGGGGGGGCACGTGCCCCCATAGGGACGCCACTGGTGGGCGTGCAGGTGTACCCCCTCCAGGCCCTCTCCCCAAAATATTCCATCTTTCAGATTGTGATATTTTTGGGATTTCTTAAATATTGAAAACAAGGCCATAAACACTGAATTGGTAGCACAGAGGAGTGGTAGCATTGAACAGTTGAATTCAAGCTCACACAAAACAGTGGCGTCCCTATGGGGGGGCACGTGCCCCCCCATATTGGACCTGTGCCCCCCAGGTGCCCCCCCATATGAACTTTCCAATCTTGGTAAATATACTGTACTATTGTTATGGGTGCCCCCAGAGAATCGTTTGCCCCCATGTGTTCCCCGCCCCCCCCCCCCGCCCGAGACCCCCTATAGTTACGCCACTGACACAAAATGGCGCCAAACTCAAAAGTTGAAAAAGTTCAACAAAAAGAATTCAAAAACAGCAAAGTTCAGGTGTGCCTCTTTTCAAGTATGATGTCAGACGGCTCCTAAATTGTCTAACAATGTATACTCTCCGAATCTCACCACATGTCTTTAGTATACTAACCATTTTTGGCACTTTTAAGACAACTTCACTTTTTCACAGAATGTTTGTGTTCCCGGCCGGCGATGCAGACAATTCGCACTTTGGGATAGGCTTTTCGGCAGGCGATTTAGCGGGGTACTGGCTGTTTCGGCAGATCACTTTTTCGGCCGGCCAAAATTGGTCCATTCGGCCAGGGTGGGTGGCTCGATTCGGCAGAGGCCGTGGTTCGTTTCGGCCGGGGTTTATTTTAGTTATAAGGAGGAGGATATCTTTTGTTGCAATCAAGCAAATAAACGTCACCTGTCTGGTTCAAATAGACAAAAATAGTTACGCCAACTTAATAGAATAGAATAGAATTGTCATACATAGTATTGAGCAATTTGAAGAGTTTTTTTGATTGATTAAATAAATTTAAAAACATGTCAAAGGTCTATTGATAACAGGTAATTAGGTTTTATAAAGTTTAATAAAAATTTTAATAGAGCTCAATAGAGATGCAAGTTTAGTAAAGTATATTGGCCGACTGCTTAAAATTATAATGATGTTGAAGTCAAGAGTTGAATAAAGAAAATTAAAAGTTTTGAAAGTGGTGAAAAAGAATAGAGATCGATGGAAAGAAACTTCATGAAGAGGCAGAAGAGCAGATCAATCAATACCCACATTTTGAGACTGAGATCACTCACATCAGGCTGTGTATTTCACTGGCCATTTCTTATAGTTCTGATTAGTTTACCAATCTATTTTTATTTTATGTTAAATGTATTGTAAAGGGGGGAAAAAGCATGTATCCTATCTAATTTATGAATAAATTGTGCAAATTGTGAAAGTTTACTTCCATTATTGAGCAATGTTTTTGTTAAATTTTGAAATATTTGATTGTAGACAGTCTGTCTGGAGTAATTGTGTTCTTTTCCATTGTCTTAAAAAAGCTGTGAAGTTGAATTGCACTTGTTCATAGACACATGTTGTTTGTTTAATTGAACAATCAGTTACATAATTACAGAAAAGGTGTCAACTTAATTCACTGAAATTAATTTTCTTATAATCATGCATGTACAGTAATTAGAAAATTTTGCAAAGGAGATGCATTTTAAAACGATATAAATTTATAAACTTGATAGCTCTTAATCTGTACCTACCACTTATGATTTGATATAGTATGTTATTGAAATTGTGTTTCAATAATTATAAAGGTAGAAAATTCCATTCAATGAAAAAAAAATCAATTCAACTGATTTGTCAGAAATTAATTTATTAACTATGGGTGAAAGTACAATTGATCTTGCTCATTGGCTATCTCGTAAAGCTGGGACCGTGTAATATTCAACTAATTTCAAAGCTTATTCTCTATAAATACTGTTTCTAACAATTCACCTCATTTTACAAACATTTCATGTGTATTTATCTAAATTATGGACATGATTAATGAATCTCTTGAATGGACTCTCAAAGACTCTTGAACATTTCCGAATTGCATAAAACATACCATTATTTTAAGTAAACCCATATTCTTTACACCAATATTAGTAGTCTGTAGCTGTAGTTCTATTTTCTGCTTCATATATATTGAAAGACACATGTATCACTGTTTGATATCCAGTTGTCAATAAAATCTATATATATATTGTAAATAAATTAAAATTAAAAATCTAATTAAAAGTTTAAAACACATTTAATGGAATGAGATTGCTTTTGAGTTGAAGTATTTTATGAAGAATTCAAGACAAAGGTGAAACCAACATGAATGGGCCTTTATAACTCTATTAGCGGAATTGATGAATAAAATAGTAATTTATACAAAATTCAGTTTGTGTTCAAATCATATTTTTGTTGTGTAAAAAAAAAGAGATCAAGTAATAAACTTTCAGACCTGTAAAAGCTATCACAAAAGAGCACTGTTTATGTGTAGACATTCATCTCAACGAAAGTGCGCCATTACTGGTAATACACAAAGTTGATAACATAACTATTTCCGTGCTACAATGTGACTATTTTTGGGATCAAACAGCTAGCTAGGTGCGTGGAGGTGCAAACTATGTCTCAGAAATAAAGAATCTTGATAAAAGATCAATAAACATTGAAGAATTTAGTTTATTAGCCAAAATAATACGGCTGCCGAATGGACCACGGCAATTTGCCTAATGGACCAAATATTTTGGCTCATTCGGCGGGCCGAAAATGTTTCTAGCCGAACCGACCCGGAGCCGATTTAGCGAATGTTGGCAGTGACACCTCGTGGAAATTCTAAACATTAAACCCGGCAGACGAAAAAAGAAGGTTCAGTGGCAGTCAAACAAGATTAATACTGAAATTCTGTTTCAAATCAGGGTACCATGGTAAGCAATTAAGGGCTGCATAAGCAAGATGATTCTGCTGTCAATGGTGCAAAAGTTCTGTTGTCTTTAATAAGTGATGACAACTGAAAATCAACCAGTGTAACTGTATGATGGTGCAGTGGTCTTCAATGTGACAAATGTGCTGAGCAGTCTGCACGTCTTGTCTCAGAGCTTTTTAAATAGTGTCACTTGGTCCAGTGGTCCTGGGAGATCATGTGAACATTTCTGCAGGTGTGATTTAAAGTCTTATTCGTTACTAACTGGGTTTACTGTGACACAGACTATCACAGTTCGGCACACTGCCATGCCCATGGTCGCGGAAAAATTAATGGTAAGGAAGACGTGTCAAAGCGGAAGAACTGAAAAAAGCGTCCAAAGTCGTGGAAAATTCAATTGAGATTTTCCAGATATCCATGGAACTTTAATTAAATTAATGGCACTTGCATTGGCAATGGCGGATCCAGGCTGTTGCAAAAAGGGGGGCGCGACAATAGCCACAATACAAGCCTAAACAGATGTAATCTGAAATTGGACACCCAATAAAACTTGAACTTGAAACTTAACATTACATCGGAGTTTCTAAATCTAATTTTTGCCCCTAATAGCAATATGAAGGATTTATCTGATGAAGGGGGCACACACGCCCCCTGTGCCCCCCCTGGATCCGCTGATGAGTGCGACTGGATGAAAACCGACATAAATAATGTCCTGAATCTGTTTCTGGGAATCTGGGTGCATCTTGACCATATGGACTATGAGTGAAGATTTGGTCATGGAATTTAGCTGTAAAATTTTTTGTGTGTCCTGTAGACACACTGTACTATTAGGCTATGATATATATACAGGTGATGCAAAAAGTTGATACTTTGAAAATAAGTACTTAGAGAATACTTGAAATGTATTTGTCTCAGTGAAGTGAACCCCTCACATGCTTCCAAATGAAGCCAAGGGTTGAGAAATCTCATGAGAGCCTTGATTGCAATTAGTGAAACTGCTTGTATGCTCAACAAGTTATGGGAACCTACAGTTGAGTAATTGCTAATTTGCTATTCACACCTTTTAGATCGCATGAAACCCTATTGTTAAACTTAATTGCCATTAAGTTCTGACAGCCTGCTTCAGAAATAGTCTGAAATACAATTGCAATTTTACTGCTGTTTTGATTGTTAATAACAATGATGATTTGACCTCAATAGACCCATTTCACTGAGTGGCCTAAACTTTGGCCCCAAACAACTTCTCTTTTTTTTTTGCAATTCCATGTTTCTTAATTTGCTTTCTGCACATAGGAGATGTATACATTTTAAATCCAGAAACACAACTTTCAAAATTTTGCCTTAGAAAATAACATAATTAGATAGAACCTTGAAGTTATATTAAAATGCACTAAAAATACTCCAGTTGGGAACACAAATCCCTGGACCAATCAGAAGCAAAGGCGGGAAGCTTCTCCTCCAAATAGGAATGACTCTGCCTCCTGATGGAATTTTCAGGAAGCTTTCAAGAAAATCCACTATTGCCTTTATATCAGTTAATCGAGCTCATCTCCAAGCCCTATCTATTAGAGATGCTTATTTGTGCCAAGACTATCATCACTTCATCTAATATATTTCAGGCGTCGGATGGGGATTCCCTGAAGGCCTTGGAGAACCTTATGAATGAATTCTACACTCACACAACAGGCAATCAGCGGAAGCATGAAATCGGTATGACATGTCGTTCTGGTCAACAATTATCTTTTAAAAAATTGAATGAATGTGAACATTTCTTCCACTTTTGTATTAAAAATTGGTCATGAATGCCAAATTGCCAATTTAAGTGGATATCTTATTTTGCTTATTTGAGATTTTGTTTGAGCAGGCTTTGACATTCTTTCCAATATGTTTGCAGAGGAGCTCCTAAACAACTTCAGCCAGCAGAGGGATGCCTGGCGCCATTGCTTGTACTACATGTCCAACACCAGCAACTACTTTGTCATGATGTACTGCATGACTGTGCTGGAGGTGAGAACGCAAGGGATATTATCTGACAGAGAGAAATTAGCTGTTCTATTGTATTGCTTCGTTATTTAGTTCAAAATGTGGATGAAGATGGGATTAAGTTGTGAAAAAGTCAATATTATCTCTTCATTTGATGACCAGTGTCTGAACACGCTGATTGCTGAAGTATGTGAACATCACACTTTGGCAATTTCATTTTCTCTGTAGACAAAGTGGCAATACAGTCAGCAGTTTGTTACAAGTATATTTAATTAATATTCTTGGTCTGTTTCAGAATCTGATCAATCGCCAATGGGTAGGGTTGCAGGGCGAAGAAAGAGTGGAGATCAGAAGAACCCTCAACCAATATTTGCTGGCCCACCATCAGCAGGCTCCAAACTACATTCGCAATAAATTGGTCAAGGTTGTGGTTGATATAGGACGACTGGACTGGCCTCATTTCTACCCCGACTTTCTCTCCAGCATCCTTCAGGTATGTGCTGATTGATCTGTTGAATGATTTGTTAAGAGTTTGAATGATTTATTGAGTGGTTGATTGATTTGTTAAGTGGTTGATTGATTTGTTGAATGGTTGATTGATTTGCTGAGTGGTTGATTGGCTTGTTGATTGATTGATTTGTTTAGTGGTTGATTGATTTTTTAGTGGTTGATTGATTTGTTTAGTGGTTGATTGATTTATTGAGTGGTTGATTGGTTTGTTTATTGATTGATTTGCTTAGTGGTTGATTGATTGATTTATTCCTTTTTTGAGTGACTGATTGATCGCACCACCCAGGTGTAAATGAATATTTGGCAATATAGAATGACATAGCATTGTGGCCCAAAAATACAGCTACCTGGCTACCTATTCCTGTAGGAGTTGAGAAAGGCTCATGCTTGAACAGGCTTGCTGAGAAATATTAATTATCCATTACTAAATGACTGGTCTCCTTTATTTCAGCTCATTCAACAGCACAACACATCCTCACTGGGGCTGATTTTGCTTCTGACTACTTCAGAGGAGTTGGCGTGTCCCAGGGAAGACCTCAGTGTGGCCAGGAAGCAAGAGCTTCACAGGTTGTTGCTGATGCAGGTCCCCAACATGCTCAATTTGCTCAATGGTAAATTTATTTGTACTAGCAGTAGTAACTTATCAATTTAAATTTATCCAGTGACCTATTTTTTGGGGCCTTTTTGTTCTGAAGTTGTCCTCTCGCTGCAGGCTACAGTAGCCTGCTCTCGTTGAGAGCATGAGCGCTCACTCGGCTGCTTCAAACTGTTGTCAGTCAGCTCTTGCTGATGATTTATTGGCAAGCTTTATACGAATATATAGGTTCAACTTGTTGATTACGTGATCAGGTTATTTCCGATATGTGGAATATTTTACAAACAGAATAAAAATAGGCCTGACTTCCAAGAGCAAAGAAATATAGCTGTGCCACTGGCAGCTAAAAAACTGACATGTGTAAATGTAACCATGTGGAACTATACATAACAATTATAAGTCTCTTTACAGGTATACTGGAGTCAATCCTTGAGAAGCACAGGCGACTGGTGACTGCCACGCCCCCACCGTCTCCCACCCACGGCCACGCTGCAGGTGATGGATCCGCACATTCTCCTGCTAACCTCTTCTCCTCTTCTCCCGTGCAAGATACCAGTAAGGGTTTTTGCCTGACCTTAGTTCCATTATTTTGCCTTTGTGTATATTGTATAGATAGCAAGAGACGTCCTGTAATATTGAAATGATAATCAGTTGTGCTTCCAAATTCTATTGTTACAAGATCTTGACAGCGCTGGCTTGTAATCGTAGAATTTCGGACAGTAATAACAGTTACATCTAATATGTCCCTCAGTGTGTAATCGTGCGCAAGCAGTGCTAGGCCCTAAAACTTAATAGTCTTTAAATGATGGCTGAAATCTACCTCAACTCAGTCTTTTGTCTCATGTTGATCATTCTAAATGGCTATAGCCTATACCACTTCTAATTTGCCATTGAACTAAAAAGTCATGTTGATCACTCATTCGTGGATTCCATTAGAAAATAGTAATTTTTTATCAGTCATGACATTTCTGTTTCTTCATTTGCAGGTGCTCTGTTGAGCAACATGTTCAAATCACCCCAGAGTCGACCACACGCTGAAAACATTGCCCCACTGGATAAGAACTCTCAGCAGCAAGCCACTCTGGCTCTGAACTGCTTGTCACATTTATTCAGCTGGATCCCGTTATCTTCAACAATCACTCCCTCTTTACTCAACACCATATTTCATTACGTGGGCTTTGGATGTGATCCTTTACTCAGCAATATGGGATCCAGTCATCAGTCTGCCGTAGAGCAGGGGTCTCATTCCGTAGGTGTTTTAGCCATGTGTTGTATTAATGAGTTGCTGTCAAAGAACTGTGTCCCTCAAGAATTTGAGGATTACCTCCTTCAGCTGTTCCAACAGACTTTCTATCTGCTACAAAGATTAACCAAAGAAGGAACCGGAGTGGCCGGCCATAACTCTCTCAAGAAACTTGATGAGAAGTAAGTGGTGTCCCTTCTACATTTACTATGACAATGGCTTCTATTTCTTTTTCTTGGTTGGTGCTGTCTCATTTTCTGAGTCGTTGTTCACAAAAATTGGTAATTTGATTGAAAATGTCTTTTTGCAGCTACATTGAAAAGTTCACAGAATTCCTAAGACTCTTCGTCAGCATTCATTTGAGAAGATTTGAATCAAATTCCCAGTTTCCTGTCCTGGAATTTCTTGCATTGTTATTCAAGTACACTTTTAAACAAGTAAGTGAACGTGGGAAAGTTATTGTAATTGAACCCTAAAAGATGGTGAAATATCCCTCTGTATGCTCACTATGTAGTATGTTGAAGAATGCCGGTTGATTTTCATCCGAGGTTGTCCAGCCACATGCATTATCGAACTTTCCTTTCTTTGGGAATTTTTGGATAATTGTGAATTTTGTCTCTGCTTTCAGCCTAGTCACGAGGGCATGTTTGCCTGCTTTGATATTTGGGCTGTCTTTTTAGACTACCTCACCACCAAACTGGACAACCGCACTGTGGATTTTAATGCTGTATTGACCAGGTCAGTTATTCTTCTACAATTAGATGAAATGTCTTCTACCAATAATAACATGTTTTTGATGAAATATTTGTTGTTATGTCATAACCCAATCAGTGCTTTTCGTAGCCATTAGCCACATTAGCATTGGCTAATGCGTCCTCCAGGTGGCTAATGAAAATTGCATATATTTGCATGCAAATTAGCCACACAACCATGCATTTCACTGAAAATTAGCCTTTGTGGCTAATTGAATTTTGGTCCTAGGAAAAGCACTGGCCCAATTAAGTGAATTACGCTGGAGGAAAATTTGATATAATCAACATTTGAACAGCTCTCTGTTAGTCTGTATCATGAGTGTATGAGCTTTCTCATTTTTGATACTCAATAATTCTACAGCTAACGTCAATGTCACATGATGCTAAGCCTTCATTCTTTGCTATTAGATTCTAATGAACCATTGATATTCCAGGTACCAAGAAGCCCTTTTGCAACTTGTCCAACACCTGCTGCAGAAATGCCAGTTCAGATACAACCAGTCCGAACTCGAGGAGATGGACGATGAAGTCATGAATGATGATGTAAGATTCAACTTATTTTGCTTTGTACAATGAACAAGTCTTATTTATACATGTACAGAAATTAAGCTGTGTTGCTAACTTTCATTATAAGTTTACCATGGTATACATTTTGTTTTTTAACAGCATGAGACGGAATGGCAGCATTTTCTTCGAGAGTGTCTGGAAATAGTGGCCAAAGTGGCTGAGCTGATGCCTGCTCAAGTCTTCCAATTACTGGTGTGTATAAATTATATGAATAATGCTATAGATAGATAGATAGATAGATAGACAGACAGACAGACAGACAGATAGATAGATAGATAGATAGATAGATAGATAGATAGATAGGTCCCAGTTTTGGGTGCTCATGAGGGTCAATTGGTGAGATGGAAGAAAGATTGGGAGTCCTGAGCGTGTTATGCTTTCGCTAATTGAGTTCACTTTCACTATCACTATCTCTGTCACTATTGTAGTATTAATTATTCTCCTTCTTGCAGCTTAACCCATTCCGTGAGACCCTGGACGTCTACCTTGGCCTGGAGGGCTACATCGAGGTCATGGGGGAGCATCGCAAGTTGACTATTCAGAGAGAAGCAGACTGCGGACGGCTGCATTGCTGTTTACGAGATCTGTGTTCCATGCTTCAGGCTTTAGGGAGACTTGCTCATCACTTCAATGGCGAGCACTTCGCATCCAGGTTTTCTGATGCATACACTCTTATCGAAAGGTTGGTGCTGCAGAATCTTTGAAATTGCATTTATAAATGAAAAGGAGTTGTTGCTCTAGAAAGTGTGTTCATGAATTTTTTTATTAGACTCATTTCTGTATACTGTCTTTTATTTCTCAAGTTTTTTGTGACACATTTCAGACTTGCAGCTGCGAGTGCTTTTGGGACCAAGATGAAACTCTACCAGATTGACACTGCTGCCAATGTTGTGTTGCACGGGGACTTCACTGAAGTGTATGTACTGATACCCAATTGCTACCTATATAAATATATTCAAGTTTGTCTTCGTACTGATGATGCCTTTTATCCTAAAATGTAGCTCAGCTGGTTGTGACAAAAACAGTTCCCAGATTTCTCACTTTGCTGTTCTATTGACTATTGGCTGAATATACCCTGTACATTTTGATTTCTCATGACAAAAATGTACATTTTCCAGACACGCACAGTCAATGGCTGCCCTGAAAGCTTACGCAGGGTGGTTGGCACAGTTTTCAGCAGAAAGTCAAAACCAGGAGGAGCAAAAACAGCAGTGCATGGCCCTTGTCAGCATTTTGGTGGAGACTGTTGTCTTGCTAATCAACAAAGAGGTGAGTTATCTCAAGACGTCTTTGCCATTTCTTTACGTTGTAATTCCTTTCGTTCTTTACTTATATGTTTTGGTTCTATTCCTGCTCTGGCTGGGTCACCATGGCCAGTAGTTTCAATCGGCTGTCGCCACATTGCTGTGTCCTCCTGTCCTTATTAGCCTACCAAGTGCATAAGTACAGGATGTAAAGCCCTAATTAGCCATCCACCCATTTACTGATGTTTCAAATAACATTAGAGATTTTGCTGAAGTTACTATATTCATGATTCCAATTTTAAAAAACCTGTGTATGTATCTAATTTAAAATATGTTATCTATAACCTGCTACAAACTGACATTTCATTTGATGTTTTGATTATTGATTATTCATTTCAGACACCCCACAAAGTGCTACTGTCTGCCGCTCACTTACTTCTGACTGTGATGACCACCATTAGACCATCGTATTTGTTACAAGTCTCTCTTGTACAAAATCTTTACAATGACGTTGGCCAGGGAATTATCGCTCATTTTCCTCAAGAGGTGTGTCGTGTTGTTCCATTGTTTAATAATACTTTTTTTAAATGATTTTCAGTGGTCTGGCCAAATTCTATTTATTTTCATGAAGTTGCAACTTTTTAATGACCATTTTGCAAATTTTTAGGTTAACCTCTTGTCTTTGAATTTGTTGCATGATTTATCAATATCGCAATATGACATGTACTTATTGCATGTCTCAGCCTATTGTTGTGAAGCCGTACTACAAAGTCATGGCTCTTGTACTTTTCGTAGGTCCAACTCCTTGTTTGTCGAAGTCTGTCGCACTACCTGCTCCTACCCTGGCCTAATGTACCTGAAGCCCAACAAATGTGGGACACGAGGGCTGCACTCCATTCCGACTTCATCAAGAAGTTGTCCGCAGAGTACATCCAGCTAAGGCAGGCGGCCTTGGTGGCCGAGGACAAGTCTCTTCTGCATGAAGGTTTGTTGTCATTTAAGTCATTCTAGAAGTAGTCAATTCTGGATACTGTATTCAGTGTATTGTTCTCATTAACTGCCTTGCCCCCTAATAGTCCAAACTGGTGCTGATGACAGTGATGAGGTGTAAAACACAAACTTACACACTCCTGTAAGCTGCCCAGTATGCTGAGGCAAAGCATTATTGTGTATGTAGCTATTTTAAAATTTCTTTTAAAAAAAGTCCCCCTATTCTTAGTCGTTGCTTCCTGCTTGATCATTATTGCATTTGAATGAGACCTAAACAACGAGGCTTGTGTTATGTTGTGCCAGTATTGCCATTAAAGTAAAGCAAAATTGCTTTATAAGTCGACAATTGCAAAAAAAAAAACATGAGCTACAAAGCTTTTGAAGAACAGGTGAAATAACAGGCAACTGATATGATGAAATTGAGTAAAAGTTATTCTGAGTATTAATGTGATAATTTCATAACTTACATTAAAAAAACGGACATTTCAGGCAAACCAGTGGTGAAGAGGACTCTCCTCTTCATGACCGACCTGATCGAGAGCATCACCCAGGAAGGGGTCAGCAAAAGTCAGCAGATCTGCTGCCAGTCCATGCAGGAGGTCATCCAAGTGACGCTTCACGTCCTCTCTGTCTACATCCACCAGCCAGGTGAGGTCTTTCATATCAGATTAGGCTAATTTAATGATTATTAATTACTCAACTCTCTTTAAATATTAAACTAGGAGGGAGGGTTGGTCTAGCTGTAGTGTACTGGGCTGCCAATCGCTAGGTCCATGGTTCAAATCCAGTACTTGCCGGGTCACCTGGGCCTACGTTGGACGGCTGTTCCAATCATCCTTCACCTCATTGCTGTGTCCTCCTCCTGTCCTAATTAGCCTACCAAGTGCATAAATACAGGACGTAAAGCCCCAATCATCCATCCATCCTCTTTATTAAATTATCTTTTGTCTTTTTTATTTTTCAGATGTGCTGGATAGCATTCTTGGCTTCTTCCTGGTTTTGTTCAAGGGATTGAGAGTTCAAATGGGTGTTCCCTTCACAGAACAAATTATTCAAACATTCATGAACATGTTTACAAGGTATCCCTGCATTTCCATTTAACATTTTTGATTTTGCCAAATGTGTAAATAATGCATGTTCTAAATGCTTTTCTGTTTTTTCGCAGGGAGCAGTTATCGGAAACTATCGCCCATGAACGAGCGACAGGACACAAAGTTGTGGACAAGTAAGTGGTGTTGTTTTTGAATGGTGGATAATTTTTTCATGTAATCATGTACTCATTATTGTATGAAGTCTCAACTCTTAGGAATGCATGCCTCTAGATTTATTTTGCTTTCTGTCTGCTATAAGTTGTTCCATATTGGATCATTTATATTGCATTGTGAATTGTTTAAGTTCTCATACTGGTGTTTTCTGAACACTTTCAGATTTCTGAAGATTCTTCAAGTTATTGCACAAGAGCCTGGGTCTGCCTTCAAAGGTTTTCTGCCTGGCATAATATCAATATGCATGGAACAGATTTACCCTATCATTGCTCCGGTATGTTCAATGCTTAACTTAAGTCCTAAGTATTGATGTTTGTTAAAATCTCTGAATTTTAGATTAATTATTCTTTATAAAGAAAATAGGAAGGCATTTCATCACTTGCACAGAGTTACAATGAAACCTTCATCTGAATTAGCAGTGTAAATTGTTTTGTAAGATCATTTGTTAAATAATCATCCCCTCCTGTCCTAATTTGCCTGCCAAGTGCATAAATACAGATGTAAAGCCCTGATCGTCTGTCTAATAATCATGTATGTACATGATATTTCATGGGAAGGGGGTTTGGCTAAGTTTGTAGCACTCTGGTCTTTCAATCGCTGGGATTCCAGCTCTGGCCGAGTGGTCTGGACTTTAATTGGACAGCAGTTTCAATCATCCTTTACCTCATTGCTATGTATTCTTGTCCTAATAATCTGCTATTGTGTATGAACACTGGACGTAAAGCCCCAATCACTTGTCCTTCCGTGATGATATTTCACATGCTGTCTAATCTATCCATGTGTCTCTGTCTCCGTATCTGGGAGAAGGGTTAGCTCAGTGGTAGTGTGCTGAGCTCCCAATTGCTAAATCCCGGGTTAGAATCCAGTTCTTGCCAAGTCACCTCGGTTTCAATAATCCTTCACCTCATTGCTGTGTCCTCCTGGCCTTAACATACCAAGTGCATAAATGCAGGCTGTAAAGCCCAGTCGTCCATCCATCCCAGGGTCCAAGGCTCATTGTCTGCTCTTGGGCATCCTTCCCCACATTGTGGCAGCCCAGCTTATTGTTTCATAGTACAAAATCTGGTCGTCCTTCTCAAAACCTGGGCGTCCTTCCCAAAATCTGGGCGTATCGGGCGATAGGAATCATAGGATGACCGGGAATGTGGGACCCTGATCTATCCTGTCTATCTTTTTGTCTTGTCTTTGTGTCTATCTTTAATACTATCTGTCTCTATTGTTTGCAGGTCCCAGCCCCTGACATTAAGCCGAGCCTTTATGAGTTACTGAGCGAACTTCTTCATACAAATTGGAGGTTCTTCTTCAAGAACAGCGTCCTCTCGTCTCTGCATGCCAAGAGTGAGCAGATGGAGAACCAGCAGCAGTTCATAACCATCATGCAGGTAAAGGAGTTATAACTAATTAGTGACACATTAATCTTCAAAGTTGTGGACTTCCTAGTTTTAGTGACAGGGGGGAGGGTTAGCTCAGTTTGAGTCCTCTGGGCTCCCTGTCACTGGGTGCCGGGTTCAACTCCGCTCTGGCCCGTCTCCACGGCTTATTTTGGACAGCAGTTTCAACTTTTAATCGTCTTTTGCCTCACTACTGTGTCCTCCACCTGTCCTGATAAACCAGCAAGTGCATAAACACTGATAAATGCAGGAAGTAAAGTTTATGGCTACAGAAGGGGATTCACTTAATGGTGCATTGTTGCTAAAATTGGTAGCCAAGAGGTAAGAGTACTTGCTTGGTAAACAAGAGACCTGAGTTTGATTATCGGCCGCGCTGAAAATTTTAGTCTTAAAAGATATATCTCGGTATAAAGGATTACTAAAATGGTTTCTTCTTTTCAGGCATTTGGCCAGTCTTTCCTGCAGCCAGACTTAACTGTATTCCGACTAAATCTAGAATCTTTGGAGAGTTTAAACTCCAAGTGGAAATTATATCACAAGGTAATTTGTGTTTTAGTGGTTAACTTCCTTATCTTTTATGATCCTGAAGATTTGTATCGATATTTGAATTTCTTAACTCCGGTAAGTGGGTCAGCGATGATCAGATGATAATAAATTTGCTCTGGTTGACTTGTTCGTCGAGAAGTTCTGTGAAGTACTGGTTTCTGATTCTTTGAAATATTAATTAAAATCTCCTGTATGTATAAAAAGTTATTTGATACAAATTATATCTCCTTATAGCTGATTTACAGTCTATGTATAATATGAGACTGATGAAAATGAGTCGAAGACAAAATGACAGAATATTACCATCTTTTTCATTATAGGTGATATTTAAAGAAGTGATGCTGAGCCAATTCCTCAATGTGCTAATCCAGGTGTTACTGAGTAAGTCCCATGATTTACTCGCTGAGGAGATTGGCATAACTGTCTACAACATGGCCTCTGCTGATTTTGAGGCCTTTTATTCCACCTTCCTTCCCCAATTCCTGCAGAGCTCAGTTGGCCTGGATGACAACCAGAAGGCCATTTTATCCACTAACTTCAACACTGAAGAAAAGGTGGGTATCTCATGCTTAGCCATGTAATATGAATGTAGGTTATGAAGTTTATTTGTCAAAAAGACAAACCATGATTACTGATTTCTCTGATTCTCACTAGATTTAATGAGTTTCTGCATGGTAGACCTATGTTAAGTTTTTCCAAAGGGGCTCCTGCCCATACACAGCAGGATACATCCTTGTAAAATATATTACAGTTTGTCACGTCAAGCAGAGGACAGACGTTTGCCCAAATATCTTGGCAACCACAAGCCCCACAGGAGAAATACACATACCTATGTATAGCTTAGCTCATTTGTAATATGAATATCACGATGTTTCGATGCTGTTTTTGTCTGATATTTGACAATTTATGGAAATGGCAGTCAAATTTCGCAAAATTGACACTTGTGATGCCGCCAATCTCACACACAATGGGTGGTGACGTCACAAAAGTGCACTGCAGCACCACCCCAGACTTAGTTCTTGTCAATTTGGTATTTTCTGAACCTCCTATATCACTGTGGTGATTTTTATGGCCTGTACAAACTATGCTAAATTTCTGTCTCAATGCTTGACGTGACAAACTGTAATCATGGTTTCAAATAACTTTTAATAAGCAGAGTTTCAGTCTTGTATTTTCGAAGACCTAAATTTGCAAAAAATTTGAAATTCTCTAGAAACATATTTCTTAATTGATGTATGCTAATTTGCCAAAATTATTTTCTTGATGTCTCAAACGATGAGTGAATGCCAAGCCTTTGACATGTTTTGTAACGTCAAACTGTCATATACATGTGTAGATTGAATTGAATTCTCTAAATTAATTTGCCCTTTCAGGATCTACCCTCATTCACACAAAGCATCCAGAGGTTCGTGAATGATTTCCGCTACTACATGTTGTGTAATAACAGCCTGCCCGAGGGATCTGTCAAGTTCTAATGTTTCTTTGGTTCTGCTTCATTTGTTTGATGCCATAGATCTAATTCTGTGATATGTAATTAATTGTGTGCCATTTATGAATGACTTACCTGTAATTTACAATGACTGAATGAATTGTATATATATACTTGATTGAGTATGATTTGCTGTGCACCACAATGTACTGGTGTATCGTACCAGTCTTGTTTGCAATGCTTTACATAGATCATCACAAAAAATTTAAATTTTGAATATGTGTTCTTGTAAATAATGTGCCATTGATTATTAAATCTGCATGCTATACCAATGACCAATGTGTGATATTTTATCCATAATTGCCTTTACAAAAAATTCTGCAAATTCTTAGATTATAACCAAAATTCCAGTTTATAACTATAGTGTGATAGTTGGTTGTTATGATAAGTCTGAAGTGAAGGAAATGTATTAAAAAGCTGGCTTGGTAGTTTCACCCAGGTGAGCTGGCTTGTGAATTTCATCAAAGTTGGTTATATTTCTGTGGTCTTCCTTTAAAATCGTTCATGGTGGACAAGAAATGTCAATGTTTGCCGAATGGGTAGGGCAATTGCCATATCTGATAGTCCTCTGAGTTTAAATCTTGGTTTTTGAGCACTGTTCCCTGTTGCGTTGCTCTTTGGACAATATTATGTTAATTGGATATTTCTTTTACCTTGGCAACAGAAATATGGGTACCTGATGGGACAAAGTGGTACACTCCAACAATCATGCTTGTCGGTTTGGCTAAGTGAGAGGTTGGCCTATAGATGCCAATTTTTTTGATTCGGGGATTTTCATTATTGAATTTTAAAAAGCTTGCTAAATAGCTTGTGAATCTCATCTGAGAGGACAATTTTAATGTTGGGTGTTTCAGATATATGAAGGCATTTACAGTCTGTCTCATTTCTAGCATGGATGGTTGTCGTCAAAAATCTGACAAAAACAGCACCAAAACATCACAAAAACGTGATCGACAAATTACAAAATAGAATCTAGCCATCAGTATGTGTATTTCTACCGTGTGACCTGTAGATGCTGAGAAATCGGGCCAAACACCAGTTCGCATGTGAGACGAACAGTAATTGATCTCTACGTTGGATGAATGAGTGATGAGTGCTAACATGGGTCAGAAAATTCCTTAAATCTATTGGGCATCTCTCTGGCATCCATTTGAATTTATGTGGAATAACAAGCCTTTTATATCCTGCCTGAATTTCATTAATCTAGCTTGTAGGTGATAACATCACGCCAATTCCAGTAAACTGCTCATAAGCGCTTCTTAGATTGTTGAATATGTTTTTAAGTGGATTCGTTTTGAAGCATTCCAGTGAATGCTCACAATTTTTCATAGAAAAGGCGCAGGTTTTCAAACTTATCTTATGTTTGTTGCATGAGATAGGTTCTGCTAACACTTTTCCGTGGTTACTTATCAGGTGTGGTTGTGTCGGAGTTTGGTTGGCTTGAATTAGTTGAAATGAATGTGCAAAGTTGCTTTGAGAATTGCCATGTTTTATGTAATTATCATCAGTTTGAATTAGATTTTTCTCTGAAATTGGTAGCCAGTGAAATTGTTTTCTACTGTGACTTACACTGTCATGTCTTTTCAATCAATTTGCAATGTATAGCAAAAATAATGTGATGGCGTTCGTTGAATTGTTGGTGTTATATTTTTTTATTACTTGGGATACATTTCCAATAACAACAGTGAGCTGTATATACAACTGAAATGTTTGAATTACATAAATTAAATTCCAATAAACTAAACAGTCAATAATACAATCACATAACGACAGGCACTTGCTTTTGGCTGTGTGGTGGTCATTTTCTTTACATGAATGTTAGGTATTAGATTCGGTCAACCACAACAATTATATTTATATACATAATTTACAAATGTTCCACTACTTTGTGAAGCAACTTCCACCTAATTTGCAGAATAAGCGTGATGCAGGAAATTTGAACAAACCTGGGAATTTTTTAGAAGATATAGTGGCAATGGGGAAAATACAAAATTTTTTATCCACCAAAAGGAGCTTTGGTGCGGCTATCTACAATTTTGAATACTCACACTTAGGCCAGACTTGTTTAATTTTTAGCTTCTCGGATCGACCGACCAAAAAGATTTTGTGCCTATAGAAAGAGTAATTTCAGCTTACCCACAATTTTTATTAAATTTACATTATAAAAAATGAGATTACAGCTTCATCTTTTTTTTCGTCTTACTGGCCGACCTGTGAAAAAGTGCCCCGCGAAGGTCCGAGAAGCTAAAGATCAATTATGTCTGCCCTTAGTACTAGAGACTACTTACATTGGCATCTACAAAGGGCGTCTTCAAGGCACTCCATTTTGCCATTATTTATATGTGCTGCAAATTTACAAGAATGGGTGTCAGTCGAACTGCAGACCTTAATAACTTAGACAAAAGCTATTTTCCGACTGACTTCTTCATAATCTGCTTATTTCCATACGGGTATAAATGATATATCAACGATTAGGCCAAACTCAGTCATGACCCAATTACTACCATCCCTAAATTTGTAACAACATTTTCAGGCCACAATTGAATAATACATGATTTTGCAGGTGTACAATATGAAATCATCGTGCGAATATGAATATACATCAATTATACGCAATTTACATTTTGTCGTATTTACATTTACGCTATATACCTTTCAACATTTTAACATATGAATAAAATAATTGCGTAATGAATGATGATTATCTCAATTTCCCAGGTAAGGATCTTGAATAAAATATGCCTAGGCATTATACAAGTGCACTTGATATAAATAGAATATACATAAAATAGTCAATTACTTGTGATAGAATGGGTGTGTTCAATTTCATAAACTGAAGATATCTACTAGTATCTAGGCTAAACATGCTGAACCTGTGACTAAAGATCCAATATATTATGTAATATATGTATCACAGCAGCTTTCTCACTGGGATTTTCTGCAGCTAAATGAAAAACTGTCTTGCCATAATTGTTCTATTACATGTCAGTGGATACAGGGTTTGTCACGATGAAATATTAACCATGCAATCATGGATAATGTGATCTACAACAACCAATTTGCTGCTATTATGTTTTTTTGTCTCCTATGGTGACACTTATGATTGATATAACTTCCGCCCTCGATATGGGCAGTTTTATAAAATGACGCATTGTGAAACTCCTTTAAAATCCTTATCGTGAAGACGATTCGTGATATACGTTCGCCAAACTGCCATGTAATAGAATAACAACGACAAGCAGAAATATTCCTAAAATCAATAAACTAGTTAGAGCGATGAAAAATTACTTATCATAGAAAGCAAATAATTGGAAAAGGACTAATAACAAACAGACGAGAGTTGGTGACTCGATAAAAGTTGCTCCAGACTGGGCCATTTTGGCACAAGGCTCTTCCACTGCAGAACTTGTATGATTGTTGCACAGTGAAGTTTTGCAGCAGAATCCACATTCAGAAGTTGTGAATTGGCCATTGGGGTATTCGTTACTGCATGTGGACGATGAGCAAGATAGTTGTGTGGCGTTGGTTGCCCTGTCGAATTTGATCTGGAACAGAACATCATAATTTATGATGCTGCTTGAGAGTGAGTGAAACAGGTGAGGTACAGTGCCGCCTGTAAGTAAGTGAAACGCATGAAATGGTGCCATTGCATCAATGCTAAACATCCTCAACCAAACTGCTTGTGCAGGTATGAATTCACATCCGATGAGAGGGAAACATATTGGGTCATAATGGCCGATATGTGAGGCATGTGGGATGACAATGGCAGCCAATTTTCTCAGCTGCAGTCGGGAGTTAGTTATGGGTCAAAGTCGTTGATAAGTAAGTGAACCACCCTTCCCTATTAAATAACATTGGGCCTGTGTTTCACTTACTTATCAAAGAATTTGACCCATACCTAACTCCAACTACAGCAAAGAAAATTGGCTGCCATTTTTATCCCACATGTACTTTTCCTGTTCTGCACCATGTTTGTAATTGCTCACCTGACACCCTCCAGTTGCCATACACGTCTGCCAGGTGCTGCTGTCGTCACAGTTGCTTCCGTTGCAGAAATAGCAAGTGATTGGCTGCAAATGCAAAGAATTATGCTAATTGCTATTTTGCTGAAGAATAGTGGTTTCACACCAGACCAACACACATGCGCAACTGACAAACATTTACAGTGAAATAAGTATTTGAATTTGATCCCGCCTGTCAATTTGAAAATTTCTCCAAAATTCTATAAAGTCTTATGTGCTATGCCACATTTTATTTGGTATCTTTTTGTCGCCATATTGGTCTATGACAAAAGGCAACTGAATATTCATTTACTTTCCTGCCTATGTCAATTATTGTTAAACACAGCACGGAGATAAAGAGTTAGCATTTTTGTAAATTTTGACCCATATCAATTGCAGGTTCTGTAGATGTATTCTAATGTTCATGTTTTTTAGTCCAGTAGTATGCAACATTTGAAATGTTGAATTTTTTTAATAAATGAGAAATACAGAATGTCTGTGTGAAACATAACCCATCCGTAAATAACATCCTGCCATATTATGTTTTGTATTTAGCTGTATTTCAATAAATTTGTAAATAGCCTGTTTTTATTATTTACCGCCAACTCTAGGTAAGATTATTTTATCTTCTTCATATCACAGAATGCCTTTTAAGGTTAACAATATCATATTGTATTAAAACTGCATAATGTAAGACTTGAATAACTCTTCCAGTAGTAGATTGGTTACTGGGGGAAAAAAGGGAAAAAACACCACAAAGTTAGTGTATCCCATGTCATTTTGGTATTATGTTTCGTTATCAAAGTCAGAAGTTTGAGCACTATTTTGTTGATGTCTCGCAAAGAAAAAGACTTCTTCGTTCTGTTCGAGTCAGATATGACAAAAAGACAGGTCATACTCTCAATTGGTCAATTCCGCGGTAACTTTTGACAATTGATCAATTTTCTGGCCTTAGCAAAATTTGATAGAAATAAAAAACAAAAATTGTGCGGCTGGGTCATGTCATTCTCTGTGCCTTAAAGATTGAATAAATGAAGAAAACAGGTTGGGAGATCAATTGTTGTTTCTGGTATGAGGAAAAAATATATTCCTGTGACTAAGGGGCCGACCAGACGATAGTTGGGGGGGGGGGTATGGACTTTACCCCCGGGACCAACTTTTTTTTTCTAATGAAATCTCTGCATGTAACGAGAAATACAGATCTTTTACCGTTGCTGTTGTAGTGGTTACTGGCATCTCCGTCGTTGCCTCCCTCGCACCGCCCTTGAATAAAGAAAAACATGTTTTCATTAGGTATTTAATTGTCAAAATATTTACTTTGATAATATAGTTATTACATTTTTAAATGAATTATGTAATTTAAAAATGGCCATTTTGTATTTCCCTAAAGTCAGAGGATGTTGTACACTGGCGGCTCTGGCACTCGCCTACAAATGTGTTTTGCAATATGTTATTTTTAAATTATATAAGGTGGTGCACTTCTCATTTGGCCTGATTGTTTCAGAAGCCCAGTCTGACCTGACCCAGTTTTCTGAGCTTCTCTTATTCACTGTACTACATGCATATTGACCAAGTTTTCATATTCAAACTGTTTTGGTGTACATGATGGCAGTTAAGATGATTAGTTTCCATTCATCCTTCTAACAGGCTCTGTTGAATCTTAAAGTTAAGTTTGCCAATTCGCTGTTTGAGATCAGTTGCAGAACTGTTGTAATAACTAAACACAGGGTTAAAGACATTGTTTTGATTTTACACAGTAGAAATGTCAACAAATTAGAGCCAACAAAACTACTATCAGAACAAACAAGAACCCGCAGGTTGCATAATGCAGGTGGAATTTTCTACTATAGGGTTGAGTTTGACACAATGTTTTCAAAACTTGGATTTTCATATGCATATGAGTTCTGAAACTTCAGGCGTTGGTAAAAAACAACTGTTTCCGGTCTTATTTTTCAGCTGTCAGAAGGGCATCATTTTGTTAATATCAATAAATGAGAAAATCCTGTCTCTTAATACCCTATACACATCCCATAATGCTCATACACGCCATTGCAGATGTTCTCCATCAGTGAAAATCTGAAAATGATATTCAAATGGCAAGATCAAGGTGCTCCGTCCAATCCACAAACTCATCTACGAAAACAATCTGTAACCAGATATGGAGCACTGAACACGACTGTAAGCAAAAATAGGTATATATAGAATGTATTTTTTTTATTTATTACACATAAGGAAAACAGGAAAAAAGAAATCTTACTTTTTCCGGACCATCATAAAAACACTGTTGTAATTTTGGCTATAAGTGAGAACATCTGTTTCTTAATACCCTATTTATAATCCAAAATGCTCCTAAACACCACTGTAGATGTTCTCCATATGTGAAAATGTGACTTTCCAATAAGATAATGCTATTTAGATGGTAAGATCATGGAGTTCGTCCTAATCCACAAAACCCATTTTTCTACAGAAACAATCTGTCAACAGGCCTAGAGCAATAACCACTGGATTTTTTAAAGCGATAATTAGTATATATATAGATTGCCTGATATATATTCCACATACGTTTTTCTTGATTCTTAGATTTTGGGATTAGAAAAAATTATATATAACTTTTTTGATCGGCATGAAATGCATCATTTTACCCCATATTGTCACAAATATGATTTTCTTTATAAAAATAACCCATACATAATCCAAAATGCTTCTGCGCACAAAACTAGGGGTTCTCCACTAACGGAAAATCTGATTTTCAAACACGAAAATTCACTATTTGATAGCAATATCGGGGTGCATGTTCTAATCCACAAAACCCATTATATGGTAAGTGACTGGTATAATGCAGTTGCACATGCGCACCTGCATTAAAAACAACTTTTTAAATCTAAGAAAATCTAGTTAGTGCCCATTAGTCAACTCCAGGTCATCTTGGGCTACTGAAAAGAACTCTAGAAGTGAGTTTCTGTGGAGTGCACCACCTTTTGTATATAATCTGTTGCATTGCACTAATGACTGGAAGACCAGATAATTACAGTCTTAGTTTCTGATTTTACAGTCCTTGTCATACTTACGTGGAATCTCAAGTTCTTTTCTATGCTGTTGAACAGTGATGTCAAGAGATGACTCTATTCTAGCATTGCAATATATGTAAATTGACCACAACCTGTGATGTCATTTTAAACTGGGTCAGATTCCCCAGCTTCTAACCAATGCGAATCCACCAAACTGAGCATCACAGTTTCAACTCAGTGTCAGAGTGAAAATTGGGTCTGGGAAAACCCATGCAAGTTTGACATCACTGCCTCTCAGCCAATGGGCTGCCAGAACAAATATACATAACATAACCATGTGTTAACAAACAAATTGTCAAAGCCTTCTGTTTATACCAACTTCCGTCAAAGTTTAAAGTTGTAAGTTAGCAAGTTTTATTTGTAGATTAATCAAACAACTCTGTTGGGATTATAACAGTAGTCTACTGTGAATGCTCACAAAGCTGCCATTTGGTAGGATTAGACTGGTGATTGCTGTGATAAATCATGGGATCATAAATGTAATGCTTCCTTCAATATATCAATGTTTGAACTGTGATGCGTAGTTTACTGTCAGCCCATTGGCTATCAAGCTGTGATGACGTAGTTCACTGGGGCCAAACGGATGGGGCGACTGCAGTTGCCCCATCTTTCAATATGGAGGATGCCAAAGAAGGAGTACTAATTCTGCATCGTTTTCTCATAAAATGCCTTTAAATTCCCTTAAAAATAGTTGTACATGGCCTAATATCCAATCTAGGATCTTCCTGCAGTGCAAGGTCTTGTCTATCTCTTGTCAATTTCTTTAAATTGAGGGGTTCTGGAATCGGCGGGATGGGGAAACTCTATTTTCCAACTTTGAAAAGATGGGGAAACTTATTTCATGAGATGGGGCAACTGATACATTGACTGATTAACTTTGCTTGTTTCTTGGGTGGTATAGTCAATAAAATTGCATCAAATATGTCAGAAGTAACCTAGGGCGACACAAAATTTGTAGAGATCTTACCATCTAATTTAAATTTTAAGAATTCAGGTTGGTGGACACAGAAAAATCGAAGATCCACTTACTTCACAATCTTCACTCCTGCATGTATTTTCATTGAAGTATTAAGTAAGGGTAGGCTTACGACTATTCAATCTGGGGGGAGGGGGGGGGGCTTTTTTAGAGAAATAATTTCTTGCTCAGTTTTGGTAAAATAAATAATTTATTCTTAAGTTGTCTTAAAATAAATAATTTCTGGTGGGGGAATTTCTTAGCAGAAGGATGTTAGGCCTACTTGATTTCAGAATGAATATTTGGGGATGTCGCATGCTCAAAATAAATACTTTTGCCATTATACTATGAAATAAATGATTTAAATAAATGATTTGTTGCCACGGACATCTCCCAAGCCCCCTTAAACTGAAATGGTCTCCCTCTAAATAATTCTAAAATATTTCAAGCAAGCATAGGAGTAAGAGGAAGGCCCTCCAAAAAGCAATTATTTGGGGGGAGTTTCATGCAGAAAATTTCGGGGGGGGGACATTTGGGAAAGTAGTTTTTGGGCAAACCCCCACCTAAAAAAGAAAATAGAGAGGGGTATATTCGTGATCCGACTGTATAGTAGAGGTCATCAGGATGGTTCCAACTACCTATCCTGTGTGTCAATCTATCCATCTATCCAAATAAAAGAGGGCGTCTGTGCGGGGGGCCCGGGAGGGGGAGGGGTGTATTTGATTTATCCCAATTTCAAGATCCATGGCAGTTTCTGCATTTCAACACATTTGATCATCTGCCTGAATTCCTTTGCCCCCCCCCCATCCCCTCCCAGGGTGCCGATTTTGTCTATCTAGATATAGACTATAATAGGCCCATGTCAACATAAGCAGTCTATGCTTTACTTGGATTATTCCCAAGTCTCAATGTAGTTTGCCAGGAGAGGCACTATATAGGCCTAAATGACTGTTTTATGAAGTGCCCTCAACTTTGCAGAATAATATGCAGATGTTTATTTTGCACTAAACATTTAAAAAAAAGGGTATATTTATCTTAGTCATACAATATCAACTGATTACTCTCTTATGGTCACCCCTTATAAACCCCTAGTTTAAAAGATTGTGTGCAATTATGAATTTTTTTAAATGAAGATGGTTTTTTTAAGGCTCTCAAATGAAATTAACAAAAAAAAATGTAAAGAAAATTTCGTTTAAATATTGCTTGTATATATTTGGTGAGGGCAGGGTACTATAAATACCTGAAATGGGCAAACAATTGTGTTAAATTAATCTTAGTTAGCTTCAGTTTCCCCATCCTTCAAATCATTTTGATATGAGTTTCCCCATCCTCGGGAATGAGTTTCCCCATCCCGCCGAAATTGAAACTTGCAGATTTAAGAAATAAAAGCCACTTTTCCTGTCAGTTCAGCTCACTGGCCCCGTTTGTGTAGCAAATAGATCATTCTCATTAACTTTCCCAGTCCATATTAAGTTGGCAAATACTTTAATCGACGTGATTCATCTTGGCTTTATTTGGATCCTCCATATTGAAAGATGGGGCAACTGCAGTTGCCCCATCCGTTTGGCCCCAGTGTAGTTGAAGGGGCTATCCCTGATAAAACTCTTACTCTGACACTGTTGAAACTGTGACGCCCAGTTCAGGAGGATCAACATTGGCTAGAAGCTGGGGAATCTGACCCAGTTTGAAATGACATCACAGCCTGTAGTTAATTTACATATATTGCAATGCTAGAATAGAGTCATCTGTGACATCACAGTTCAACAGCATAGAAAAAAAACTTGAGATTCCACACATGTATGACAAGGACTGTAACAAATTAATGAACAAGTTGGTCAAATGGCTGCCAAAAGATAAGACATGAAGTCCCTTTGCTCACCCAACCTCTTGAGGTATGGAAATGTGGACATAAAAAAAACAACGATACATAAGTTTTTGATGAACTAGGTTGCATTAGATTGATATGGTAATTATGGTATCCAGTAGGTACTTGATTTCTGTGCAGCTTCAGCAAAATCTGCATCTTCTATTTGGTGACAAACATTGAGTAACCGAGTGAGCACCTGAAATGATCGATCGTCCTCTCTATAGCATTGCGTCTTGCAAACAGAATCCAGGTCGACTCAATGTAGACACCGTACTAAATTTGGCACAGACTTTGCTCCCTAAATGTTTACCTTGGTTTCTCAGGACTCATCATGTATGCATAGATGCCTCCCATTAAGTGTTAATTAGAGAAATGGATGTGTGGCCTTGTTTTTCCACTCCTTCGAATCAGCCCATGCCTGGTAGATAAAACCTGTTTTGTATCTATATATTGAGGCACTTAACAATCTGGCAACAAATTTGGTTGGAATGACAGCAGAATGATCAATTCTGCAAATATGGGGGGTTTTTTTTCTGGCAACCTGATCAAGTATTCTATGTGGTTCTTCTATGTTTTCAAAATTGATCGGTTGCAAACGGTTGCAAAAATGCACAAAAGAGTAAAGCGGAGTAAAAAGATACCACACAGTGAAAGGCCACCCAGCGTTAGATTTATAAATTACATTTCTAGTGGCTTTTGTTAGAATGGAGACTTCAAAGGCAAACAGCACTAAAACTCTGTAAATATTCTTGAAAACCTGACGGTCGAAACAAGAGCAGGCCACTGTTTCCTTGCACCGCTCCATCAACATAATTATGGCATCCCTGACCATCAAGAAAGCTACCCCAAAAGCTTCATGTTTCACGATGTTACAATCAGAGAAACCTTGTTTCAAGTTCCTTCCCATGCAGACATGATGATTACATGTCAAAAGTGGCGTCCACCTGTTTGCGTCTGCAACAGTCAAAGCTGCTGCTGACACAACTGCCGAATCAGGGGCTCCCTGTGGAACTCCTGTCTTGCTGCCCGGCATACATTCTTGTCGTAAAGTTCTCTGTACCCTATAGTACCAGTATGTAAAATTAGTGTTTCCCTTATCAAGAAAGTAGAGCATGGGTGGGCCTGATCTCCAAGCAGATATTCAGTTTTGTAGAGAAAAAAAATGCCTGTAAAAACGCATCTGTTCCGTTTTTACTCAACTCATTAAGTGAGGTGGTATTGGATCTGGGTCTCCAATCTCCCCGTATATCGTTACATATATACTCCACTCCCATCCATGCAGCATAGTGTATTGGGATGGAACTTAACCTTAATACCTTTTTGTAACTTGATGTTTTTGATCTTATCATGATTAATGGATCAGCATAGGCCTATTTGCAAAATGAAATAGATACAGCCTGTATGAAAAGCTACCTGCAGTACATGCAAGGTGGTAACTTGACATGAAAAGAATATTTATTACTGAAATGTTTATGGCATGTGTATATATATTTTTATTTTTTGTAATTTCCATTTATGGAATGTTACTGGATGCACATCCTTTCAAGAGCCTCTATATTGTATGTGTGTTATATAGCCCTGACCGTGTCTGAGCCCATGGGACAAAAATGTAGTTGTGTTGAATTGAGCGTTCTATGATGCGGCAACTGAAAGACTCTGGATATCCTGTTTACAACAGAATGTCAGCAATAGAATCATACTGTTGGTGTAGAATGTCTACTGTTGCAGTTAGAATCGCTGTATTTATTTTGGAATGTCCGCTATTGGTATTGAAACACTTGTTGTTGAGAGAGAATGTCCGCTATTGTAATTTAAAGCTTCCTGTTCATTTGTGAATCTCAGCAATTGTAATTGGAACACTTGTTGTTGACTGAATTGATATAAATCACTAAAGAGATTAATTTATTTCATACAGTATTCTTTTGACAAACATCAGTGGCCTTTCACAAATGACTAACAGTTTATATTTTTGAACTCTCCACATCAATATTTAATTGCTGATCAAGATAAACACTCACATTTGTTTGATTTGAGACTTCATCAGCTGTTGTTTGCATCACCTGTGGAAAAAAAATAGATGTGAAAAAAATGTGTACACAAAGCTAAGATATGCAGTCATGTTGGATGGTATATATTATATGTATTATATATATTATATATATTAAGACTTTACTCTTAATGCAAAAATAGTGTTTGCTTGGGATTTTCCATAATGGATGTACATGTATTATGAAATGACCAATATGAATGCAATGTATATCCTGTAAATATGCTGGGTTTCATTTTTTTTTTTTTCTGGAATTTAATTTTCAGAAATACTTCTCAATTTGCTAAAATCATGAAAAGTGTGATACAATGATGTTGAAGGAAATACGTAAATTGGATAACTTCATCTGTAAAATATAATTTTAAAAAGATAAATATTTCGGTATACATAATTTGTTTATCTGAATCAACAAGCAGTGATTGGTGGTCCTGTTGGTGAAATAAAAGAAAATTAGCAAAGCAAATTCATCCGCTGCCCATCCAGGGAAGCATAGCTGAAGGAAAAGAGGCAGAATGTTAGCCCCTTAAGCAGTACACCACAAGGTGTTAGAATACCAGTGAAGACCCTGTTAAAATTGTTAGTGAATTCATCCAGTGATACAGAATTGTGATGAAGAAAAAAGTGAGCAAGATGCCAGCTATTGTAATTGGAACACTTGTTGAGAGAGAATGTCAGCTAAAAGCTATTGTAGTTTGAAGCATCCTATTCATTTGGGAATTGGAGCGCACAGTGGTTGGTTTGGAAGCATCCTCTTCATTCCGGAATGTCGGCTTGGAACACTTGTTAAGAGAAGGTCAACTATTGTAGTTCGAAGCATCCTGTTCATTTGGCAATGTCAGCTGTTTCAATTAGAACACTTGTTGTCGGAATGTTGTCAGCTATTGTTATTAGAACCATCCTTTTCATTGCATTATAAAAGAGGCCTATGTCATCTATTGCAAACAGAAAACTCCTTGTTTGCAGCAGAATACTAAATATTGCAATTGGAATCTGTTCGACAGTTCGTGGCAGAACATTAGATTTTGCATCAAACACATCTTTTATTATCGTTTTCATAGCTACATGTTTTTTGAAAACTTCGTTTTGCAGTTAAACCGTGACATCATCAGGGTATCTGTGAATGTGATTGGTCTAATCTTCATTCTGTGACATATCAGTTCAGAGTTTGACATCACGGTTTATGACAAAGGAAATTAAAACTGCCAGGCAATGTTATCGTTTGTGTACAACAACAACAAACAACTTATGTCTTAGCTGATTGTCACACCTTACCAGAAGAGTTGCTGTTCAATGTTTCCCAAACAAAGCCTGTTTTAGTGTTTGTCACAAGACACTCGTCATCATAATTTCAAATTACTTTGTTACATTTGTTGTTAGTCATTGTACACCGCAGGCCAAAAGTTTTAGTATACTGAAGATTGTTGGCTGTCATTTCTAGCAGAATCATTTTACAATTTGAAATTTGGCAGTTATTTAGAAAACCTTTATAGAAATATAGTCATATAAAATCTTCACATAATTTGTGATGGCAACTGGGGTAAATTGCATGTTGAATGGCCAAAAACCGGGAAAATGGCATGTCCAATGATTGCCTGGTTTCATATAAATCAGTGCTGTGGCACTATTTTTGCAGGTATTTGGAAAGTAAATGGAGATGTTCCTAACAGCAATGGCTTTCAAGTTCAAGGTGGTGGTGAGCAGCTTATCATTTCCAAAGTTTTGTCCAGCAGTGTAACTCTGCTTCGAGAATAATATAGGCCTAAGTGGTTTGTTTGCTTTAGTTACATTCTACTGAAGCATCTATCGACCACTGTGGGTATTAAGGCTGAACCAGGTAAACATGCCTTATCCATGTGTCAATGCATTTCGGCAGTTTCTTGAAATGTATGCTTGTTATATACAAAGTTATGCAACTGTTTCTGTGACATCACAGTTTTGAGATGAAGCAAAGTACAAACTGGAAAAACACGTATCTATGAAAACGATAATAAAGGCAGAATGTACTCTGGCCTAATGTGGAAAGACTCTTAGATGTTTTGTTTGAAGTGCATACAACTGGACACCTTTCAAAGCTGCCACAAGTTCTTCAAGTAACAACTAGCTGAAATCTGTTCATCTTTCTTCTGATCTTTTTTGTGTTTGTGCCTTGTGATTGGTACTGTCATTCCAAAGAACATTTCAATAACTTATGGTTGGAGACACAATGAGAAAGTGTCTGTTCTAAAAATTGTGTTTTGTATTAATTTGGCTGTGAATACAAAGGTTTGTGAGTGCGAAAGAAAGAGAACAGTGATTCCATCCCACTTGGTGAAGGTGTGATGATGCTTGGAAGAGCCGGTGAGAAGTGAAAGTGAAGGGCGTGGCAAACCAGTTTGTTTATTTACGCAGACTTACCGTAGGTGCTTTAGTTGTACTGCTATTTGTGTTATTAGTTGTATTCATTGATACTGTGCTGACACTATCCGCTATTGTGATATTGCTGGATGTAGAGTTGCTCTGCCATATAAATTGAGAAACCATTTTACCTTTTGGTAATAATATGCACTTGCAAGAGCAATTTAGTTGTTTAGTCAATTTTGTCAGGTACTTCAAAATTTCCAAACAAAGCAAAAACAAAATTATTTTGCTCTTTGTAAAAATTTTGTGATTTTAAAAGCTTTTTTAAGCTGCCCGAATGCCTGGACTTTGGTTTTTATGTGCTTGAATTTGACTCATCCAGTTGCAGACTAGACATGGTTAAGTGTCACCACAGGCACTAGCCTTGCAATACACAATAGTAAATATACACAAGGTTATATACAAGGTGGTGCACTTCTCACTCGGCCTGATTATTTCATAAACCCAGTAGGACCTAACCCACTTCTATTCTCCGAGCTTCTCTGATTGGCTTAACAGGTCGAGATAGGCTAATCGTCTCTAAGTGTGACAAAGTTTTCATGTCAAGCACTGTTTTTGATGCACATATTGTCAGTTAAGGAAGATTACTTTGTAAATAACCTGCTAACAAGCTCCATCAAATCTTAAAGCTTAGTTTGCCAGTTTACAGTTTGAGATCACTCAAAGAATTGTGGTGATCATTAAATGTGGGATTAAAGAATTTGTTTGTGTGAAGAATTATGAGAAATTTAGAGCAAACAGAACTACGAACATTAAAAAGAATTTTAGGAAATTAATTTTGCCTGTTGGTCAAATTACTAAGGAAAAAGTGAGTTTCTGTATAGTGCAATGCCTTTGTGTACATATTTACTCGGTTGCATTACTCTTGTATTAACTGAAAGGCCAGCACCTGTGGTCTGATGCGCAATCTATAGCTCCAGATTCTGTATCGTGCCTAACCCATGTTCAGAGATGATTCCACAACAACCGAACCACTTGGAGAGGTTTGAATCAACCTCAAGCATTTTCAAACCAACCGACTTACCACTGGGGATATGGTTGTCACAGAAACTGTGTCACCAGTTGTGTTCACTGTCATTGTAGTGGCCTCAACCAGAGTAAGGGTTCCTGAAGTGGCTGCTAGGGCTTTTGTCTGTGTATAGTCAAGAGTAGAAGTTGTAATAATTGGTTCTTCTAAAACTAAATATTGCAGTACTTTTCAATGAGTATTGTAAGAGTGTTCTCTACTTCTAATTACTACAAGAAGTGGCAATTCTAGATATGGTAGAAGAAATTGGTGTATAGGATGTTAAATTTCTAGGAATGTTAGATTTTTACTTTTCTAGTGTAAGGTACTGTGATACATTGTTAGTTTGTGATGTAGAGCTCATCCTTAGATTAGTTCACTTTTGGGATTTAAGTATCTTAAAAACTTGATTTTGGCGCATTAAAATCGCCTTCAACCGTCAGGATTATCTGCAATCAAATCGCTGAAGATGTCTGGCAGCAGAATCAGAGTCACTTCTAAGGATAAGCTCTAGTTGAAAAAGAATTGAAGATTCAGAGCGTTGATTTTATTGAGGTAGATGTGCCGGAGAGTGACTGTACCTCGACTCTCAACTTACCACTGGTGCCTGGGTAGTAGTGTCATTTGCGCCAGTATTCGTGTCCATGGACATTGTGGTAGCACTTACTGTATCGTTTCCAGATGAGTTAGTATTTGCGTTAGTCTGCATGCAAGACAACGGGAAGAATTTACATGTAGTCAGGGTAATAGTGAATTTGGACATCGAAATGTTATTTAGTGAGATATAATATGCAGATGGAAACTTCTCTTGTTTGAACTAAAATTGTTGTATTAAAGAAAGTTATTTTTGACCGAAAAAAATCAGAAAATACTGAACGCTGATGATATGACCCGAAATCAGGAAAACAATCGTAAATTTTTCATTTCTAAGTCCAAATACTTTATAAAAATTCCTTTCTTGCTTAAAAAAAACTCAACTTCATGTTAGTGTTGAATTCTGGACTGAAAGGAAAATACTCACTGCTGCAGCTGCGGTTGTCATGGCATCAGTACTGTTTGTCACAGATGAAGATGCTGTTGTTACAGCCATTGTGGCATTGGTTGAAGAGTCAGGACTTGCTGTGGTTGCCTGTAATAGATTTAGAAAGCAAGTTAATGTGTGGGCTTGTAATGGATATTTAGAGAGATTTAGTGACAAATTGAAAATGGAATGCCTTACGTTTCAGAAGATGAAGACTACAGTAAGGTCTATATTAGTATACTTGTATATACTTGACAATGTGTGTTTAATATCGTTTGTGCATTGTATACCTTACAGTCTGTGCAACTTGAAAGTAAATAGATTGGTGATGTTTTGCGTTGGGTCAATGCTAAACATCCCCAACTAAACTGCTTGTGAGAGAATGGATCATAAAGTATTTCGTCTGTTTTGCACAAACCCTTTTTAGAGCGTGACATTCAAAAGCAGTCTTGTGAAAGTTGCATGGTTAATTTTTACATTTTAGTGGCACTAGTTAGCAACTTACAGTGCTTATTGAAAGTAAGTAAAAGAGATGACTTTTGGCAATATATATATATATATATTAGCTGTGAAAAACACAACTGTATGCAGCTGCATTGACAGAGAGGTAATTTCTTAGGATTATGCCATAATGACAATATTCGATGCCACTACTTGTAATTGCTGTACTCACATGGGTCAAAATCTTGCATCTGTAAGTGAATGTATTTACTAAGTGAAAAACCCAAGGCAAATGCAATTCCATTTAGAAGAGGGGCAGGGTTCACTTACTTATATAAGATTTGATCCATTTGTAACTTTCTGTAGAGCAGCCATTGATGAGAATCCTTGCTCCCACAAGTAGTTTCATTGTGGATGTTCATCATTGACCATTCAAAGCATTGACTCTTTCACTTACTTACAGGCAGCACCGTAAGGTATACAATGCATAAACTAGTATTAAACATGCTTTGTCGAGTGTACCACTAGAGCTTTGTTGGCTTCATAAGCAATTCCATTTTTCAGTTTGCCACTATGGCAAACCATTGCAAAGTTGACTTGCATTTTAGCTGCACTGTATGTTGCCTAAAAATGGCTAATGCAGGGTAAATGTACCAGTTGGATGCTGACTTTTACTAATAGTTGGCAGCCATATACAGCACTTGTGACCTTCATAATCATTCAATATTTTGCAAGCCGTCTAGTTTTCTGATCTAAGTGCAGCGATACTGCCGACCCATTATACTTACTGCGTTTTCCGAACTTGCAGAAGTTTGAGCCTGCGAGTTCCCAGTGGTGCCAGTCTGAAAAAGAGCCAGCAAAAGGATATTAACCTCGAATGACAAGTACAATATAAAAGTGTGGAAAAATCAGAAGTGTTTTTGGCTCACATCCTATGGAAATATGTTTTGCATGATTGGCTGGGCTCAATCTCAAATGGGAAAACATCTGACAAAGAACGAGGTTCCACGGGGACCATCACTTGGGGATGCCAATATTTCAGGATCAATTACCAATATTGGATGTTGGATTGATGAGACTATAACCTGAGGTAAAAATACCTCTTGCCCTCTTTTTCTGTGATGTTCCTGCATGTGCATACTTGTTTTCCACATTTCGACATATTGCCATGTAAAGCCACATACATGCCAAACATCAGTTGTTGTGCTTGTTAATACTGTGCAAATGAGCTTATTTTGTTAAGACTGACTAAGTTTGGGACATGGGGCACAGTGGTACCGGGGGATTGTTCTTCCTTCTCGACAAGATTCTTTGTTTTGTTACAATATCAGATCAGTGTTCCCATAGCCAAGTGGTTAGAGCGCTTGACTGCGACTCCACTGGCACTTGAGGGCACGGGTACGAATCCCCGTTCCTGAAACTCAATTGGAGTGAGTTGCTTGTGGCTGTGGCTGGGGAGGGTGGCCACTTATGTTGGCAGGAGTCCACCTCCTGTCAGGTGTGAGCAGCAACGCCTCCAGCCAGACTCCTCTTGACTGCATGAGTGGATAAGCAATGTGAAGTGAAAACCACAACAAGGAAAAAGCTGTCACCAGGAGCGCTGAAGATCTAAAGTCATCAGCCCCCGCAGGTCTCGGGCCTCCTCGTGGCGGTGGGTGGTAACACAAGAGTGAAGTCCTCTATCTCTTGTGGCCAACACGAGACAGTGCGCAAGCACACGTCTCCCCGACAGAAATGGGGCAACCTGTTTGTCGTGGGTTGCGACCCGTGTTGGAGGATGAAGGGGTCCTGGTAGTTGAGTTGGTTGGGACAAAGTTGGTCCCTCCCATACAATACACTACTTTGGCCTGGATTTCTCCCAGACGGGAGGCTGGATTGGCCCGGTCCAGTCAATCGGCTTGTCATGTTGTCATTAGGACTTTGGTCCTATTTGGCCATGGCTGATGGGTCAATCAAAGAAGGGTAGAAACCGGATATTTGCCTGCCATGGTTATTTTCTCATGATTGAGGCTGTATTGCAGGCCTAGCCTTTAGAGAGTATATCCTTCATGTATTCCTGGGACTAGGGTACTGGGCTTTGCCCTACCCGACTTAGTCTCCCCGTGTTGGGCTCCGTGGTGGGTGGGGACCATGAAGGATGAAGAATGGAAATCTGTATGGATTTTTTCAACCATAACCTATCTCAAGGACTTTTTGACTGTGAACCTGAACCTTGGCCAAGGTATATAGTGCTAAAAGGCAAGGACGAGGCATTCCAACAGATGTCATCAACGATACGGGCGAAAGCCCTTCTTCAGACAATAGGCAAACCAGAGGATGTAAGACGATTCCCTGGTTCCCTCTTGATTAAATGCAGGGATAGAGAGCAATCTCAACGACTACTGGACATGGAACAACTACATATTGCAAAGGTGGAAGTGGCTCCACATGAAAAGTTAAACTCAATCCAAGGAGTGATACATTCATTTGATAGCCACGAGAACACTAATGCGGAGCTCCTCGACTGGTTCGAGTTCCGCAAAATTCCGGTTGTCTCCATTTACAGAATGTCGCAAAGAACAACAAAAGATGGCTCGGTAGTAGAGACTCTTTGTCTCACCTTTAAGGGAAACCGGCTACCGGAAGCTGTAGAAATTGGATTGAATTCTGTAGGGTGCGCCCCTACATCCAAAATCCACGGCGCTGTTACCGATGCCAGAAATATGGTCACATTACCAAGACATGTAAAAGCAGAGTGGAGGTATGTGCCAACTGTGGAGGCTCGGATCACACCCATACTAAGGATGCTCCGTGTGGTCTCCCTCCAAGATGTGTCAACTGCAAGGGAAACCACTCATCGTTCAACAAGTCATGTCCTAAATGGACCTACGAGAAACAAGTCCTTGAGATCAAGGCAACCTCAAATGTCTCATTTCCTGAGGCTAGACGAATAGCACAATCCCGATATGGAGCTCAAAGTTATGCTCAGGCCGCTGGTGAAGAGAATGCAGAACTACCAACGGGATCACAGTTGTCCCATGGATCTTCCATTCACCGCCAAGCTGGACCCAGTTCATTTCCTCGCACAACGCCAAGATTAAGGGTAGACCTGGATCCAGATTTCAGCTACTCAAAACATTCTCTGACAAATAAAGACACAAACAAATCCAACTCACAAGAACATGATGACAAATTCCTTAATCTTTTTGAACACGCACATATGAATGAACTTCATAACGTGCACGAAAGACACTTGACACAAAATCGAGAGAAAACAGACAAAAATCAACAAAAGGACCTGCAGAACAAACCGACAAAAAGGAAATCTGATGACAGAAATTCTGACGAGAGAGCCCCAACGAAGATTCAAGTGACAGAGGTCGAATCTGACCTAAATTCCTCTTTTGAAACGGTTGACTCCCAGCCATCAGATGAAGAAAATCCAATGGAACTGCAAACACCTCCTACAGTTCCCGAGGTAGTTAAGGCCGATGCTGGTTTTCCCACCAAGGTGGACAAGCCAACTGACAACACCTCCCAGACCCCATCTGCTGCTCCAACAGGTCGAAAGCAGGGTCAGGGAGGTCAACCAGACAAAACAAAAAACCCTACACAGGACAAACTGCAAGGCAGAACTCCGACAACTCAAACACATCACCAAAATAAAAGTCCCGACTCAAAGAACACGAGTCAAACACATCCAAAAAGTACAAAAATACCTGGCCCACCAAACACAAATATGGGGGGAAAATCTACTAACACCAATCAAATTCTGAAACGTGACAAACATAAAGTCACGAATAGAGCCCCGTTAATAAGATAACATCTATGACTGAACAAACTCATTCCATGGACAACATAGTTCAGTGGAATTGCAGAGGTTTAAGAGCAAATTTTGATGAAATAAAAATATTGACATCTGAGCATAGGGCCAGCATCCTATGTCTCCAGGAGACTTACTTAAAACCATCCGACAACATTACTATCAGAAATTATCATATGTATAACTCATATGGAGACATTGTCCATGATAGGGCAATAGGTGGTTCTGCCATTCTGGTCAGACAGGGCATAATACATACTTGCCTTAATCTGACCACCACTTTGCAGGCAACTGCCGTCCGCCTAACGTTACGTAGAACGATTACCGTGTGCTCCCTTTACTTGTCACCGAGTTCCCGGGTGACCCTACAAGATCTAAATAACCTATTTGACCAATTACCTGCCCCCTCCATTATTCTTGGAGATTTTAATGGTCACAGCCCTTTATGGGGCAGTGCAGACCTGAATAGTAGAGGTGAACTGATAGAGGACTTTATAAATGGAAATAATCTTTGTGTCTACAATGATGGGTCAGATACATTTCTACATTCAGGACATGGCACTTACTCTGCTATTGACCTAAGTATAAGTGACCCAAATTTGTTTTTAGATTTTGAATGGAAAGTACTAGAGGATACACATGGAAGTGATCATTTCCCAATCCTATTGAAATCGTTAGATGTTGGTCCTAACTCCGGTTTATCAAGGTGGAAATTCAATAAAGCAGACTGGAATCTCTTCTCAGAACTCTGCAACAAAAATATTACCCAACAGAAATATGCAGATTCCGATTCCCCTGTAGACCATTTCACAAAAGATATTATAGACATAGCAAATAAAGCGATACCGAAATCTCAAGCCAATCCTCACCATAGCCCTAAACCTTGGTTTGACACAGAGGTCAAAGAGGCTATCAAAGCCCGCAAAAAAGCATTACGTGCCTTTAAATCTCGCCCAACATCAGAAAATCTAAATCAATTTAAAATCTTCAGAGCAAGAGCGAGAAGGATAATAAGACAAAAGAAAAGGGCTACCTGGCAAAACTATGTCTCTAAACTTAATACCCATACACCTAGTTCAAAAGTATGGAAAATGATAAAGAAGATACAGGGTAGAGATACATCCACACATATTCAACATCTTGTCATCGACGAAGAAGAGATAACCACAACTGAGGAAATTGCAAATAGAATAGGTGACCAATTCGCATTTAACTCCTCATCGAACAATTACACCCAAGAATTCCAACAATTTAAAGAGAGGGCCGAGCGACAAAATTTGAATTTCCAGTCTGATAACTCTGAAGCATATAACATGCCCTTCTCCATGGAAGAGCTCATAGCGGCATTGAATAAGGCTAAAGACTCTGCTACTGGAGCAGATGAAGTTCATTATCAACTACTAAAGCATCTACCGGAAGGAAGCCTTAAAATTATGCTTCAGATTTATAATAGAATATGGGACTTTGGTACATTCCCAACGCTGTGGAAGAAAGTAATACCAATCCCAAAACCTAACAAAGACCTCAGTGATCCACTTAACTATCGTCCGATTGCACTCACCAGTTGTCTTTGTAAGACCATGGAAAGGATGGTCAACAATAGACTAGTATGGTATTTGGAATCAACTGAAGCCATAACAGAATATCAGTGTGGTTTCAGGTCCAAAAGAAGTACATTGGACCATTTAGTGTCATTAGAAACCTACATAAGAGATGCCTTCATTAAGAAAGAACATGTAGTTGCAGTATTTTTTGACCTAGAAAAAGCTTATGACACCACTTGGAAATTTGGAATTATGAAGGACATTCATGAAATGGGTCTCCGTGGAAGGCTTCCTCACTTTATAAATTCATTCCTTCAAGATCGAAACTTCCAAGTCAGAATAGGAAGCACACTATCCAACAATTTTAACCAAGAAATGGGAGTTCCTCAGGGAAGTATTCTCTCTCCGACATGTTTTAATATTAAGATTAACAACATAGTCCGACATATCAAGGAGAATATCAAGTGCTCTTTATACGTTGATGATTTCCTTGTTGCTTTTAAGTCAACCAAAATGACAAGTGTGGAACGACAACTGCAACTTAACCTAAACAGGTTGCAAAAATGGTCATATGAGAATGGTTTTAAATTCTCCAAAAATAAAACGGTGTGTATGCACTTCTATCCTCCCAGAAGCTTTCAGCCGGATCCAATCCTAATGTTAGAGAATTCGAAAATCAAAGTAGTAAACCAGTACAAATTCTTAGGAGTTTTACTGGATTCTAAATTCTCTTTTATTCCACATATCAAAGAACTTAAAGCTAAAGGTTTAAAATCTCTTAATCTTCTCAAAGTAGTCAGCAAGCTCAGTTGGGGTGGAGACACCACTGTATTGCTACGACTATATAGGGCTATAACCCGATCACGTCTCGATTACGGGAGTATTGTATATGGATCAGCAAGACCGTCCTACCTCCGATGTCTAAATACAGTACACCACCTGGGCATTCGCCTGTGTCTTGGAGCATTTAGAACATCGCCAATAGAGAGTCTATATGTCCTTGCGAAAGAACCACCATTGTCACTACGGCGTATAAAACTTTCGCTGCAATATTTTGTTAAACTGGCAGCATGTCCAACAAATCCGGCTTTTTACCCGGTATTTCAGCCAAAGTACCAACAAATTTATATGACTAAACAAAGTGTTATAAAACCCCTAGGGCTTAGAATGAAGCCCTACTACGACATAATAAACAAAGACAACTGCATAGTTGCTGAAGTGCAGGTTCCATCCATATCTCCGTGGACCCTGCCTTCACCAATTTGTATTCTAGACCTGACAAGTCTTAGAAAATCTTCTACAAGTCCCCTGGAATACCAGAGTAAATTCCTCATAATAAAATCCCGGTATCCATCATACAAGTTTCTTTACACGGATGGGTCCAAAGATGGACTTCTGACTGGTTACGCAGTCACCTCCGCAAAGACAAGTTACTGTAATGAACGTATACCTGATGTGTGCTCGATATTCACAGCGGAACTGACAGCTATCTACAAGGCGGTAGAAATGGCAGCCAACTCAGAAACTAACAATTTTGTAATTTGCTCTGACTCAAAGTCTGCATTGCAGGCAATAGCCAACAAGCAGGTGGAAACCCCTCTTGTATTAGACATTCTTTTTACCTTAGCAGCAATGAAAGAAAACAAGGATATTATATTTTGTTGGATTCCAAGTCATGTTGATATCAAAGGAAATGAGATGGCTGATCTTCATGCGAAGAGAGCCTTAAGTAAAAACTTAACGGACTATGTTGTCCCTTATACGGATTTTAGAAAGCATATCAATGATTTTACCAAGTATAGTTGGCAAGTACGATGGAATGCTTGCCAACGAAACAAGCTACGCACAATACTACCACACGTCATGAAAGATATAAAAATTGATGTGAACTCACGCAGAGAGCAAATCGTAATTCATAGATGTCTTATAGGGCACAGCAGATTAACCCACTCACACTTATTAAACAATGATGCAGCACCAATATGCGAAGGGTGCCAAGTACCACTTTCGATCAAACATATCTTGATAGAATGTAATAACAATCTACATCACCGACCCTTTCAATCAGGTAATCTCAAACACTTATTCTTAGAAAATTCAGCGTCCAGTATAACACGGTTCCTCAGAGATAACGACTACTTCTACAAATTATGAGAAATTAGTTCCAGGATAATCTATCTAACCAATGTTGCCTCTAAATAGCCCACACTGGTGCTGATGGGGCGTAAAACACAAACTCACTCACTCACTCACTCTAAAGTCATCATAAATTGTGAATTTTGTCGTAAAACGCACTAGATTAATCTGGAGGATTATAATTATGTAGCAGTTTATAAATGTTAAAATGATAATAATAAAAAATCTTGATAATTTCCTGGTTGGGGCCGATTTTCAGAAAAATTTAAAGGTTAGGGAATTTTTCTTATGGAGGCATGCAGTGGTTTTTACCAATATCAAGCGTGCTGATTCCAAACCTGTCATGAATTTGAGGAGTAAAATCTGACAAAGAACAGATTTTGACTCAGCACGCTCGAAATAGGTAAAGGCCACTGCATGTCGACTTCTACTCCAAAGTGCCTCTACGACTTTTACAGCCATGTGCTGGAGAAATGGGCCCTGACAAATAAAAGTTTTTTTTGTTTAGGACATGTAAAATAATATGTATAGCTACACGCAATGCATAAGTCTGATGTGTTTTGGTTTCAGTAAAATAGATTAATGTTAATACTTCAAATGTCGAATATACACTGACAAAATATATATATAACAAATGTTTATCAAACATTTAACCTACTTATACCGTAAGTGTATGTCATTAGAAGACATACTTATCGAAGGCTCATATATGAAGAGCACAGATTGTGTTGAAGTCAATCTATTGTGAAATGGTCATTATTGACTGTTGTAAAATAGTGCAATGTATTCATATGGAAGTCATGTTACTTTAATATCCTTTCTTCCTTTTCATACCTTTTTTTTTTTTACTGTTACGAAATAGAATGACCTTATTCATGATATAAATTTGTATATGAGTGTTGTTACATAATGCAAATGTTGATTTCCACTTTATATAGCCATTGCTATGCATTTATGCACTTGGTCTATATACTTGTGTGTTTAGTCAATTCTTCACTCTTTTTATGGTACACTTGACACTGCATGTCATCATGTAAATTTACTTTGATGGACTGAGAATTTACTATGTCCAATATGATATTGTCCATTGGTTTGAGTCTAAGCAACATGCCCATTTAAGCTAACATGACTTACAAGAACATGGCAAAAAGATGGATGAAAACTGAAGTAGTCGCTCTTCAATATTCTTAGCCAAAATTTTGAAGATTGTTTGAAGGAAAATTGTGGATTGCTTCCGAGTTTAAGTTTATTTATATTCATGTATATAAACAGATTTTTCGTATAATGTTATTAACAGATTTTTGTAACTTTGAGAATGTCAATAAAAAGAAAACATGCCTTGGCTGCATGTGGAAAAGTATTTTAGACATTGCTGCGGCCTAAGGTAAAAGTCATTTTGTGATGTACAAAAACATGTCATGTTGGAACCTGCTGAAGTGTGATGGCATTTGTGGGATATCTGATGTCACATTCATAAGCAATAAATCCCATTGATCAATGAGGTTTTATTGATTTGGCGGTGTGTTTTGCACACTGATACATATTGATTTTTTGTAAGGTTTCTTTGTTCAAATTATGGCACTGCAAGCCAGTTGGTGATAAGAAGCTCAAGTTGGAATTCAACAGATTTTGCCTACAGTTCATAATTCCTATGTTTTACTACAGTCGATCACAGTCTTCTTGATTTACCTTAAAACTGGGTGAAATTTGACTTGAAAATGCTATTTTTAAATATGTGTGGTTTGTTCACAATGTCATCTGCCTCCATCCTTTCTTAACATAAATTTGCTTCAGAGAATGTTCAAGAAACATAACAATTTGGTTATCAGGTAGCAGAGCCCGAAGGTTCTTGGTTTTTTAGTTATTATTAGGCCCGGCATGTTTTCTCTCGCGGATGTCTGTCCATCTGTTTCCAAGATTCAAGAATAACCGCAGAACAATTTCAACTAAAACTCACCATAATAATAATAATATATGGCTCCTTCTTTGTCAGGCCCGTGAGACAGACATTTCTGGGAAAGCTGTTCCATTTATAGCAGACGATCATTGATGCAATCTAATCAGTTCTTCCTTGTGGTGAATTGAAAAATTATATATATATATATAATTTTTCAATTCACCACAAGGAAGAACTAATTAGATTGCATCAATGATCGTCTGCTATAAATGGAACAGCTTTCCCAGAAATGTCTGTCTCACGGGCCTGACAAAGAAGGAGCCATATATTATTATTATTATGGTGAGTTTTTCCTTGTGGTGAATTGAAAAATTATTATGGTGAGTTCTTCCTTGTGGTGAATTGAAAAATTATATAATATATATAATTTTTCAATTCACCACAAGGAAGAACTGATTAGATTGCATCAATGATCGTCTGCTATAAATGGAACAGCTTTCCCAGAAATGTCTGTCTCACGGGCCTGACAAAGAAGGAGCCATCATTTCCTGTTTCACCAACTGACATCACAATTATTATCCTCAGTCCAGTGTGAATCCTTGATTCTGATTGGTTGAGAGCCGCGGTGTATGACACCGTACACCCTGTCTGTCGTCATCAGACAGGGTGTATGAGATAAACAATGATGTCACAATTGAAACCATAGGTTTGTAATGACATTATCCTTGTAGCAACAATAGTCATGACGTCACAATGCCATTGTTTGAGCCATTGTGACATCATCCAGATGACAGTGCTACTGATGACGTCACAATGCTGTTGCTTTGTTACTGAAAGACATTTCAGACTCAGTTTGCAAGATAATCTATGGACATCAATAGTCCTAAAACAAGAAGTCTAAGGATAAAACTGTTACACCCTGCTCGTTTCGAGGGTACGGTAATATACACCACGAAGGACTCCATACACCACGAAGCTCTAAGGAGTGCTACCATCTTGTGTCCATCTGTGGCTGCTGCTTGGCCCAAGAGTGAATCAGCGAATCAATTAAATACCAATCCATCAATTTCGTCAAATTCAGTGAGAGATTAACCTCTGATTATGAATCATTTCAGGCTATTATGGATACAGTGTTCATGGTGATAAATCTGATTGGCTGGGATTGGTCTCTGCAGTTTACACAGATGTCTAATCCTATTGATGCCCTGATTGAAGAGTGTCTTGTTTCGTTCAGGCAACCTTGGAAGAAAATATGATTTACATCAATAATAAGATTAGATACTGCATGTGTATGCTGATTGGTTGGCCCATCGATATGATAAAGCCGTAACTGTCAATATTTTGATCGCCCAGGGACGAATTCCCAGTCAACGACTTTGTTGATTCACACAGCTCTTTCTATTTCTTTGATATCCAATCTGTTTCATGGATTTTCTTCCCTTTCTCAATTAACAGTTCCATTGCATTGGCATTGGATACCTTCCCTGATCTGTCAATACTACGTTTATGTGATGAACACTGTATCCTAATTTGTGTCAACTATCAGTGTGTATTGTATTGTATGATACAGCTCAGGACAGGATATAGAACAGCACCCATGGGCAAAGGCAGGAGGTGCATTTCTCAAGGTTCCCTTGCTGTAGCATTCTCCGATGTCGCTGACTGCCGTGTGAGAAAGACTGGGAGTCTGGCACATACTCTCTTCATTCAGGGATGTTCAGGGTTTTTCAGTTGCCCCAACACAGAACACTGGATACCACCCTCCTCCAGTCATTGTCATGCATGGGTCCTCAACAAATTTAGTTTTAGGAGTGGAAATTTAACCCAACACCTGACAATCGTTGCACAAGTAAACAAGCATTGAGCACTCTTGACCATTAGACCACAGGGAACTGTCGTCCATGGTCAACCTATGTGGTGTTATGATAATTATCTGTCTATACGTTTGTATATTCTCTCCTTTAGTCTTTTAAAAGAGGCATTATCTGTGATTCTGCAAGCTACTTTAAAAATGGTCCGCCTCTGATGAAAACGTAAAGATGCCACTACAGCATGGAAACCTTAGGAAATGTTCCTCTCATAGGCATTATAATTTCTTACAAAAAGGTCACATTGCTAAACGTATCCTGTATAAAATACATACAAGGTTGGCAACTCCCTCAAGATTCCTGGTTTGAGAATTCCTGCTGTAATGCTGTCTCAAGCAAGAGCATGAATTCTCAAACCAGGAGTTGCCAACCTTGTATATAAATTCAATAAGTGCAGTGACAAGCTTTTTTCTCAAAATGATTGTAATGCCTGTGGTTCCTCTTGTCTCTGCTCATGGTATATACGATACAATACAATACAAACAATATGGGCTGTCCAGCACAAGAACTGACATTTTCTCCTATGTTGTTTATTATATATTTATTCTGTGTCATGTGAAAAACAAGCAATTTTTTTTAAATTGTTGTCCTCCCTTTCTCACAAAGAAAACCAGCGAGTTTGTCCTTGGCGAATTTATGATTGTACCTTATGAGAACACGAAGCCAGTATAATATGATTATTGATTAGGATAATTGTCATGAAAACAGAACTGTAATGTGATAATTTAATTTTGTCAAATGGCTTATTTTTCAAAATTTCTGCAAGACATTGAAAACGTGAGTCAGGTGACAAGACCTCCTTGTGTTCTCTTAATTTTTCGTAATTATTAAGTTTTTATGATTAAAAAATTTTATAAACTTTGTTGAAATTGTGAAACTGACCTGAAAGCCAAAATTGAATGTTATATTATTTTCCATTCATAAGTTATCATTGATGGTTCTTATATCCTGATTGGTAGCAGGTAGCAAATCTGTTGTCAGGTTTCAAGTAGATTTTGAAGGGTTTTGAAGCTGTGGTGGCTCAGAGAAATTTAAAACTTGGAAGTTTGGTCACTCTTACTTCTTTGAATAGGCTTGAATACCATAATTTTTTTTACACCAAACATGCTTGCAATGATCTTATTGCTAAATTGGTGGCCACTGCATGAACCAAGTCCACTAGATTTTTAAAAATGATTGAATTGGAAATACATGTACAATTGTACACGGAAATGAAGTCACTTACATCACCAGCTGTTGTCATGGTACTCTGCGGAGATGCTGTTGTCGTTACAACATCTGCTGCTGCTGTTGTCATATCCTTCGCAGCTGTTGTCACAGCTTCTGCAGCTGTTGTTATTGGTGCAGCTGTTGTTGCGGCTACTGTTGTAACTTCCTGAGGTTGCGTTGTCGCTTCTGCATTTGCGGCAGCTGTCGTCACTTGTGCTGCAGCTGCCGTTGTGACATCAGCAACTGTGGTGACATCACTTGTAGCGCTGCTTGTTTGGGGCTCCACTTGGTAGAGCAGATATGCAAAAACTAATACTGAAAAAAGAAAAGGAAAAAGATCTCAATAAGTTATCAGAATTAGTTTTAATTTATTGTGATTTGTACATGTATAGGCTAAATAAAATTGCCAGTTGAAAATATTTTGAAGCAAGTAAGATTTGAGCAATAATAATGTGCCGTTTAATTGATAATTATACGCAAGAAGTATATTTTGCAGATTTAAAAATTACAGTCTGTCTCATTTCTAGAACGCACGGTCATCGTAAAAAATCTGACAAAAAAATCACCAAAACATCATTAAATGTGATAAATAAATTACAAATTTGCTCTTCTATCCGTCAGTATGCATATTTCTACAGTGTGACTTGTAGATGCTGAGCAATCAGGTCAAACACCAGTTCGCATGTTGTGAGACAAACTGTAAGTGGATTTATTTTGGATAATATTCAAAAATTTTGATTTTTCAAAGCTTTAACAAAGTGTTATCAAAAACATCCAGGCCAACATCAAATGAAGAGATCTCTTCGTTAAATATATGGAAAGTCACAAGTCACCAGTAATCAATATCTAATCACTAAAAAGAAACTTGTCTGCTACTGTTAGGTATGCTTGGTAGTTTATTCCTAATGGGGAATAGTAATGGTGGAAATGTTGCACCCTGCAGTACACTATTTTGTTTAGTCAAAATGTAGTGTATTGGTCAATGATCATATAGAAAAAAAGGAAGTAAATCATGCCAGGGGAAATTAATATAATATATAGTGTTTGACACTTTTGCCCCCTGTTTTACACCTGTTCCTTCACATTTGCTTTGTGACAAATTGTGTTCAGGGATTACAATTGCGAAGGACATTTGACTAACCTTCCAAAAAGTGCATGGAAAGTACTATCATTAGAGATGCTTGCTTGCTTGCAAGCTGCATCTCTATTGTGGGGGGAAGGCTCTGAAACTTATAACAACTGCCTTGGTCATGCTGTTTCATCTCTTTCATTAAAACTATGCATACAGTCTCAATAGAATTTTATCTTGCGTTGATAAACTTTTGGTGTCTTTCTGAGATGAAGAAATTAATAAAGAAAACAAACAGGCTGAGTTTCTGCAGGTCAAAGGTCAATCACCAAAAGTAGGTCACAGGCCAGATACCCTCCAGCAGGTCTAAGTGACAAATACCCTTGTGCAGGTCTCACATGCCAGATACCCTTGTGCAGGTGACAGGCAAAGGGGTAGATACCATCATGGGCAGTCTATCTACAAGCATCTCTTAAAGTGCTTGCATGTTATTTTTTTTCTTGCTACGTTGGGAGACAACACGGCAGTTGTCATAGGTTAGCAATGGAAGGCATGTAAATTTATTTGGTCAAGGATTGACTGAGGGAAGGACTTCAACATCTTATGGTGATATACGATGATATTTCTTTGTGTGTGTGGCCAAAGATGATAGTCAGTCTGATCAGGCTTAAGTAGGTCAAATAAGAAGATTACAGGTTGTGTTGGCCTATAAACAACTATAGGACAAGCAAACTATTCAAACCTAGTTTATTAAAGCACAAACTTCAATGAACACAATATATGCACAATACGAAGTGTTGGCCATCATTCATGGGAGGACAGGGCGGAGCTGCTGTTGTGTTTCCTATTGGATCATAACATTGTTTTGTGAAAAGCACATGTTTTTAAAAAGCCAAATTACTAGAAAATCTAATTGGTGTCAGTTATGTAACACCATGCCACAGAGTAGTCTACTCTGAGACCATGCAGCACTGTCTTTGTACTTGTAATTACTGACCACAGTCAAGCAAAAGTGCAGCTTCGGACTTCTTCGTATTGAATTAAATGGTTTCAAAGTTGCTAGGTGAGTTGGCAACATTTCCTTTGTTGACAATGGTCTCAGGAGAACTGGAAATCTCTAAGGGGGCCACCATTAAATCTGAAGGGGGCATGGAGTTTTTTTTAAAAATAAATAGCCCAATTTCTCTGGTGAAATAAATTTTTTTGGGCAATCTTGAAATAAATAATTTCTTGTTGGGATATTTGTTAACAGAGTGATGCTTGATTTAGAAAGGAATGATTCGCAACATCACGGGCGCGACATAAATAATTGCGGGCGCCGTTACCGTGAAATGAATAATTGCCCACCAAGGAAAACTCCCAACTCCATTACATTGGGGTAGTCCTCTCAAGATAATATCAATGACATGAAGATACAAATACTTAATAATCCCATGTTGATAAATTAATGTTAAAATTTTACAATTAATACCTCTTAGGCAATTGGTCCATAGTTGAATTGAATTGAATTGAATTGAATTTATTTGAGAATTTACACATGTATGTACAGATATCATGACAAGTTATAATGGTAACAGTTATATAGAGATAATTTGTTACATACATGAGGAACAGAACATTAATACAAACAGAACATTCTACCTCGTGGGGACAGTCACTAGCATTTTCATGCTGTAATCGACCTACCCACTATTATTCATTAGTCATACATATGTTTATGAAGAAAAGCATTTTATTCAAAAGTTAACCCACATTAAATTAAATCCCCGTCCCTTCCCATTCCCAATCCCAAGGAAGAAAATATGAGCTAATGATAATGATAATGAGTATAATGACTGATGACGGTTATGTGTTCTGACAGACATAACAGTTGGCTGTTGTGCAAACTAGTGAGTACTGAGACACCAGGTACTGTTTCAATTTTCTTGAAAATGTGTAAATCGACACCGATAAATATTCTTTTTGTGTCCTTGGTAACCTGTTCCAGGCCTGTGCTATTTTATAATTGAAGGACTGCTTTCCGAGTTCAGAGAAAATATTCCTAACATATAGTAAATCTTGGTGTCTTGTATTATGGAGATGTATATTCCCTACTACCTGCAACTGAGATTGGAGGTAAGTGGGAAGACCGGAATGAAAGAATTTATAACACAATTTGCAACAATTTAAGAGAAACAAGTCATCAATTGTTAGTAGGTTGAGTTTTCTAAAAATCGGGCTTGTGTGGCTGTTGTATTTACTTTTCGTGACCTGTCTGATGGCTTTTTTCTGAAGTATCTTTAGTCGTTTTATTTCGGGACATTTCGCATTTCCCCAAGCAGTAATACCATATTCAATGTGAGGTTGGAGCAATGACTGGAAAATTACTTTAAGGACATGGGATGGTAAACTGTGTTTAAGTTTGCATAGGATACCGTTAATCTTCGCAACTTGGTTTGCTTTTAAGCTCAGATGAACATTCCACCCTAATTTTTCATCCATATAAACTCCTAGAAATTTAGTTGAATTTACTTTCTTTATGTTAACATTGTTTATCATTATGTTGGGATCATTTTCTATTGTTTGTCGTGGTCGAGTGAAAACTACATAGTTGGTTTTGTCAATATTAAGTGATAATCTATTTGCGGAAAACCAATCTGAAACTTTGTCTAATGAGTTATTTATTTGTGAAGATAGGAGGCTGAGAGAGGTAGTTCTTCTCAATGAATTTGAATGAGTGTTCTGGAAACCACATCACTTGCCAAAACTGCATCACACTGTACACCATGGCCAATTGCAGCGCCTCAATGACATTATGTTACATTTATGTGCATTTTAACAGTTTGAAGCCATAATAGTACATTTGTCATATTCTTCGTACTTTTTGGAAAAACTCTGAAAATATCACTAAATTTGTAAACATTCGATGCTTGGACATTTTTGCCAAGTAAAGCGCCTCTTTATGCCAGCCACAGACTGCGATAGACAAAATTTATTCTCAAGATATAATGTTTAATGTACTCACAGTAGCAGGTAATCCTTTTTGAGCCAGGGTGGATCGTCATGGTAATTCCTTTGAGTTACCTGGAAGAAAAATTGCATGTGAAATTAGTTGTCAGTTATTTGTCTATGTGTTACACATCTGGCACTTGATTTCTGCTCAAAGAAAGAATTGCAACAATGGGCACGTATAGTATACCTGTAGCGGATTTATTCAGAGCTTGTCGGAAAATTTATTGATAGTAAGACATGTAGCAGGCAAATTAACTTCCAGTATGTCAAAAAGGGATTTTAGATTTTTTCTCTTTACAGTCTGCGTGTCTATGCATCAATCATTACACATCACAAACGCCATCAAATAAAAGAGTTGTTTGAACGTCTGGTGCAATTATAGTAACGTGTAAACATAGACACCGGCTGGTAAAATAATGAGTGATTGAGTGGGGGCCTTGATATGTATACTATTTAGAAAAATCAAATGAAATAAAAAGGATCATTTATGCACTTGCTTGTTAATCGTGACTTTCAAAAGTGACTATATGTTGCTTTTATATTGCAGTTGCTGCAATTGTTGTGTGTGTTGCAATATTTATTTTGTAAATTTGTATGTTTATTATTGTATTTTGCATGTTCTACTGTTTTGCATTTTGACATTATATGACTCAAAGAAAATAAAACTGATTCAATGTATTTGGTTTGTGCAGTATATGGTAATGGTAGAGGAGCAACCATGCGCATGTATACAAATAATACCTATAGACAATACAAGCGTATGCAATTCGAATTTTGAGATTGCAGGAGCAGAGCCATTTTGCAAATAACACACAGATGCGATGCAAATGCAATAGTTGACCTTGTACATCTCACTTATTTTGATAATGTTCTGGCATGCAAAGAATTTTTTCTTTTATAGTATTTGCATATTTTGAAGAAATACAAAACTAGTGGGAGCCTATTCCAAAGTCACATGACAAATTCCAATTAGAATACAACCATATCAGTGATCACAAACTGTTATACATTGTTTGTTACTATGTGTGCTTTTAGCAGTTAGACATGAGATAAAAATATATGAGAATCTGCAACTTATAGAACTAACAACACCCAACAATAACTGTGAATTTTGAGAAAATGTTTTTCACAGTCAACTGTCAAATTTGATAGAATCTGTGACAATATATCAAAACACACATGTCCAGGGCATTTCTCGAACTTGTCATATGCTAGTGTATGGATGGATTAAATCGATCTACAAGCCATGATATATTATGTCTATCAATGACTGGTACTTCCGCTCGTGGGAGCAACACAGTAATGAAAGGCAGATTAAAAGATTGCACCGTTTCTGATTCTCATGAGGGTTGATTGATGACTGATGAGGTGGGAGAGAGAGCGGGAGACCTTGTTGACTCCTCAACATGTCACTGACATTTACCCCATTAATGTATGTGAGGGATCTTTTACTTGCCCAGCACAGACACTGATATAAGGGGCAGCCAATTTATTATATCATATGCGAACAACATCCAGCTGCAATTTTGCTCTTGAATGAATCTCCTATGAAAATATTTTGGGTTAACAGCCAGGGTTTGAACCCATGCACTGGCATGCAGGCAAAGGTACAAAATCTGCTTCACCTGGATTGAATCAAGGGATTGAATACATATTGTACAAGTGTATTTTCCAATGCAGACCAGAATACACAAATGAATGACTACATCCAAGAGCAAGATGGGTGACTGAACACCTTGTATAGCAGCCCTGTATAGTCTTTCAAAACAACATTTTTTTTATTGTCAAAGTTCTTAGTTTTCCAGAACCTCTTGGAGAAGCAATGACAGTTTTAAAATTTTAAGACAACATCTGGCAAAGTTTCCCCCTGAAATCCCAATAACTGTATTAATTTGCTATTGCTGTGGCTGATATTTCTCATATTGATATTTTCAAGTATCAGTCTTCATCTTCAATCAATTGACTATTGATCAATCCCACTACAGTCATACAAATGAATTGATGAGATCTGTAGACTTGCATGACATGCAAATTTAATCACGATTTGTGCATCCTTACATTCACTCAAGGTCTTATCAGCAATTTGACCTATTTTGCTTCAATTTAAAATTCATTTTCTTCGCTCTCACCGATTGTTTCGCACAACTATTATAAGATTGTGATTCATGTAATTTCCCAATTTAAAGTCTCAAATGTCATGGGAGGGGCTGTGTCATCCAGATATTTCATGGCTGATTTTGAAACTTGTGATTTTGCTCTTTCGCAAAATACCACCAATGGACAACCAGACTTATGTATTGGATTCAGGAAGCAAAGAGAGTATAGCAAAATAAAATTCAAAGCCAAGTGGCCAACTGCAAGAGTATGGCGAACAGCTGAACAGATTGTCGGTTCATTGGAAAAAAATTATTTTCTTCTTTTGAATTTGCAAACTGCCTTGCCACATCATTCACAGTTACATGTTGGTTACCTAATCTTGAGGTAATTCAATAAGATTCGGAAGTTGTAGAAATGTCATGACGACCCACCATGGTTTATATGGAATGAAGTAGTTGTCCTGAGTCTATTTAGACATATTTGAAGAAAAAAATATTGGTCCAACATGCCATGTAACGCAAATAAAAATTTACGCAGGTAAAAATTGGAAAGTAAATGGAGATTTAATTTGCTGGAGGAGTGGCGTTGTTGGCCTATCATTTAACGTACAGCACAAATTACCCAGTATATAAAATCATTTTCCAAAGATATATGTTTGTAACCGTATGCGAGATGAATCCATAGAGCGATGTCACAACTATCCATTTCATTAGCTCGTCTGTTTTCATTGAAAACGAAGAGCTATTGTCGTCACTCGATTGGCGTCGTCGTCCTCTTTGTCCTGGTTATAAGGTTTTTGTAAGTGTCCATTTGTGACCTTAATATTTCGCTTACAGTTATAAAATTTGGCACAGGTATTGGTCTGTGGGTATCGAGCGGGAACATGTTAAGAAATCCAAGCTGGTGGCCATTTTGTTGTGGCCATTTTGGCAGCCATCTTTCTTCATTCTTGAACTGCCCATTGTGACCTTAATATTTCACTTACAGTTATGAAATTTGGTACAGGTATTGGCCTGTTGGTATTGATCGGGAACATGTTGAGAAATCCAAGATGGCAGCCATTTTGGCAGCCATCTTTCTTCATTTCTTGAACTGCCCATTGTGACCTTGCTATTTCGCTTTGAGTAATGAAATTAGGTACAGTTATTGGCCTGTGGACATGGATCAGGAAAATGTCGATAAATCCAAGATTGTGGTCATTATTGCAGCCATCTTTCTTCATTCTTGAATTTCCCAGCCCCCGCAGGTCTCGGGCCTCCTCGTGGCGGTGGGTGGTAACACTAAGGTGAAGACCTCTATCCTTAGTGGCCAACATGAGACAGTGCGCATGCACGGTGTGTCCCCTACCTTACAGGGGAATATCAATGAATATGTCATTTACCATGATTCCAAACCGGATCGTACGTCAACCGGGTAACCAAGGTGCGCGTCCCTCAGCGGGAAACCAGGCTGAGATCGAAAAGTTAGCGACTGGACTACCAAGATTACAATGGACAAGGACATCCCCGGATGACTTGATTGACCCTGACTGCCCCTCACACATGACAAAAGATGAACATTGCCTCGTGATAAAAGGTGTTAAGAAATCACTTGACGACCTGTCAGCAATTGCTGTTTATGAAGTTATTGCGGACATTTGCGACAACACAGTAGCAGGAAAAATAAAGCGTCAAACCAACGGAACCTTTCTTATTTACCCTCGGACTGATAAACAAAAACAGAAACTGACATCAGTCAATGAAATAGGCGGTACCAAAGTCTTCATAGAACCTTTCGCAAGACCAGGCAAAGGCCTTATCTTCTCGAAAGAGAGTAAAACATGCACTGACTCTCAGCTAAAGAAGTGGTTCCAGAAACAAGGCATTGAACAATTCAGACGTATGTCCCAACGAAATGGATACGAATTACTACAACTGACATTCAAAGATGACAAAGTTCCTGAGAAAGTACCTGTCGCTTTTGAAAAGTGCAGAGTTCGCCCTATCTTCCCCCGACCCAAGCGTTGTTTCAATTGCCAAATATATGGCCATTTCGCCAGTACATGTAGAAGACCAACAGCTTGTGCCAATTGTGGTGATCGAGATCATGCCCATGCCAGAGATAAACCGTGCTGCAGACCCCCACGTTGTGTTAATTGTGGAGGGGATCACCCTGCGTTTAGCCCTGAATGTGGAGTCTTCAAGAAACAAAGAGAAATTGTACAAGTACAGATTTACACTGGAATATCCTTTACTGAAGCCAAGCGCCTTGTAGAAGAAGATCACCCTCCCCATCCCAGGACTTGGGATGATGAAGAAACCATGGAAAAAATTGATGAAGTATCCGATTACCCTCGACCAGTTTTGCATCCATCCCCACAGAGAAGGCTTCAACTGAAGAGGAACCTCTTCATGGATGTCTTGCAGAAATCGTCTGCTCAAGATCAACCAAAGAAGGAACAAACGATGAATTCTGCTGAACCCGTTGCTTGCGCATCACCCAGGAAAACAATCCTAACAGGTCAAACATTCTCTCCAACCCTACGGGCAAAGACATCACTCAACCACGTCAAGAAGAAAGAAGCTTTGGCTTCTGAAGACAAGAAAACACCCAAACCAACAAATCAAGAAAACTCAACAAACCATTTGATTCTTTGCACAGACAAAACTAAAAAGACAGGCACTCCCAACAAAAAAGCACCCTCTACATGTCACAAACAAAACATGACAGAACCCTTAGTTTTTAAGTTTTCACAACCATTGATACCAACCAAGTATGTCTCTAAATAGCCCAATCAGGTGCTGATGAGACGTAAAACAATAACTCACTCACTCACTCACTCACTCTTGAACTTCCCATTGTAACCTTAATATATCGCTTAGGGTTATAAAATTTGTTACATGTATTAGCCTGTGGGTTACAATCTGGCACTCATTGATATATTTCACATTAACAGACGAGCGTTTAAACCGCTTGCGGTTCTGGTTGAGAGATCTATCAGTTCCTCCTTCCAATTTTTTATCTTTAAGGCATTGCAGTTTGTCTCACAACATGCGAACTGGTGTTTGGCCTGATTGCTACTCATCCACAGGTCATACAGCAGAAATGCACATAGGCTACTCACGGGTAGATTAGCAAATTTGTAATTTTTCTATCACATTTTTGTGATGTTTTGCAGCTTTTTTTGTCAGATTTTTGACAATGGACTATTTATTATATCTGCACAATAAGTCTGTCATTTTAAGACACCAAATATAAATTTATTTTTTAAATGCAATCGTTCGTTAGTGTGAAAGTTTACAGATCTAGGGTAAGGATTAATTTCATTTAGTCTGGTGGGGGAAATCCGGCCCTGGGGCAAATCTGGCCCCAAGAGATTGAAAACAGCAACAAACCGATTAAAAACAATAACAAACATACAGCTGCTTAAGGTCACAACATTAGATTGTTTCAACAAACATTCAAACAATTGACCTTGTTTTTATTTTTGTGCAGTTATAGTTTAATCCTGAAGTTTTGTTCATCACAGTAAGTACAATTACTTAAACCATTAAGGGTCGGATTTGCCCCGAGAATAAAAGAGGACCGGACCCACCACCTTACCCTATTGACTGATCTGCTCGTCCGGATATATCTACTGTTACACATGTCTATTTTATATCCGGTCTCTCCTCCCTCCCGTCTCCTTCTCTGTTTAGACATCGATGACTTCTACTTTTCTCAGATCACCATATTGTAAGTTATGTTTGCTCCCGAACCGCCTTTATCATTGACCATTACCTGTTCATTATACTAATCCTCTTATCAGTTATACATATAGGCCTACATTGAATTAGTTTACTGCTAATTCCATAATTATAGACATTCTGCCTGAATTTTTTTTTCTGGGGATGTATTCTATAGGGAAAAATTATGTCAAAAAGCTTGTGACATCACTCTGCTCTATAGAATAACATGCACTATTAAAAAATTGAAATTCAGGCTCAGTGTCTATAAAATGAAATAAACTGTAATGTTAGTTTGCAGTGTATAAGAAATTACTGACAAAAATTGGTATTATCACTTTTTTAAGAGGCAACTTAAAACTTCTTTTAGTATACAACTGTGTGGGATGCAGTTTGCAAAGGGCTACAATTCTCAAATATTGGCTTCTTATTGGTCTAACTTTCACGTCGGCAAACGTCAAAATACGGCATCGCTGCTTGACTTTTCGCTATCTGCATTTTGACCAACGTGTAAAACAATTTTGAAATCAATGGGTTCTAATTCAGATTTTTATCATCATCCATGTGGTTTTTGTTTTTTTTTGTTGTTTTTGTTCATGATCATATGTACATGGAGATGCTGGGGTCTGATTTCTAACTGAAATACAATTGTATAAAGCAAAATGGATGTGTGAGAAGTGAGTGGCAAACCATTTTTGCTGTGAATCGGTGACGGTGGAGGTCAGTTCTCCCAATAGTAGTGAGTGGTATAGTGAGATTGAGTGATTATGGATGGTGTTTGTTCAGTGTGTTTGTCTTGCCATGCTTTCGCCATGCAATCTATAACTATTGCTCTTGCTAAATAAAAATATTGAAAAACCATTGGAACCTCCATGCAGTTATCACCAACTCCATTGACTGCAAGCCATTGCAGTGATTGCATGGGAGGGAAATTGAATACACAAACGAATTAATCAAGTGCTCCAGGCAAAATACAATGGGATGCTATGAGTCTGGACTGCCAGGTGTGGTGTGAGCCCACTGCATCCTACACTGCTTCACAACTTTTTCACAGGTCCACAGCAAAATGGAGCCAGTGCCAACATCCATGGATTTACATTCAACACACCCATACAACATAGTACTAAAGACTTGTTTATAGTATATTGTGCAAATAATGTGCTGTCTGATGCTAGCTATCATCATATGCATAAAGGTGCTGTACATGCATTATTGTCTAGAGGCATAAAAAATATATAAACAATATACCTGGGGACCTAACTGGCCTGATATTTTCAGAATGGTCGTATATCTGTAGAGTTGGTCATAATATCAGAATGTCATTCCCCCTGTTCCACTGTTCAGGGCTGTGTGCACAGATACATAATATTATGCCCTTGTAATTGTAATACTTATTTTTATGATAATTATAAATTGAACTAAACACGATCAGTGGTCGATCACCTCTCCTGTCACTTTATGTCATTGGTTTATTGATATCAAGTTCATTATATAATTATTTTCATTTTACGTTGTATCCTTTAGAATGGGAATTGCATCCTTCAAATTTGGTGAATTAACAACTTTCAGATCGATTACATGGAACTGACGACAAACCCATTGGTCTTGCAGCCATGAAATGTTGGTTCATAATTTTAATGTTTTTCATTTAGTTTTTTTTTTTTTAAATATTATTCATCATTTTTCATTATAAACAGTTAATACTGAAGTGAATGACAATATATCGTGTCTGCCTTCAATGACATGCCATTGTATTTTTTCGATTGGTGTGGCTGTCAACTGCCACGTTTCTTATTTTCATAGACTAATTTGCAAGGAATTATGTTTATTCTAAATGCACAAGCCTACACAAAAACATAATAAAGATCAAATAAGACTACTGTTAGTAACTTTCAATGATTTTTGGTCTATCATCAATGTTGCTGGATATGATATGGTAGGTGCAGTCCTGTTCTGCGTGCTCACAAGAATTAATTGATGACATGGGAGAGAGCGAGTGTCCTCAACATGTTATACATATTTAGCCCATGATGAGGGATATTTTACTTTCCCAGGATAGGCACTGATATGAGGGGCAGCCAATTTAATGTCTCATCGGAATGACATCAAAATGGGATTTTGCTCATGAAGGTCCACTGAAAATGTTGGTTCCCCATTCAGGGTTCAAACACATGCAGGCACAGACATTCAACGGGACAGGCATTGACTGCTCAGCCATCCAGCTGAGGTACCCCTCTGATTGAAAAATGGTTACTCAGTTGGAGCATATAGATTTTCTTTTTGGGTTAATTGTGACTTTCCTCTCTCGATTTTAACTGTGGCACCCAAGCTGAAGGTGGAAACAAACTTTATTTTGTTTGTCCCTGACTATAAATTCAACTTTTTAAAATCTACATTTCTCCATCGTTCTAGTTTTGTAATGAAACAAGGCCTACATTTTGAACACCCCTAGCTGCTGTCAGTGTGTAAGCCTACTGGTGGGGGCAGACTGTATTATAGTACTGTACCACCCTTTCTTTCTCTCCTTTTTTCCCCTCGATTCTTGTAATGTTATCTTTCCCCTTGTTCTCCACATGGCTCCTAATAGTTTGCACTCATAATTCACATTAAATAGTCGTCTGGCATAACCCAATAAAATAAGATATTAATTGATTCATAGGGATATAATAATTCATCTAAAAAAGAAATAAATTTTACTGTTTCAGTTTTAAGTTTCAGATTTATTTTTGAATGTGGGTAGCATTTAATCATATAGAAAATTAAATTTAATGTTCTGAATTAAATATTGGAGTGAAATTCTGAGAATCTCACCTTCAAAGAACTATTCTGACATTAAAAGGTTATGATGGTGGTAAACGGATGGGTAATTGGGGTTTTACGTCCTGTATTTATGTACTCAATAGGTTGATAAAGACAGCAATGAGTACCGTAATATGGGGTGAATCGGGACAGAATTGGCAGTTTTTCTGTGATAGCATAGACAAAAATCAACTCAGAAATTGAAATATGGTGTCAAATTGTGTCCGGGCTGAAGGACAAAGTTCCCACTGGAGCTTAGTAGGATATCTTATATTCCCAATGCTCAGGGCCCAAAAAACCACTGTCCCAATGCACCCAGCATTATGGGGTGAATCGGGACACTCCATTATTTCCACAGTCAATACTTCCTAGCTTCTTTAAGTGATTGCTTCTTATGGCTAAACATTAGAAAACATTGTCAATATGCAAAATATTTATTTTGAGGAAAATATAAAATCAATTCCATTGATAATATGCAGATTTTAAAAAAAGTTATAAATGACTGAAAACCATCAAATACTGTAGTTTTCTGCTAATTTTGCAGATGATTAATAATTCTGGACTAAATCCATAATAAATGATGCTTAGTTCTATAAGATTTACCAAAAAGCCAAGCTAGCACATTCAAATGAAAATTGGTAGAGTATATTTTGATTATTTCTGAAACTCTACCAAATATGCATAATCCCATGTCTAGTCTACTATTCTGGTCCCCTTAAACCATTTCAAATTTTAAAAAAGTGTCCTGCGAGTTTGATGGCTTTAGTGTTTATACTTTTTGATTAATTAGCAAAGTTTTGACCAGCTTGTCAAAAGTCTAATTCCGCAGGGCCGAGTTTCAGGTGCTGCAGCTCCTCACTGCCTGCAGTTAGAATTATAAAACTCGACCACAATATGCGCTACAATGTATGCTATAATCGTGCCAAAAATTACGGACCTGGGTTAAGTAGAAGTAGTTGTAGTTCAAGAAATAAAACACATTCCCATACTGTCCCGATTCACCCCAGTGTCCCTATTCACCCATATTACGGTACTGGATAGTATCACCGCTTAACACGGGTTATCCTGAAGTGGTTAAGTCATTTTACTGATATTGTGTCAATGCTGAACGTAAGTTAGATAACTAGTTTTAATTAACTGAACTTATGTCACAACATGACAAATTTCTTTGCATGTTACCCGGTTTGGAGAGAAGTTACAGGAGTTAACCACTTTAGGATAACCTGTGTTAAACGTTCATACAATCCGGTACAGGAATTCACAGCAATGAGACTTGGAGTGATATCGAAGCTGCTTCGAAAGTTGGGTCATGGTGACCCGGCCACAAAGCCAGCCACCATTTTGATGGTGAATTTGAGTGTCAATTGGAATGTAAACGTTCTTCTATGAACTATTCCGATTGATAACACAGTGGAACTTTCATAATGCAAACCTTTATATTTTATTGCTTTATCTGGAATCCAATTAGCAGATTGATAAAACTGTAATCATATAACATCAAATTGACAAGAGAGCTGGAATTACTGAAAAATAGAAAAATGAAAAAATCCATATATTTTTCAGCAACCTTAGAGCTCTTTGCAGATTGGCGGTCCATTGGAAAAATACATTTTCTTCTTTTCAATTTGCAAACTGGCTTTGCCACGTCATTCACAGTTACCTGTTGGTTTCCTAATCTTCTTATTCTTATTAGAAGAGTACCTCTAGTTTTTTAATTGGTCAGCCATTGACACATATGCTGCCAGATATGATATGCACTGAATCAATTATTTAGTTCCCCCGTGGCCTAATTGGTAAGTGTGCTTGTCAACTGGCTTTGAGGGCGTTGGTTCAAATCTCATTTCGGGAACTCACTTTAGTCCGAGCCAATGGGACATTAAATGGAGGCGGGTTGTATGCAGTATTCTATGCTGTGGCAAATGAAAGACCCTGGGCATCCCTGAACTAATATGTATGTGCCAGACTCTCGGTCTTCTCATCTCATCATCATATGGCGATCGCCTGCCTTGATATAGCCCACTAAGGTGCTGCAGAGGCGTAAAACACAAACAAACAAAGAAACACTGAATCAATTAACATAACATAAACTGACACAAACAAATTGTAAAAACATTTTTAAGCCAGTGACATCATAAGTCCGACTTCAAAGTTAATTTTGAAAACTGTTTTGGCCGCTAATCCGCAAAGATTTATAAACATATTTTGCATATTCAATGCCATACCAGTAAATTATAAATATTTGTTTAAATACATCATCGTTAATGCTTTTAACAATCTGACAACAGAAAACATTCAATTTTCTCAAGATTAGGCCAGAATTGGGGAAAAATATTTCTGAAACAAAGTTTCACTGTTTAAATTTACTAGTTCCTGGAAATGGTCAGTCTGAAATTTAAAAAATCAGCTTGGATGTATATATTCTATTTTCAAAAATCTAAAATGAGACACGGGGTTCAGCACTAAAATAGTGATCATTTCAATTATGTGAAATGTAATCTGAAAGTTTTGAACCAAAATGAAAGATTAGATTGTGGAACTGGAATTAATTAATATTTTTTGAAAGTTTGTGAAGGCATTTATAATCAAAATCAGGATGCTGTCTTTGTTTAAGTTGGACAGCTGGGTCCGACTTAAATTTGATTAAGATTTGATCATCTAATTGATTTTCGTCGCCAATTAGAATTGATTAGGGTTGAAGGTGTAAATTGAATTTAGGTGATTGGTGTGTTGCTATGCTACTACAAGATGTGTAAATATACAAATTAGTGATGTACTATTGCAGAGGAGATAGGTATAGTCTCCCAGTACCTAACCATATATTTGTATATATCATGTTATAGTTCATGTATTTATGCTTTGTGTTTGTTTACACTTGTTTTCTGATAGACCTTTTTTTTTGTGTGAGCACCTGCGTCAATTTCAAGGCAAAGGCTGAGTCAATAGGCCAGGAGTCTAGTTTGAAGAACACAAAAAAAAGTCAAAATATTTGTTGTGCTTGTTTCATATTGCATTAGTACAATATAGCTTGTTCAACTACAATGAAAGGTAAATTCAGTTCCAAAAGATTAGTTTCAAAATGCTTCCCGATCTGAAACTTATATTTTGTAATGTAAAGTGGGCTTTCCAGAAAACCCTTTGGAATCTCAAGGAGTCAACCTCTTCCCCTAAAGTAGTTATGTCACATGCTTGTATACACGTACGTCATTGAATAGAATATGGTTAACACCATTACCCCATAACATGTTATGGGTACTTTTAATACATACAGTCTAATTTTAGATAGACCATAATGGCATTCCCAGGAAGATAGGAACTATGGAATATGGACCTGTAATTTTTTGTCATAAATATTTTGCCTAAATTCTTCTCTAGGACTATAATCTGGAGAAATTTAAATGTTCTCTTGTTTTCAAATTGTTAAAGGGATGGGCAAACCAGCACTCCCATCTTTATTTTAAATGTACAGCATTGAATTGAATTTTTCTTTGTATCAACATTAAATTTTAGTTTTCTACTAATTTATTTAACATTGTATAGGTCACTTATGTTAAACCAATAAATCACACCTATATCTTCGTGCAGCTGATCAAAACGGACTAAATACATGTTGGAAGTAGTAACAACTGAATTTGTGAATATGTTTATGTTACATATTATGTAAGTCTAACTATATTGCGACCCGATTTGCAATTGGCTGAAAATGATCTTTTCAAATATAGGCCTTAATTGACGCAGTGTATTATGTAAAATTGGAAACTTCCGATAAGGTGGTAAACTTAGATCTTATCTGTGAACTTTCATTAAGAAAAGCCCCATATCATGGTGTGATAAACTTATCATTTGCTTTAAGTACGCCTACAGAAAATTATAGGAAGCAAAGAGCCTCCTTGCTTTCCTATTTAGGCAAAGACTTCAAGAGCTGTTGGAGAAAATTAGTTTGTAAGTTTCTGAGTGAATAAAGGGAATACACGCTCGTTTTCATACCAGTTTTCCCGACTCTACATCATGGTGTGACAAACTATTTCTTTGGTTAAGCAGAATGGAATGATGTGGTTTTAAATATATGTGGCTGGCGAATTGCATATATTTAAAGTGTGTATTTTCTGTGATTGTAAATAGTAAATGTTAAAGTAGTTAAAGAATGGCTTACCTGTGATAGAGACTCCCTTCCACCTGTACAGAAAGCTATCCTTTGAAGTGTAGGCTGGAGGTAAAGATGTGAGCTACTGCCTCACGGAGCTAGCCAGCCAGAGCACACCTGCGCGCCCAGGTAATCTTCAGTGTGTCAATGATGAACAAAATCACTCAATATATTCGAAATATTCCTTCTCCATGCAATTAACTTGAATCAGCTCAAGTAACTCAAGTGTCGTCTGTTATTAGGAGTTGTTTGGCGCCCTCATCTCTGACATCTGAATACCCTTACAGCAATATCAGCAGACGATCAAATGACGTCATCAACATTAATGTTTGACGCAGCAGCACGTGCGTTCCATTGCGAATTTTCACCTGTATTACATGCAAGTTGATCCAACATTGCCTCAAGGGACACTTTTGCCATCGTGTAACTTGCACAGGTTTTTTGCATGGATTTTTTCTGTGGACATTGTAGGCCTACTGGTAAAATATTTACAAGATGAGTGGACATACATTTGTGCAGGTCATCCAGAATGCATTTATAAGTTAATTTCCAGATGTAGGCCTAATGTTAACAGACCTATGTATACATTGAAACATTATCCGGCCTTAATTTATAATATATTATTATTGTTAAATCTTTAGATTCAATCTAATTGATAAAATGATAAAATCCAATCTGCGACAGAGGTGGCGGAACACTTCGAAAAGTGGGGGGGGGCACCGGGATCTGGGGCAGCACGTCCACGGTAATTTCTAGGAGAAAAAGGGGCATTTTATATATTTTTCGACCCAAAAGTCAGGGGGGCACGTGCCCCCAGTGCCCCCCGCCCCAGCTCCGCCGCCTCTGATCTGCAATGTTTAGAGTCTAAAAATTTCGTCTCAGGAACACAATTTTATTTAATTTGCACTGGTTTGAGGATAAGCAATTAGGGCTACCTCAACTTATAATTTCTGAAATTGAAAAGTCGTGCAGTAGTAAGTGGAGCTTCAGGTATTCGAGATGAATTTTAATTGCAGTAATGTGATAAAATTATTTCTTGGTTACCCCTGGCTGCTGGACCAACAATGTATCAGTTGTGTTGATGCTTTTGTCATCTGACTGAACAAAATCAATGTTTATGCTGAAATGAATGACCTGCCTTCTTATTTCTGAAGGGTGATAGCTGCACATATAGGATCAAGTGCATGTTATATGATTCATACATAATTATTTGTGTATGTGCAAATAGTATGACATGCACACAACATTCTATCTGGCTTTCTATCCGAATGCTATTCAACGTGCATGGCGTTTGGCTTACGAAAATGTGATGACCATGTGTTTTTTTTTCTTCCATACAAATCCTTGCCTTGCCTGCCAGCAGATGGCCAGTTTCAGGGAAGGTCATAACTTAAATGCATAGATATGTATGTAATGTATAGATACAAATGTAAGCTAAATTTATATTAATATACACATGTGTGAAGGACCTGTTTGATTAAAAAAATCAAATCGATTTGCACACAATCCATTGCAAGGGCTTGGTCCTATCATTCCTATGAGCCTTGGCCAATGGTCACAATGAGCTACAATGGCGTATAAATCACAATGGCATATTAGATCATATTGTCAATTTACATATGTGTGAGAAACGTTTTTGGTATGTAAGGCTGTCAATGCTTTTATTTACCTGTCAGATAAATTATGTGTGTGTATTAGAAAGGCTATTTCATCACATACTTGTTGTTGCTAATTTGTAAACACTGCTTTTATGCAAAGATCATTATGCAGATCATCTGATTGATGTATGAATCAATGTCGGACCATGGGAACTGACCTGCAATTTAGCTGCAAATATGTTTGCAACACAGAGTAAATATATATTGACTTGCAAAACTGATGATACCCTTTACAAAAGCACATATTTTGTTAAATGAATAAAATTAGCAAAATAAGTTTAAAACATGTCATAAAGAATGTTCAAATAACCCTCCTCTGGAATTCTATAACCGGAAACCAAGGGAATTAATGCATGTGGCAATATATGAGAAAAAGCCCTCGTCAAGTTACGTGTAAGGAGACCCTGAACGAACTGCATGTATATTGTCAAAGCCTAGTTTGCATATATTTTGAATTCTTACTGAGCACAACATCTTTCTGAAGCTCTATGATGCACAATAATATTTGGAGACAAAATGAGAGTTTGGAAAAAATTGTCACTTCCATTGTTTACTGTGAATATTTCAGGAAAGACGAGCCATCCGAAGGTCTTATCTATTAATATTCAGTTACCATGTTTCAAGACCAGAGTACATCAACTGGGTCCCAAGGTGTGTATGGGGCATGGATCCGTCAGCAAAACAAGCCACCATTGAACTTTTCAAGTTTTATCTTATCTAAAGAAAGGAAGAAAATTAATGCCCTGACTTTGAACAACAAAATTGTCTTACAAAATCGTCTCACAAACATGCATATTTCAGTAAAACAAAAGGTTATGAATTAGCAGTATTCTCATTCAACAATGAGAAAGTACCAGAAAAGTACATTGCTTTATAGAGTTTGTCTAGTCATTCCCCACCTGAAACACTGTATGATCTGTATCAATTGCCAAATGTTCGGTCATTGCAGTAGTATGTGCTGAAGGTCAAGCCTTTGTTCCTATTGTGGTGATTGAGAAAAGACAAACAAGATAAACCATTGTCTAGGCCATCACATAGTGTAAATTGTATGGATGACCTATAGATACAACTGCATACACGTTGACTGAAGCACAAATATCATTTCCAGAAGGTAGACGCCTTGTGGAACAGGACTCAGACAAAACTGATCAAGTCGCAGATTATCCTAGACGGGACCTACATTCATCATGAAATACAAAGAACAACATTTTTCAATCGATCTCTTGCATGTATACAGAGAGCAACTTGGCGAGAAAAACCAAATGAGGAAGAACATGTGAATTCCCCAGAACCAGTTATATTCACAATGTCGTACATCACCGAAGAAGACAATCCAAGCAAGTCATCCAACAAAGCTGAACATCCTCTTCTGTTAACCTAAGAACAGAGAATTCTCTCAACCAACCAACACTGTGAAGTTGAGCTAAGTTTTTATAGATTTTAATTATAAGTCTTTCCATGGTGTTTTGAATACCGAAAGTAGATTATTATTAATGAAATTATCAAATGGAGAATGTGTTATATGTAGTGAAATCGAAAATGTGAAACATCTTTTTGTTGATTGTGATGGATTAGAAGAATATTGGAAATATGTCGAGAAAACTATCAAGTTTATTGTGCCTCCATTTGTTGTGAAAGATGTTCATAAAATGTTAGGATTAACAGAAAAGGAAATGGGAAGGAAAAAATGTTACCTATTAAGTTTTATATTGTCCCTTGCTAGATATACTATATGGAAAAGACGCAACTATGTTAAATTTGAAAAGAAATGTGTAAATATTGAAACTGCAATTTTATGGTTCCGTTATGATTTATTGTATTACATTAAAGTGTTATTAATATGTAAAAAGGGTTTACGGTATGAAAGTATTTTGAGGGAACTCTATTGTGTTAGGTAAATTTAATTTAGAGTGTTAGATATAAATACTTGTTGCTTTCTTTTTTCTAATTTTATTTTAATATCTTATATTATTATTCTTTTATAATTTTATGATTTATATACTGTTATTACTTGTTTGAAATTTGTTTGGAATAAAAATAAAAATAAAAAAAAGAGCTAAGTTGGATGAACTGAGTCAGCTTATAGCTGTTTGCAGATTGGCGTTCCAAACAGTTTTAAAATTAACTTTTAACTTGGTTGTATGATGTCACTGGCTTAAAAATGTTTTGTTTGCGTCAGTTATGGTTCATCAGTTGATTCAGTGCTTATCATATATTGCAACATGGGTGACAATTAACAAACTATTTGACTGACTTAAGGTACATCATCAAATAAGAAGATTAGGAGACCAACAGAAACTGTCAATGACGTGGCAAAGCCAGTTTGCAAATTTAAAACAAGAATTTAATTTTCCCGGGGGACGGCCAATCTGCAAGGAGCTCTAAATGATTGAGTGAGATAGTTGCACAATATCTTTGAGCTGACACAGCTTGTTGCCTTCAGTTAAGGTAATGTGTTTGTAATCTTAGCTGAAAACAACGAGGTTTGTTACAGGCGATTTCATTAGTACGAGATTCTACAGTCTCTATCCACCTTGTTACATCGCATTTTTGACTATATCTGATTGGTTTATGATCACTAAAAACGTCACAAACTTGGTAGATTGAACGTAGTTAGCAGTGCATTGCATTCACACAGTCAGGGCTGGATGAGCAGAATCGCATGGGATGAAATTGCCTGTAATTCAAAGGAATTGTGCAACCATCTCACTCAATCATTTAAGCTGACTTTGTTCATCCAATTTTACAGTGAAAGAAAACAGACTCAGCTCCCGACAAGACACTGCCCAAAACAACAAAACGAAAAAGCCCAACAGACCACTTGTTACCCTGCCCAGACAAGACTAAGATGACAAGTACTGACAGCAAAAAAAACCCCTCCACAGTTGCCAAATTTAACATGAAGTCTGCATTGTAAGATGCTGTAAAAAATATTGGTTATTAAGTAAATACTGGTTTTTCAGAGTCTTCGTATTGCTTGTCCAGATATAGGACCATAACTTTAATGCAGGACTAGGCTATACAGTTCTCCAATCTGAACCTAATGAATTTGATCGCTAAATTAATCATCATCTAATTAAGGCCATTACAAGCAAGCCAAGGAGATGATGATAATTATGAAAATTTAAAGTGGTAATCTGAGTGGAGTGAATGTCTTGGCAAATAATTTAATTTCAGCAGTTATTATGGGCCAACCAATTAGGCCTACTAAAGTTTCTTGGGAGTCAGCTAAGGTTGGCTGACCAAAATCAAGAAAGTATAAATAGGGGAGACAAAGAAGTGCTCATGCAGTAATCACTGGATCTGTGATGCTCAAGCAAAATTTGTGAATAAGTATGAGGTTTCATGTCATTTTACTTCTAGTGATATTTGTGCAATACTTTTCACAGGCTGCTAACAAGCCTCACAATGATGAAGGCTTGAGTTGGAGAAGCTCAGTCAAACAATGGTTAGCATTTCAGTTGAAAGAAAGAGCAATGGTGGATATGATTATGAAGCATAAGGAACTGCTTTCACTCACTGGAAAAGTCCACAAAGTGTGTTTTGGAGATAACAATTCAAGAAACACCTGTGGAGGAAATATCAAAGGTCTGTGCAATGCCTTAAGGTGGGATGTCACCAACCCAGGCCACTGTGAATGGATATTGGAGGTGCCCAAAAAGCTTTGTGTTGCTATAACATTACTGGACTTACCACTGAATGATCCTTTCAAGGATGATAGATTTAGACTAAGAATTGAAGGTTTATCTATATCTGAACCTGATAGGACTTTCAATCATATTGACATTTTCAAAAAATTCGAAAATTTTAACATTTTTACAGACTCTTATCTTGCCAAGGTTAAACTTTTTGTTTTCTTTTTAGTTGGCGATTCCAATATTCAGCTATTTTACCAGGCCACACAATGCAATTTGGAGATGAGCAGAAACACATTAATGCTTTACAGAACAGAGCCTCTAAAATTCCCAAATAATGTGCCTCATTCCGTCTTCCCAAAAGACGGTGTCACAGAGTATCATGCGTTGGTGAGAACAGAAATTGGATACTTCTTGCAAATCTACACAAGTTGCAAAATATTCAGGAAAGGTCTTCAAGTTTTTGATGGACCATCAACGAGGTCTGAACGTAAAAAAATTAAATGTTCACGAAATGCTCCAGTGAAAATGACAGCCAGTACGTTTCAGCTCTATCTTGTCTTCAGACACCAACATCGTTTCAGGGGAACCTTCTTTATTTCCTACATGACTCACCGGGACGGAAGTAGCGTTCAAGTCATCAATCTCCCAGAAAAGGATAATCTTTGGATTTCATGGAATTTTGGAAATGTTACTTCTATCCAGTATCAAAGAATTTTGATTAAAACTAAACGTTTAAATTATAGATACAGTTTATTTGTGGAACCGTCACCTGGTTCGGCACAAGGCCATCTGTGTCAATATGGAGGGTTGACTTTCAACACCGGAACAATTTATAATGCAGCAACACAAATTGGTCCAATATGCTCAAAAGAATATGCGGTACTAATGAAAAACATGACAGTGCCTGTAATGAGTGAAGATATATACATCACAATCTACCATTATGGATTCGCTTACTCCCAGAGTGGAAGAGTTGTGTTTTTTAAGCCAGAATCTCCACAGACCTGTCATGCTTTGGTTAACCCATGTTGCAATGGAAACTTTGGTTCAACCATTTTCTGGTATACAAAATTTTTTGGTGGTGACATACAATTTGAGTGCAGAAAAATAGACACTGTCATCCGAATAAAGAAAGGCTGTTTGGACATTATGGTTATCGATAATGAGTTACTATCAGAAAAGGGCAGTTGCCGCTTGACTATATATTCCGAAGCTCTTTTTTCCGTTGAACTCAAATTAAAACACAGGTACAGTAGCATACATGGTTCACGTTCTTGTGAACACATGAAATCACTGCCATTTGCCGATTACACTCTTAGATCAGAGTCATCCGTTTGGCAGAGTTCAATGAGTCATACTTCCTTTGTCATGAAATTTAATGCAAGTGTTGCGCACTGTCCTTATGCATCGGCATTGTACGGTACTGCTAATGTTATTTCCTCTACAGATTGTCAAGATATCGTCCCCAGTCCTTCTTTGAGTAGTGATGTTGGCATCCAAGAGTTCACTGGGTCGTGTTTTAAGTTCATGGTCCCCCTGAACTGTCACCAAAAATATTCCTTCAAAGTTGTTCTTTCTGATCAACTGAGCAATATTCGCAACTACCTCAATAACTTTCGAATAATTTCATACTGGGGAGAATATACACAAGCTAACATGTCGGAAGCTAATATATTTAACATAACAATCAGAGACGAGTTTTCTGAGAATGACGCTGGTTATGAACCACTTACATATGTATTCCAGGCCAACCAGATTCCTTTTGAATGGCGAAGTTATGGTCAGTTTGTAACAATATCCATAAGCACCCAAAACTCCGTGATGGCAGAACAGAATCTTACGATAATAACGAAGGCAACTTATGACACACATTCACTAATGAGTTACTTAAAACCTCTGGCAACTGCTAAGAAATGTCTGCCAAATTCAAATTACACACTACCCGAGGCAGTGACAGAGACATGCTTCAGCATTCACACAGACTTCTCTGGTTCGTGGAACATGGCGAACGACATCTGTCTACAAAAAGGAGGTTATCTGTGGTCTGTGAACAACTTTGAAGAATGGAATTCTGTCCTTCGTTCACCAAAACTAATACAATGGGATATATTCAATGTGACAGAGGCAGTCATTACAGAAGTTCTACAGATACTAGGTAATCCGAATGAAAATACTGAGTGGCCTCCCATAAACGCTGCCAAATATTTCAGGACTTCTTCGGTGCTTTTCCTTGGACTTCTGTCACAGGTATATGAAGAGATGCTGAATACCTTTATAACTGCCAATAGACATGAACTGGTCAATAATTTACAATTTTATATTCTATATTATGTTATATCACAAAGCTAGCTAAAATACTCGCTCCTCATTGGCCGACAGCCGTGCCATATTAAACGATATTGCACGCATGTTATTGCACGCTCATTTTAACATGTAATATAAGAGATTGGACGGACCTGAGAGGAAGTACCGTTAGTCCGGGAGCTGGCCTTTGAAAAAAATGAGTGACCTCACCTCATGAGGTCACCACCTAAATTTGATGAGTGAGTGAGTGAGTGAGTTTGTGTTTTACGTCTCATCAGCACCTGATTGGGCTATTTAGAGACATACTTGGTTTGTGGTCATGTTGAGTTAATCATCTCATCTTGGTTGATGGCATCTAGATCTTTGAGGTGTCACGTTGACAGGTACATCTGCAATAATTGTCAATTCAAGAAGCTTCCTTGCCTGAGTGGCATTTATGGCTTGTACCAATAAATTACCGTCAGGCTGTCGATCGACTGAGTGTGGTTTTCCAAATTTCTTCAGCATTGTTGTGTAGCTAACAAATGGTGATACATCCTTCAGTTTTCCATCTTTGGACTTGATGTGAAATTTGAGACCAGTGGGGAGTTCTTTTTTGCTGTTGATGAGTGTCGTTTTACTCTTGTCTTTGTGAGGTAGCAAGCCGATTGTTGAGCTTTTTTGTTTTGTTGTCTTGTTATCTGGAGCAACATCTTTTTCCTTTGGTTGGTTGAGGGACTTCTCAGTCCCTTGGGTAACAGAAGAGAAAATTTGACATTGTTGGATCATCTTCTTCGGTGATTCAGGGGAGTTCACAGGTTTTTCCTCGCTTGGTCGGTCCGGTGGTTGAGGCGGTGAAGGTGTTTTCATTAAGACATCTGTGAAGAGGTTCCTGTCCAGATGAATCTTTCTCTGTGGTGATGAATGAAGAGCTGGTCTTGGGTAATCTGCTTCTAGGCAAGGTTTGTCCGGGTCCTGTTCTACAAGGCGTTTGGCTTCGGGAAAGGATAGTTGTCTTTCAGTTCGTAGTTGTAGAATTTCTTTTTCCTTCTTGAAGACTTTGCAATTGTGGCTATAGGCAGGATGGTTCCCTGAACAGTTGACACAATGTGAAAGTTTAGGGCAAGGTTTATCGTGTGTGTGTGCATGACCATGGTCACCACAATTGGCACAAATTGTTGACCTGATGCATGTACGACTAAAATGGCCATACATTTGGCAATTGAAACAGCGTTTTGGATGAGGAAAGTATGGAGAAACTCTGCACCATTCAAAGGCTACAGGTACTTTCTTTGGTAATCTTTTGTCTTTGAATGTTAGCAACAATAACTCATAACCATTCTTGTGAGCAAGACGTTTGAAATTTGCAATGCCTTGTTTGTGAAACCAATTTGTAAGTTCATTGTCTGAGCAGGTCTTACTTTCTTTGGAGAAGATAATGCCTTTGCTAGATCTTTGAAAAGGTTCAATGGCGACTTTGGTATTGGCTATCTCATGGATGCCGGTCAATTTATCTTGTTGGTCAGAGGTCGCAGGTTTAAGAAGGAATGTGCCATTGGTTTGGCGCCTCAGGCTATCTGCGATTGTCGTGTCGCAAAGGTCTGCAATTGTTTCGTAGATAGCAACAGATGATAGGTCTTCCAGTGATTGTGTGATACCTTTTATAACAAGCAAATTTTCAGTCTTTGACAGATGTGGGGGGCGGTCAGGGTCAGTCAAGTCATCCAGAGATGTCCTTGTCCATTGAAATCTTGGTAGTCCAGTCGCAAATTTTTCGATCTCAGCCTGGTTTCCCGCTGAGGGACGCGCACCTTGGTAACCCGGTTGACGTACGATCCGGTTTGGAATCATGGTAAATGACATATTCATAGATATTCCCCTGTAAGGTAGGGGACACACCGTGCATGCGCACTGTCTCATGTTGGCCACTAAGGATAGAGGTCTTCACCTTAGTGTTACCACCCACCGCCACGAGGAGGCCCGAGACCTGCGGGGGCTAAATTTGATGAGATCTGTAGACTTGCATGACATGCACCACAATACATCCAAGAACTTGTTCAAGTCAAATCTCAACAGGAACATAACCTGAGAAGCAACCACACAGCTGCTGTAAGCAGAACCTGCTCCAGCTCCATACATCAAAAGTTAATTTGAAGTTCGGGCATTTTCCTATGCAGCACCAAAACTCTGGAACAGTTTGCCTGAAAAGTCAGAACTGCTCAAAGCCTCAAACATAAGAAAGCTTAAAGAAGAATCTAAATACCCATTTGTTTCAGAATTCCTATGAGTGATTTGATCTGAAAAAGCGCTGATGAGCAGTTTACTGCAATTAGCGCTATATAAATCCATTATCATACTATTAATCAACGGACCCCTTACGCTACTCCGACAAAACTACTGATTGTCCAGTTATGAAAACTTGCAAGTAGCTTTTCCGTATTCTCTACAATGTCCTTAGCCGGGCTTCATGTTCAAATTACAGTCACACAAATTAAAATGATGTTTTCTCATAACCTGACCATAGGGCATAGGCCATTCGAAAACACCCTTATGCTAGTTATTATAAATTTGGCATAGGCATTCACTTAGGGGTTCCCCTCAGAAATTTTTGGAAAAATCCAAGATGGCTCCAAAATGGAGGCCATATTTTGAATTGCCCTCTGTGACTTATTATTTCTCTTAGATTAATGAAATTTGGTTTGGGGATTTGCTTAGGGTCCAATAGGTCCACATTTCAATGGGAAAAATCAAATCTCCTAAAACCCCCAATTTGAAAGTGGAAATTGATGACCACATGAGTAAAACAAACACATGCAAAATTTCAGCCAAATCGGTTAATATTTATAGGTGGCACAAAGCCCTAGAAGTTTATAATGTAATTCCTCATTCGCGCAACTGAAAAATTGGTCAATTTCCCAGATCTCTCTTAGAAGTGAATATTTTTTCCTGATTTTTTAGTGTATGATAAAATTGGCATGGAAAAGTAAAATCTGGGGGTAATCTTTTATTTATTATTTTTAGTAAGTGAAATATTTGCCTGTTTTTATAAAAAAAGGCTTGATAATTAACCTATGTAATATATATGCTGACCTGCAACGAAATATTTTAAGTTATAAAGAATATCAGGACTGGATCAAAATAATACGCTGTTACAGGATTTGCAAATACCGACGATTTTGAGGTCTGCCGATGGGCAATCGCATGTTAAACTTCAATGGCTTTGTGCCACCTCTTAATATTAATTTATTTGCTGAAATGTTTACACAATACCTTCTATCCATATAAGATTAGAATGCAAGATTCAAATCAGAGAAATTCTGAAGAAAATGTTTTTGGACCATCCTAGGGCCAAACATTCGTAAGAAAATCTTAGTGGAAATCAAACCAGGGAGCAAGCAATTGGCAGCCCATTGTCATGAAGTCTGCATGAGCAGAGCTCTGAGAAAATGTTTTCTGTAAAAATAACCATTGTGTGGATCATCTGATCCCACTCATCTGAATGCATAGTATTGGACTTTTAGAATGTATGTACTAAAAATGTGTGAAACACAAAGAGACCCTCTCACTTAAAACAGAAAGGGCGTTTTCAGTAGGTTACACTTATAACTCGGGTGACACGGGTAACAAGTATTCGTTTCCAAACACGCCAGACTCGACCCTCGTGTTTCCCGGAACCAGAACAGGAGAGCTTCAGTCTAGCAGGAACCAGTTTTGTCATGTGGTACACAACTTGAGACCCCAGTACTCCCCACCTATTGGGGAGTAACCGGAAACACTGCACTCGAGATTGATGTCGCCACTTCCCGGAAACACGAGGCTCAAGTCTGCTGTGTTCAGAAACAAATCCTCCTTACCCGTGTCACTCGAGTTACTCGTGTAACCTTTCCGAAGATGCCCCCAGAGTCACTTCCATTGAAGAGATCAATGGATTAGATTGCCATGGTCAACCATGTAAAACGCTATGTCACTTTTCAGGAGAGATTGGTGTCATACCTTCTCTCAACCAATGAAAATTGCTGGAAAAGTGATGTATTTTCTACCACTGATGTCTACAAATATGAAATCATCGGTAACCAGTCTTAAGCCTATTTGTTTTCTGTGAATGCTACCATAGCGTGCAAATGATCTATCATAATTATTATTATGCAAGTGTTATTGTTTCCTTCGAAAATATCATTGTTGTATTTTAACAAAAGAGATCTAAATAATCCAGATGTTTGTAACAAGACAATTTGAATTTTAATGTTAATATTTTATTTTTCAGAGTGCGTATTGGAGTGACAATTCAACTTTAAACTTTCATCAATTCCATGAACACAGTCAACTCAAGGAATTAAGTTATAATGTATCGCATCGTTACTTGAACATGTCTGAAGAAAGGCAGGTGGAGTACTCGTACATACTTGATCACATGAGAGGAGACATTGGCCCTGGGCTCCGGAGCGAGAAAAAGGAATGTTTGTTTGTGGTTCCTGCAACGGAGACTTGGATTTTCAAGGACTGCTCTAAAAAGTTTGACGATGTCACGTTTGTTTGCGAGTATCCTTATGAAAGAAGTGGCAAATTTTACAGTATGCATACACCTTCACTTGAAGTTACAGAGAAATATTGCAATGATGGATGGTTTTTTGCGGGTGAAAAATGTCTTAAGCTGCAGACTGTTAGAATTAAAAGCAGCAACAAGATAACATCAGCAATATTGCTTGAACAATGTAAAGATATTGAAGGAGATATACTAACTGCAGATAGTATAAACCATTTTAACCATGAATTGGTAGTTTCCTTAGAATATATATGGAATGTGGCTAACTCCCGCTTATTTACTTTTTTCAAAAATTTTAATGACTTGATAGCAGTAGATATGTTGCAATTTCCACAAATGAGGATGACAACAAAAATAGTAGAAAACTTCAAGATAGAATTTCCTTTCCAACCACCTGACAATAGGGAAGTGCAAGTTTTGTGCAGTCAACAGCCTCTCTTCCTGTCAGAAAACTGCATGATGGGATTTCGTGCCTGTCAGAGTGGAGAGTGCATTCCTGAGACATACTTTTGTGATCAAGTTCCACACTGCAATGACCAGAGTGATGAACTGAACTGCACTGATCCATGCTCTGACACTTCATTGGCAAATTTACATTTCCGTTGTCATGATGGCAGATGCATTGCCCTATCAAGGGTTTGTGACCTTTTATTGGATTGTGAAGAAGGCGAGGAAGAGGAAGAATGTCCTGATCATCACGTTGGTCATCATGTTGGTGATCATGTTGGTCATCATGTTGATCATCATGTTGGTCATCATGTTGGTAGTGGGGAGGCATACTTGCCAGTTTGGAGCCCACTTACCATAAAACAACCAACTGCTGAGTGCATTGAAACAACATCTAATGCTCTACACTTGGCGAAAAGCACCAACTTGTCATCAATATATGATAGCAATGGACTTATTTGCCCGATAGGTTCCCAAACATGTTTTCCCAAAAAATATTTATGTACAAAAGACAACGATTATTACGGAAATAATCTACCTTGTAACAACTCCTGGCAATTTGATAACTGTGCAGAGACAAATGCCTATTTCCAAACACCTGAAAAATACAGCTGCATGAATGATGATGTGAAACTTCCATTTCGATTAGTTTGCAATGGGATTCCCGATTGTTCTTTTGGGGATGATGAACTGAACTGTACAACGTGGACATGTCCAAAAATGTTGCGTTGCACAAAAGAGAAGATGTGTGTCCATCCATCTGAAGTGTGCGATGGCGTTTTGCACTGTCCCCTTTCAGGAGATGATGAATACTTTTGCAGTAAAGATGAATGTCCGTCTGGATGCACATGTCTTGGCAGAGCCATCTACTGCACAAATCCTTCTACAATCAAAGATAATAACTTTGCTATAGCATCATTCAGAATAAATTTCCAGTCCTTTGAATCAGCAGTCAATTTTCCCAATGCCTGGTTTGTCAATTTGTCCTGGTGCAACATCGACAGCATTTTGTCATTCAGAAGATTTACCTTCCCAAATGTTGTCAAATTAGATATCAGCCACAATCAATTAAATGATTTCAGCTCCAGGAAAGTTAATATGAAAAAACTCAAATACCTCGACTTTCAGAGTTCAGATTTAAATGCAATCAGAAAAGATACATTCGAAACAATGAAGCATTTAGTGAGACTGAACATGGCATATTCAAAAATATATTGGATAGAAGAATGTTCATTTTGCAACCTTACAAAACTTGAAATACTTGACATGACAAATACGGGAATAGTTCAGTTGACGGAAGAGATTGTGGCAGGTCTGAACTTCATTGAAATTTTGAGATTAATCGGCTCTCCAGTTAAAACTGTGTACAGAGAGATACTGCTGAGAAAAACACTTAAAGAAGTGTCTGTTGATGACATGCACTACTGCTGTCTCAGGGGAAGTTACGTGATTCCCAAATGCAAGAATATCGGAGTTGCCACTCTGTGGTCAGTCTGTTCCAATAAGTATCCAAAACAGTCCTGGATTATCCCACTTGACGTCTTGACAATTTGCTTGCTAAATGGCATTACCCTTATACACTTGATGTCAGGTTCAGGGAAACACAAAACATCTTTCTCTGTAACAATATTCATTGGTTTTGGAATATCTGTCTTGTTGATTGTGTTTCATTTCAATAATCAAGTGACCAGCTTCTCCTCGTCGGTTCAATTCGACAGCACAGAGGCGTTCTTGTGCAAAGCCGTTGCCTACGGACAGTTTGGATTGGGCTATTCTTTTCTTTGCTGTAATGTCATATTTTTCTCAAAGATCTTACTGAAACTAAGACATATTCGTTCAAATGGAAATGAGCATGATAAACATTTTATCATTTTACTAATAATGATGATAGGAGCATTTTGCTTCCTGCTCTTTTCTTTCAATGGTCACCAATCAATTAGCGCTCTGTGTATTTTGCAATTTGGAAAAGTCCAACGGACTCTGATCAACTGTACATTTGGACTGTTATCCTCTGTGACCATAGGAACAATCTATGCCATCCAGAGGCAAATAGAAAAGGCAAGGAGAGCCTCACAAAGGAAAGAGAAGAAGTCAGAAAAGTTGTTGAAAATGAGAATGAGCCTGTATGCATTGGCCACTGGTACATCATTCCTAATAGGCTTGCTGCACCAGTACTGTGACTTTGCTTCTTCTTACGCTGTCCACCTGTTCACTTTGTACGCCCACTTCTCATTGCTACCAAACTGTTATCCCATTCTCTTTGGCCTGTCTACCAAACAGTTCAGAGACAGATTTCTGAGCAGGAGGAAGTGAAAGCTGTGGCAGCACTGTATATAAGGTGCGCCCATGCCATCTGTTATATATACAGGGTGTCTTACAGAAAAAGAGGACAGTCACTTTTCTTCTTTTTCACACTCTTACAAGTTCAGAATTTGGTGATAAGTCTAACATAAGAATGGATTTGATAGTCAGCCATATTAGGTATATTGCAAATATGTTTATTTGTGAATTAGATCACTACTAAAGGCAAAATGCAAGCATGATATGCAATAGTGCTTGCACTGCTCTAAGCTGAAAAAGGTTGTCCTGTTTTCCTCATTCTTGATGAGAAATTTTTCACCATTTATGGTGCTTGTGAGAGTAAGAATGATTCATGCGTGAGTAGTGGGACATTTGCTGATGCTCCAGCTGCCGATAATTCAATTCAGGACCTAACACTTGGTCTTCAACATGGAATGACAAGAAAATCACAAAAATTTCTCAAATAAACCATTGACCAGAGTGCCGGAATCAATGCAAATGTTTATAATTACATTACATTATAAAATAATTTAGGGTGCCATGGCGTCAGACAAAAACCTTTTTTTTTCGCAAAATCATCTTCCTACAAGGTGTAGCACCTGTTCATACTGCAAAGAAGATTCAGGAGTGCCTCAAAACAAGCCTCCTGAGCCAAGTAGAGAGCCACCCCTTGTCTCCTGAGCTGGACCCAGTGGGTTATTCAATATGGGCAAATTGGGAGATAGAATCCAGCAAGTCATCGCAACCCTCGCGTTAAAGTTACAGGCCTCCGCCATGTCTGCATGGGGCAAAATGTTTGTGGAGAGCATCAAACACGCTTTTGCATCATTTATGTCTCCTCTGCAGAAAGTTACCACATCAAGGGGTCCGAATAATGGGTAATTTGACTGTTCTGAATATACTGTTCATATACAAATCATGTTTTGTTGAATAATGATGCTTTACACAAAATAAAATGTAAACGAATCCAATTGTGTTGACTGTCCTCTTTTTCTGTAGACAACCTGTATTTGTATATAGAGTCCTCTAGCAGTCGTCCTGTAATAAAGTCAGCTGACGCTCGAACTTCACACTGGCTGGTTGCCTCTCTCTCTTCTCCTGTCTTCCCACATTCCACATACTATATGGTGTCAGGAAACGGATAAATCTGTGCTGAAATGGAGTTACAGCACCCTGGAAATATCGATTTACACAGCGACAATGTGGCTGAACGTTGGTGAAAATGGAAACGCCAATTCCAGTTCTTCTACGATGCGTCAGAGCTGGACAAAAAATCGAAAACTACCCAAACGGCGATTCTGCTTCATGCCGCGGGACCAGAAGCTCAGGAAATATACGAAACATTTCCTTGGGGAGAAGGCGAAGACAAAAAAGACTATGCTACAGTTCTGAAGCATTTTGACCAGTATTGTGAACCGTTGAGAAACGTGGTCTACGAGCGATATCACTCATTATCAGTTCTGGAAACATGACCAGAAGGAGCATGAAAGTGTTGACTCATGGCAGGAAACTTTACGTAAGATGGCGGCGACGTGCGAGTTTGACAAGCAAGAAGAGCACATGCTTCGTGACAAGATTGTCTTTGGGATTAGAGACATTGGAGTCAAGGAGAGGCTTCTTCATGAAAACCCTTTGTCACTTAAAAGAGCCTTGGATTTATGCAAAGCGGCCGAATCCAGTAAGCAACGGATCCGTGTTATGACGGAAGTGGGGCCGAACGCATCCGTCGACGTACTTCCGGTCGGAATCCAAAACGGACGTCGTCATCAAAACAAATCTGGTGAGACATTTTCCGTGATCAATTGTCGATACTGTGGTGGACGTCATGCTAAAGGACAGTGCCCCGCTTACGGAAAACAATGTGGAAAATGTTCTGGCTATAATCACTTTGCTGCTGTTTGCGAAGGAGGCAAAGGCAGATGTTGTCGCTCTCCTAATTCAAGGCCTTCACACCCTGCTGTCAAAACGTAGGCCCCACCGCAGAAATTTTGCTCGTCCAAGCCAAGATACAACAACAAAGGCAAGTCTGTTGGAGTCCATGCTGTTGATGAACATTCTGATGCTTCGTCTGATGATGAATATTTATTTTTGGGTCCAGTTACTACGTCTGTAGAAAAATCTTCTCAGAGATGGCATGAAAAATTTGTGTTGAACAATTCGGAAATTGCATTCAAGTTTGACACTTGTGCTGATGCAAATTGTTTACCAATGACTCTATGGCATAAACTGTTCCCAAATGAAATTCTCAAGAAGTCGAAACACACTCTACGTGCTTATGGTGGTGAAAATATTAAGCCTGCTGGTGTTATGACTGTATCTGTGAGATGCCCTGCGACTAATATTACTTTGCCTACTACATTCTATGTGACTGATGCTGATATTACCCCAATTCTAGGTCGGGTTTCATGTTAACTGTCTGTGTGTCAGCTTTGCCAACCGTTGACAACGGACAAGATATCTTCAATGTATGGTGGAATTGGGTATATCAGGCGGCCTGTATGCTTCTAGAGTATCTTCAGAGAGATGTTAACCCAGCAGCTATAACAAGACGAATGACACTGGGCCTGGTCATTTGGCCAACAGGTCAACACTAGAGGGCGCACTACGGCACCACTGCCACACTCTTCCCCCTTTTCTTTTTGAGACCTCTTGCCAAATTAGGAAGCTTAACTTCTGAGACTAGTACATAATGATATGTACACCAAATAGATATATCGGCAACAATGAGACTTCGTCTCCAGACATCTTTACCAAAGATGCCCTTGCTGAGAGACGCAGACGACCAACTTTATTCAAGGCATTCAAACAAGAACCACAGTCAACCCAGGTGTTTCTCCGAACACCAACAGCCATGCTTATCAATGAGGTCTCTGCAACAGCAATTCAATGTCTTTCATAATAACTTTGTACCGATCTCCGTCGGTCACTCTCCATTCTACCCATGTGCTCTCTAGTACTGTTCCATGGTTTTCAGCTTCTTGTTACCAAGTCCTCCTGCCAGTCTTGACCATTGTGTGGACTGTTTCCATAATCTTTGGAAACTGGACACATGCTTGCTCCCTCCGGACTTGTAGCTGCACGAATGAGAATTGTCACTTCTGCTCTGTCCTCTCCCCTCTTCACATCTTTTGGAGTCCCAATTGTCCTGATGTTTCTGGTGATTGCCTCCTCCAACATTACTGACTGGATTGTCAGGGACCACCTTCTTCCTTTGGCTGCAATCTGCAATTCGGTGCCTGGAGTCACCACATCCCCAACATCTCCGCGTCGGCCTCAACTGTGTTTGACAAGCAGAATCCTGGCTTTGTGTCAGTGAAGGAGATCTCCGTCTCCAAGACCAGCGGTCTTCATACCCAGTGGTTGGACTTCTGGCACATAATGGTGTAGCAGTGGTAGAAAGCTTGTCCCTACAGTGACTGAAGAAATAGTCTACAGCAATCTGCTGAAGTAGCCTTGCAGGAATGTTCAAAGCAGACGTCATTTTCAACAACTTTTCCTGGTCACTCCACCCGTGCCTTTCCGCCATCCGGGAAAATTGATGATGCCAGTTTTCCCACTCTTCAAATTTTCCCTCAAATGGGTCCACAGCAGCTTTGCTGGGCCAGGCTCTCCTCTTCTAGTCACTGTCCCTGATCTTAAATGTCCACGGTCGCTCTCCGGCAGCTTTGTGATCCCATATGGGTCTGCCACCTCCATTAGTATGGCGACGAGAGTTCTCCACTTTATCGCAATCCCGAGTGGTACCAGTCCGACTTAAGGGTGCTTTACTCCGAGCACTTTCAACCATTCCTACTGCTGTTGGATCCTCCATGTCCTTCCTGACAACTGCATTAGGTCTGTTCTCCAGCCGCTCTGAAGCTCTGAGTTCCTGCAGTGGAGCTGTTTGCCTGATGTCACTGAAGATTAAACTTGGCTCCTCTCGTTGCACTTTGACAGGGTCCCGGCAAGTTAAGTCCAGGCTCTGAGCATGTTCAGGGCAATGGCTGATGACTCTCCTGTTCTGCTTTAAAGAATCCACCTTCATGGTAATTTTCTGATAAGCAGCATCAATGTTGTCACTTAGCAGATGCTCTACAGCAACCTGCTTATCAAGTGTACTCTTTCCAGGACAACACTTCCTTGGGTTTATATGATCTTCAAGTGAATCCAGTGCTTTGCTCCGAGCACCCTCCATAATTTCAGCAGCTCTCCGATCAACATTATCCTTCCTCAGATCGTCGGGCTTAACTGGCGCTTGCCCATATACTCCACTCACATAGTTAGTGTCAGCCTGAGCAGCAGAAGTACTTGGCGCTTGACTACGAGCACCAGCTGTAACGGGAAATTGCACGGTTGTCTTGTTACGGGCACCCTGGAACCCCTCTCTTCTCTCCAACTCGCCACTCCTCATTATGGATTGCATATCTCTAAGAATCTTCATGATTTCCTGGTGACGAATTTCTTCTATGTTCAATGATCCAGAATCTTCTTCTCGTGAATCCCCCATTTTTGGAGAAATTGAAGAATACAACTGCAATAATATAACTGGACTACGCCGTTAAAGTAAAAATCAAATAATGTTGCTTGATTGCAAAGTGAAAAGTTGAGTTGCTGGCTGATGCAATATGCAATGTAGTGTATACAGGTATATTAAGGAATCCTGGTCACTCCAACCGTGTCTTTCCGCCATCTGGGAAAATTGATGATGCCAGTTTTCCCACTCTTCAAATTTTCCCTCACATGGGTCCGCAGCAGCTTTGCTTGGCCAGGCTCTCCTCTTTTTAGCACCAACCCTGATCTTACTTGTCAACTGCCGCGCTCTGGCGACTTTGTCATCAAAGGTAGGCCTGGTATCTCCCGTAGTATGGTGACTAGAGTTCTCCAGTCCAGCCGCTGTCGAGTCCTTCCTGAAAGCTGCATCAGATCCGTTTCTCAGCCAGTCTGAAGCTTTACTTTTCCCTACTGGGTCGTGTTGCACCTCCATGGCAGCTGTGCCAGACTCCTCCTTCTGAAGTTTGGACGTCCTGTGCTTCTCAGATGGTTCTTGCAGGACATCCTTGGTAGCTTGATTCTTCCGCTGCGACAAGCTGAAATTGTTCGCATAGCACTCTGTAGACCTAAGTGTCTTCCCTGCTCCGGTTCGCGGATTTTCTTTGGATTTTAAACTTTGCCACGCTCCGGCGGCATTTCGCTGATTCTCCTCCGTCCCACAAACTTCATTCCCCAAGTCTAGATCCACTTTCCTGGTCTCACTCTTTCTTCTACGTAGGTTCTTGTCAAGTTGTTTAGAGAAGTTTGTTGACTTGCTGCAATGATTAGATGGCATTTGCCCACAATCTTCCCTCAGCGAAGTAGTGCTAGACCGAGCAGCAATACTACTTGGCGCTTGCCTAGGAGCACCAGCTGCATTCCCCATCCTGACTTGCAAATCTAGAAGGATCGTCATGATTTCCTGGTGACGGATTTCCTCGATGTCCAATGGTCCAGGGTCTTTTTCCCGTGAATTCTCCATTGAAGGATTCAAATGCAATATAACTGGACTACGCCGTTATCTTAAAATGTAATTAGTATTTCTTGAAAGCAAGATGAAAGATGAGTTGCTAGCTAGTGTGCAATACGCAATGTAGTTTTTACAGGTATATTAAGGAGTAACAGAACTACGCTGTTTTCATGAATTTCAATTGAATTTTTTTTTTTTCTTTTTCAAGCAATTGCACAATTTGCTCAATATTGGCACTAATTTGTCAGTGTGAAATAACACACAAAATTTATGCCAGTGCAATTCAATACATTAAGCCAAAAAGATCTCAGTGAATTGACTGAAGACCAATGTCACTTGACTTTGTGTAACAGATCTACGCTGTTATGAAGGAAATTCAATTTTTTAATAACTGAAAAACTGTGCTCTAGGCCTATGAAAAAAATAAATTTAGTCCATGTACTTGATCCAGGTTGATTAAAGCCCAAAGGCAAAGTCAATTGGTAACCGGCAGCTCAAAGTCAATTCAAGACTGCAATCCACCTCAAGGTAATACACACTTGAAAATTTGAATTTATATATAAATCTTCAGTCCTGGTTTTGGCAAACTGCCAAACTTATTGTGTTGTAAGCACACAATGATAGTATAGTATACTATAACAGGGCTACGCTGTTATTATGAAGATTTTTTTTTTTTTTTCAAATAAATAGTATAGTCCTTGATCTGCAAGTCAGAATCAGCAATAATTAATTATGAAATTGTAATAGCAGAGCAGTTGAATTAATTGTCAACTTGAATCCACAGTGACACTTGGGGAAATTGTCAGTTGGAGAGCAGTGACACTTGACAGTTGTCAATTTGAATTACCGCTTCCTCTTGATTGCAATCAACGGTCACACCTATTGTATTGTCCAATTTGAAAAGTTAAATTCCAATTCACACAGATATCCTTCTGTGGTCTTTACAACACTTTAATTGTGGCTAATTGTGTTGATTAAACGGGTTCTGGTTGCTTCAGAAGCCTCAGATTTCAATCCACAAGCAATACACAAAGTTGCGCTACTACGGCGCAATGTAAACAGCGTTACTCACGACGCTAGAGTGGCGAAATTAATCTCAAATTTCGCAAAAAATATCCACAGAAAAGGCTGAAATCGTAGCTGTACTTCCTCTGTAGTAAACTAGCAATATCTCATCCTTGTCGCCAATGTGGAATTGGTATAATCAGGCGGCCTGTATGCTTCTAGAGTATCTTCAGAGAGATGTTAACCCAGCAGCTATAACAAGACGAATGACACTGGGCCTGGTCATTTGGCCAACAGGTCAACACTAGAGGGCGCACTACGGCACCACTGCCACAGTATGAAACGAAATGATGATGTATTCAGTGGTCTTGGTGAATACAGTCAATAGTATCACATCGAAGTCGACCCTAGTGTGACTCCAGTTATGCAGCGAAATAGGAGGGTGCCCTTTGCCAAGTTGGAGCTGCTTTGTGCCGTGCTACAGTCCCTTGAGATGGATGGTGTCATTGCTCCAGGTGACCCTCCCACCAATTGGTTAAATAACTTGGTAATTACTGAGAAGAAAAGTGGTAGTTTGGGGATTTGTCTAGACCCGAAGCCACTGAATAAAGCTATCAAATGCGAGCGCCATTCCATTCCTTCAGTTGAAGATGTGTTGTAGAGACTTAATGGCAAGAAATTGTTCACAGTCGTCGACATGAAAGATGGCTATTGGCACGTCAACCCTCTTATTTCTGCACATTCCACACTCCATGTGGGCGTAAGCGATTCCTTCGGAGGCCATTCGGAATCAGTTCGGCTAGTGAAATTATGCAGAAACGAAATGAGCAGACCTTCACAGATATTCCAGGCATTCATGTCATCGCAGACGACATCATCATCGCTGGCAGTGATGAAGCTGAACATGATGCTACTCTTCTGAAGGTGTTAGATCGTGCGTGTCAGTCCAACATCAAATTCAACCTAGAGAAACTTCAATTCAAGAAGACAGAAGTTGCGTACATGCGTCATGTTGTCACAGCTGAGGGACTTCATGCCCTGTCCTACTTGCAAGCCTTCACTTCTATGCTTCCTTGGAATGGTAAAATACCTTCCGGAGAGTCAAGTCTAATGGCTCCCCTTCATAATCTTTTGAAGAATGATTCACATTGACAGTGGAGTTTTGAACATGACAAAGCTGTTGAGAACATTAAGCAAGCCTTAAGCAAACCTGTGTTGTTACATTTCTTTGACGTGAAGAAACCTGTTCTGGTTCAGGCAGATGCTAGCCAATCTGGCTTTGGTGCTTGTATTACGCAGGATGGTAGTCCTATTGCTTTCGCATCACGAGCCCTTACCCCTTACGGCTGCTGAATGTTTTTTAAAATTTTCCAGAAATAGCTTTGTTAAAGCAGAAGACAGCTAAGTGTGTTATTCTTCATTTAAAGTCAATTGTGGCTCGTCATGGTGTTCCTGAAGAACTTTTCACAGACAATATGCCCTTTGCAAGTAGAGAATTTGAGAAATTTGCCAGTGAATGAGACGTTAGACTTAGCACCTCTAGTCCTACTTACGCTCAGTCTAACAGCCAGGCTGAACATGCAGTGCAGACAGTAAAACGTTTGTTTGTTAAAGCTGAAATGTCCGGTCAAGATCCCTACGTCACTCTTCTGCAGTATAGATTGACCCCCCTTACCGGCATTCCCTATTCCCCAGCCCAAATGTTAATGGGACGACAGTTAAAAGACAAGCTCCCCGTTTTGTCAAAACTTCTAGAGCCTGCTAAAATTAATGCTCGCCCCTATCTTCTAGAACATCAGTCCGTCCAGAAACGTCAGTATGATAAAACTGCAAAGTCTCTCCCACCTCTACTGTCTGGAGATTCCATTCGTATACAACGGAAGGGAAAGTGGGAACCCGCAGTTGTTATCAAACCTCACAGTGAACCGAGGTCCCATATCGTTAATTGTCAAGGAGAAACGTATCGTCGGAACAGACGTCATCTGCTGAGCACGCCTCGTGTTCTTGCTCCTCGCATCCAAGGTGCATTTCTCGACGACCAGATTGAACCCGGAACCTGAGAAACCCCCTCGTGTCGAAGACCCCGCACCGCCAGTGCAGAATACTTGCCCGAAGAGAGATTGTCAACCTCCAGCTCGGTTCAAAAGTGATTATGTGATGAGCAAGTGATTCTGTGCTCTATAGCTTTTAAAAATGGATTTTATTGTATACCGTCTGGGTTTTTAGTGAAACAAATAATTGTTTTAGATAGAGTATGTGCTAGTAACCTCTGCTTTCATTACTTTTAAAGAAAATTGGATTTTATCGTGTCATCCAGTTTTAGTCGACTAACATCATCTTCGAGAATCATCAAGTTCCAAGTGTGCTATTCAAAGACTTGATATTTCATATTTATAAATAATTCAAGACAAAGACTTTTCGATTTATTGATATTTTATTTGACAATTCTATTTGGTTATTCTAGTCTCAAGATGTATAATTTTAGTTTGTTGAGTTTTACATGATGTTATGTTTTATGCTATTATGTTTTATGCTATTAGGCTTTATGCTATTTTATTATGCTATTTTATTATAACTTAAAAGGGGAGATGTGGCAGCACTGTATGTATATAATATGCGCCCACGCAATCTGTTGTATATATTTGTATATATGAGTCCTCTAGCGGTTGTCCTGCAATAAAGTCAGTTGACGCTCAAACTTCACACTGGCTGGTTGCCTCTCTCTCTTCTCCTGTCTTTCCACATTCCACATACTATACTAAAAAAGCATGAACACTATTTCAACTTTTTTTAGCTTGCAACAATCACGTGAGAGGAGACATTGGCTCTGGGCTCCGGAGCGAAAAAAAAGGAATGTTTGTTTGTGGTTCCTGCAACGGAGACTTGTATTTTCAAGGACTGCTCTAAAAAGTTTGACAATGTCACGTTTGTTTGCGAGTATCCTTATGAAAGAAGTTGCGAATCGTACAGTATGCATACGCCTTCATTTGAAGTTACAGAGAAATATTGCAATGATGGATGGTTTTTTGCGGGTGAAAAATGTCTTAAGCTGCAGACTGTTAGAATTAGAAGCAGGAACAAGATAACACCTGCAATATTACTTGAACAATGTGAGGATATTGAAGGAGATATACTAAATGCAGATAGTATAAACCATTTTGACCATAACTTTGTTGTTTCCTTAGAATATATATATATTAGACCCAGATATAAAATACAATTGCATAATTCAAATTAATTTAACATGGATCATGGTAACAGAACTAAGTTCAAAGAAAGAACGCTAACATTCTTCTACCATTTAAAACAATTCAAATACATTCATTTTATTATTCACATGGCAATAGCAAGAGCAACACAGTGTTAGTAATAAATCCGTGGTTACAAGGGTATGGAAGGAGGAAGAAAAGAGAGAAAAAAAAAAATTCAGAAAAGCATAGGTCTAAGCTGACAAAGTATAATGCATGAGTAACAAGTATTTACATAATACCTATATGATTTTAAACAAATATGTCATGACAGTACTTTCAAAGCGAGTTATGTACAGATGTAAATGAAATTCCAATAAGATGAAGTTTTAGTTAATTGACTATAAATACTCTATTCATTATGTTAGTAATATTATCTATTACAAACATAACAACTTTCTAATTGACAATTTTCATTGTAATTTCTAATAAAATACTGTTTTACATAGAGAGAATAGCCTTTAAAAGAATGAGTTGCTACTTTTGATAGTATGCAATTATCACTTTCATTTAATAGTTTCGGCAGATAGTGTCGAAGGTTACATGCAGCAAAGGTATGATAAATTCTTGGAATCATAAATTTCTGGTTACGAGTAAAATGTTCATGAGTATCTTGCTGTCTAATAATATTAAAAGTTTTACTAAAATATATGGGGGTGTCACTATTGACTAATTTGTAGTAGAAGTTAAGGACCTTTCTTTTAAACATGTCTTCCAAGCTTAGTAAGTGAAGTTTTTTAAATATAGGTTTTGAATGTGCGTTATATTTACTAAGAGAAACATTTCGAACAGCCTTTTTCTGTAGCTTAATTAAACGCTTTGATTCAGATCCCCAACATAATAATCCATAGTTCAGATGTGAACATATTAGGGAGTCATATATTGTTTTCAAACAGGTTTTTGGTAAGTAATATTTCAGTCTACTTAGTATACATACAGCTTTAGTTATCTTTTTTGCTATGCAGTCAGTGTGGTGTCTCCAGTTAAGTTTGCTGTCTAAAATAATACCAAGGAAACTAAATCTGTCTACAAATTCAATAGGACATTCATAAATTTTCAAATTTGGTCTAGAATGATATCGGTTAGATTTATTGAAAATCATGCACTTAGTTTTGGATACATTCAAAGAGAGTCTATTGAGATTCAACCATTTACAGACTGATTCCAGTTCAGAGTTTAAGATTTGTTCAGAAGGGCCATTATCGGAGTTAAGGGAGACAAATAAGGTTGTATCATCTGCATATGTCACAAAATGAAATAAATTACTGGATTTTGGAATATCATTAATATAGATAATAAAGAGAAAAACTGTGTACAGAGAGATACTGCTGAGAAAAACGCTTAAAGAAGTGTCTGTTGATGACATGCACTACTGCTGTCTCAGGGGAAGTTACGTGATTCCCAAATGCAAGAATATCGGAGTTGCCACTCTGTGGTCAGTCTGTTCCAATAAGTATCCAAAACAGTCCTGGATTATCCCACTTGACGTCTTGACAATTTGCTTGCTAAATGGCATTACCCTTATACACTTGATGTCAGGTTCAGGGAAGCACAAAACATCTTTCTCTGTAACAATATTCATTGGTTTTGGAATATCTGTCTTGTTGATTGTGTTTCATTTCAATAATCAAGTGACCAGCTTCTCCTCGTCGGTTAAATTTGACAGCACAGAGGCGTTCTTGTGCAAAGCCGTTGCCTATGGACAGTTTGGATTGGGCTATGCTTTTCTTTGCTGTAATGTCATATTTTTCTCAAAGATCTTTCTGAAACTAAGACATATTCGTTCAAATGGAAATGAGTATAATAAATATTTTATCATCTTACTAATAATGATGATAGGAGCATTTTGCTTCCTGCTCTTTTCTTTCAATGATCACCAATCAATCAGCGCTCTGTGTATTTTGCAATTTGGAAAAGTCCAACGGACTCTGATCAACTGTACATTTGGACTGTTATCCTCTGTGACCATAGGAACAATCTATGCCATCCAGAGGCAAATAGGAAAGGCAAGGAGAGCCTCACAAAGGAAGGAGAGGAACTCGGAAAAGTTGTTGAAAATGAGAATGAGCCTGTACAGGGTGAGCCAAAAAAAAAGTAGACACTTCTTTAAGTGGTCATAAGATATTCAATTTTTGCCACAGGACTTTGATTTATGGCTCATTTTGTTGGTAATCATCACCACATTGCATTTGAAAGGCGAAAACGACAGACATACCTGCATAGCCTTGCTACTATAACAAAGTGTGAGTTGTCCCTGATTTTTGCTGTGCCGAGTTGAAGAGGATGCATAAATAAGGCTGTTGAAAATGTCAATATGAGTCACTTATATGAGTGGTCGGAGATATAAAAAACCGATTGAAATTTGTTGACTGGTATGCAAAGAAGCTTGACACAGGAAACTGCGGTCCTGAAAACATCAGAACCCCCTAGAATAAGGTCAAATGGTCATGCAGGGCATAATATGCCAGGTCTAGGAGAGATTATTTCACATTAGCAGGATATATTTGAAAAGTAAAGCCAGAAAGTGTCTTATAATAAAGCATGGATGCCTAACATATACCTCGTTCCTTAAGAATGAATTGCTGTATGTCTAACTCTGAAATTGTGGCGCATGAAATGGAGATGTGAGGACTTGATTGGTCATTATGTGCCACCAATCTCTTCTTGTGTAGATAATCACTGACAAAAATCCAAGTATTGTCATGATACTGACAGAAAATGTAGTTGACATACTACAAAAACAAAAAAAAGTTGTTTCAGGACCATGTACATTATATTAATGGAATTTGGGCAATTACTACCCAGGTGGTTGACAGACAGCCATATATTTCATTATACGTAAAGGAGCTGATAAAATATATAGTGAACCTGGATGAATAATACATCAAATCACAGCTACAGGTGAACAAACTATGTTCTGAACATAAATATACATTCTGGCCAGATTAAACCCATGCACAGTATCTCAAAAGTGGTCAGTCAAAATGTTGGTAAAATTCGATCAGAAGTAATCTTTTCTCACCAAGCCTTGATTACCTGCAATATGACTAAATCACAATGGCAAATATAGAAGGCATTACCTTTAAGACATTTAAGCTTTTAGCTGACTTTGAAAAAATGTTTATACAAGAAACAGACAAAAACTTCAAAGGACATCAATTTCAAGGATATAGGTTATATTACGGGTCACTATTAGGTCAATTTTGCAACTAGGACAAAATAACTTTAGCAATGTTTTGTCAATATGAAGGTACATCTTTGTGTGTAATTCCATGAAGATTGTGTACTTTTGAACGGCAGTATGTAATTGCTAAAGTTCATTTATAGAAGCGTCTACTTTTTTTTGGCTCACCCTGTACATAGTAAAAATCTAATTTCAATACCTTGAAAATGTTTATCAAAGCCACTGACGTGTGTGACATTGGCAGTAACTGTTAGTGTTTAAGTGTTAAAATGCCATAATCTTATCAACTGACAAAACTCAGCTGCTCACTGAAGTGGAGTGAGTGAGTGAGTGAATTTGTGTTTTACACCCCATCAGCACCAGTGTGGGCTATTTAGAGGCAATCACTGAAGTGGAATATTACATTTTCCATTGCTTCCTACGTTCAACTGAGGCTCTATTCAACCCAAGCAGGCAAGACCTTCAACTGAGGAGGCCTCAACCCGAACCACAACCACGCAGCCACCCATCTGTATCAATGAATTGTTTTCTGACCAGAAAAAAATGAGAAGTTCTCCGTCAGGAAAATAATTGCACAAATCATAACGAAGAGAAGAAAGTCATGCTTTTTACATCCAAGTTTATTCAACAAAGTTTTCTATAAATCAAACTCTCAAAACCAGTATTAAATTTCAACATTATTGGATGATAGAAGTTATACAAGAAAAACAAGATGATCAATTATGGTGTTTTATAATATTCACTAAGCTTACATTCTTACTGTAATAGAAAATACACCATTATGTAAACTCCCAATATTTACAACACATGATTGCATGAAATCATGCAAAGACCACATGATAGAATTTGATGTCTGATGCAAATTGTCAATAAAATTGCGGTTCATGATTGTGGAGTGCTTGTTTTTATCGACATTACTTGAAACATCACTTTACACAGTGGAAACCATGGAAACATGTAGCACCCAATCAAAGGAAATTTATAGAACTCAATTTGCCATGATTTTTGATCATGTTGATAACGGGCTAAAACAAATAGAAAAAATCTCCAAGATAAATTTCTGTCTAAATAATACACATATAATGTATTAAATTGTTACATTGATTTTCTTCTTTGCTTTCCCCTTTTCAATTTTTTTCAGATTCATTCCAGTAAAATTTCCTAAATATTTTTCTATTGATATGTTCCCATAATGATATAATATTCATCAAAGCAACCTTTTATCTTCTTTTTTTCAATAATAAAAATATCATCAACCAAACTATAATAAAGGACATTTTCAATCACTTCAGTTCCACATTAATCTCCTAAGCAAATGTGACAAGTTTTTCACATGATATAACATCCATATTCCAGTATTTCATTGAGAAATCTTCGTAAAATTTTCAGAGAATGTCTTTCCATGTTTAGAGAAAGTCTTTCAAAACACGGAAAAATTCAGCTATACAAAACGTTTTTAAGGATATTTTTCAATAATGTAAATCAAACAAAAATTCAAGTTCGGATACTTATTTTAAGTTAAGCTTGCATAACCACGTCATAATACAATGCGTATAAATGATATAGAATATGAACCAATAATTTACTGTTTATGTCAAACCTAAGTTTGAGGAGAGTGTAGGCATAATATAATTGCAGTACATGTATGTCATTAATATATTAAATATTATACAGAAAAGGTCTTCATATTTATAGGAAAAGAATAAAAGGCACGAGCAGAGGAGGACAAATTTAGAATTTTAAAAGTGACTCCTACTATTTCAAGCACATTCACTTACTTCCTACCATTCAACCAGTATTATACCACGTTTAGTACCACAAGGGTAGTCCAAAGAGTTTTCAGTGAGACGTCAATTATACAATATAAGCTGTACAATGCAATATTTACAAATTCTACCATTATATCCACATATTTGAAATTTACAAAACTCGTTCACTAAATGGAAGAGCGCATGCTTCAACTCAGAACTGTCATGAAACTCAAGCAATTGTATAAATACATCAAAGACATCATATGCATATTCTGAGGATATTCTGAGGATTCATTATATAAATATACCATCCAAACATGCAAGTAACTGTTAAATTGGTTTAATTGTATCAATTCCCACTTAAAAAGTAGCAACTTTACCCAGGGATGCATTTATGACAGGGATGTAAAACCTTACAATAACATGGCAAATTTACTATCTAGTTTCAGCTGAAAGGCTCTGAAATATGTTTTGTTTATATGTATATTTACACAGCTACATAAAGAAGATATTCATGATAAGCTGATAATTATTATGACACGTCTGACTTCTAAACTTCTAAAAGACCTTTTTTTTGCACATGTTGTGAAGCTTATACAATGATAATAAAGGAACACTGTGTTCTGAATAACACTCTCGAAATGCAGTGTACACGTTCCGAATCCGGCTAACTATTAATTTACGTTGAAGTCCTTGTAGGCCTACATGATTTCCAATTATATTTTCGTTCTTCATCTGAAACTAGGGCACTGACAAAAAGATGGACAAAACCAGCCATTCTAATCAGTAATGTCATTTCAATATGTTAACCATAGAAAGGTAATATATGACATATTATATGTACAAGTGGGTATGACATAATTACCTAAGAGGCTAAGACACTAGTTAATACACAATAAATATCACAGTTATTCAACAACAAATCCTTCCAGTACTACACTCAACGAGACTTCTTCTTAAAAATCTGAAAATTCAACAACCCTCACGAGTATGTCACATGAAGCGCGTCATAAAATGTACTTCACTTTCACATTCCCAGTTACGCCATTCAGCACAACTTTCTTTCCTACCATTGGGAACGCCAGGTTACCAAATCAGGTTAGAAACTTACATCACTTCCACTATCATGATAAACATTTCACTCAATTTCATAATGATAATACAATTTCTTAGCACTGAGACACAGCATTTTACAATCATGACTCAAGACTTCCTTTTTACTCCAAAGGCATAAGAAAATATTCACACTTCAATTCCAATTTGTTACACGTCTGTGGTCTTTCCATCATAAGAAGGCAGTATATAATAGCATTATAATTTCTACTCTCATTAACTTGTACAGTGTACCTACAAAATAAATTTATTTTCAAAGTCAGAAGTAGTCAATTTTATTGACGCAAATATGACAACCAATATTCAACCTATACATGGTGTACAGCCTTAGATATTGGTGTAAAAATTATGACTAAGTTTTTTCAACCTAATGCAAAATTAAGCCTTTTCTTCAACTCAATGCCATATGCATTTATGATTATGCTTGTAAAAATTCACTCCTCTACAGACCACATTTCGCACAATTCAAGAGAGCAAGACAGATCAGCAACAACCAGGACCACAGCGTCAATTGATAACCCGTTAAAACAACAACCTCAGTTGCGTATTTCTCACACAAGACTTACAAGTTACAAGATCACCCGTTTGGTTCAATGACCTACACCGACAAAAACGTCAATCATCAAGATTTTCTGCAGAATACTTCAATACAGCAATTTTATAATGATTTTTTTATCTCCGCATTAAAAACCATAATTAGCACCAAATAATATAATTATCATCCCATTAAAACAGATAAATCATTCAATGTCTAAATTAATATTCAAATTAAGAGTCAGCCACAGAAACATGTCTAATCATGCACACTACTCTTTTTCATTTACTCGATATTAAAATCATTTATAACCAAACTAACTTTTACAATCTCACCTTAAAATTATTCAAGAGATTAAATTTCACGATTCTAATTTGGCATCAATGGTAACTTAAGCATCAACAATCATTATTATGATTCATAAACACCATTCAAAATCTTCTGAGTATTTCGCAGGGGATGGGGACCGAGTCTGACTGACAATTGGGGGAGAAATGGCGACATGTTCCGTTCTAAAACGTCTGTTCATCGTCACATTCATTCGTCCAATGGTCAAAGACTGAAAAACAAGAAGATATTGTTCATAACTTGCCATGAAACAACATTTTGAACACCACACAACATCGATTGCTTCATGAATGCTCCCATCATTTTCTGGACCATTACAATACACAAGCGTTTTGAAAACTTTTCTGACATGTGATTGATACTCTGTGCATGCAAAGTTTGGGAAGATACAAGATTTTAGACTTCAGAGCAGAGTCAGACAATGACTTTGACATCTCTAATCGCTAATATCTCATTTTATATTTGACTTACAGTGTTTCAACATTGAAGTCACCCACCATTCAAAGTCACCTCAGGTGCAGGAATTTTAGATAATCTGCTAACCACAACAAAATATTATTTTGAACGGAAAGTAAATTGAGTTTACCCACAATTTTTATTTAATTGACATAATAGAAATAGAGATTGGATCAATTTTTTCATCCTACCGATCAACCCCAGAAAAAGTGCCTTGAGAAGCTAAAGATCACTGGTTAACTGAGACAAAGTTGTACCCACAAATACACGATTGTGGGACGTTTCTCTCTTGCTTACCTTCACAGATTTCGCAGTAGGGTCGAGTGGCCGTGCGATCTCCGTGGTGCAGTGAAGGAGGGGGGCTCTCGGACATGCACTGGGTGGGGCAGTCGTCCGTGTCGTGGAGGTCAAACATGTCGCAGATGTCACAGAACATCCGAGGGGCTAGTTTTCGTCTGGCACTGCAATTAAAATGCAGCATTATTTTATTTGTTCATGTAAATTTTTTTCCTTTTTTAAATTTCTTTGAATTCTCTCACTTCATAAGACTATTATTTCACAGACCATAATTACAATACCAATACTTGGCTGGCTGTGATTAATAAATTGAATTCAATTACTATATTTGTTACAGGTGGAAGATAGCCCATGAAAGGGACAATGACAGGATTTTTCTTTCATGTTTATTTGCATTTTCTCCAAACATGTTGACTTAGGAAACTTCTTCCATGAACCATTTCTTAACCAGAGACTGTAGAGGGATGAGACAGGATTCAGATTTCAGAAGCTGCTCTATGGAAATAGTACATACAATCGCCACTTGTGACTAGGTCCAGGAACAATGTGACATCACACAAAAAATGCAGGAACCAATCAACCAATCCAAGATGGAACGACATGACTTTTCTGCTTGTCTCTTCAACTATCTTGTTGGGGTCCTGTCTCAATGTCTCAGTGTACATTTTACATAACTGATATTAGTTTTATTGTCCGAGTATATCTTAGGGGTCAGACACGCACCTCTCAGAGTAGTCCATATCTCCGTTGCCATTGACCACTTCGGCGTCTCCTGTCGTCAGGATGTCAACTTTTCTCATCAACTCCTGATTTTTGCGCTGCATGTCTACGATGACTGAGTTTAAGAAGTCAATCTGCAAGAAGAAGAGGATTTTGACATTCATGTTAGGCCACACATAATTGATCTTTAGCTTCTCGGATCCTCTCAAGGCACTTTTTCTAGGGTCGGTCGGTAGGACAAAAAAAAAAGGTGAATATTTTTTTTTTATAATGTCAAAAAAATTTTTTTTTTTCAATTTGTTTTTCCATCGCCAGGAAATCTATTGTGTCGGCGGGTCCGCGAAGCTAAGAATCAATTATGTGTGGCCTAGTTTCCGGAAGACATTCGACCAACACGAAAGAATTGAAGAAATTTCAACAGATCCAGAAGAACAAGAAACTGGAAATTCAAGCAGACATTGAATTGATTCAATTCACACAAACTCTTTAAAGACTAGAGCCACAGATGATGGGCATGATAGACTTGATGTTCTGTATTTATGCATTGGTAATGGGGCGCGGAGGACCTTTGATACAGGATGAAACGTCTGTCAAGCACAGGTTCTTGGGACCGGGAATCAAACTCAGGTCACACTGCCACTAAGCTAGGCCCCAGGTCCCTAGGGGGCCAGAAACAAGAAGAAAGTTAATGAAAAGAATACATCACTAACCTGGCCATCAGCAGCTGTCTTCTCCTCCTTGAGCTTGGTCAATATCTTGTCTCCCTGGCCCGTGGTCTGCCCTGTGTTCTGCCCTGTGTTCTGGCCCGTGTTCTCTGTGACATTTGCGTTAATCTCCATCTCAGCCAGACTGAACTCCAACTGTTGCACCCTCTCCTCCAGCTGTTTCTTCTCGTTCTCCAAGGACGATGTTGACGACTGCTTGTTCTTCGCCTTCTCCAAGTCTCCCTGAGCGGCTCTCAGCTGAGTATCACAAAGAGAGACACGTATGATTTCAATGGGAAAATATGGTTATCAGTTGGATGCATGTAATCTTTCTATTCAATTGTCATATTGCAACTAATGTAACAATAATGCACTTATAAATAAGATGAGAATGTTTTGGTAAAGGTATCCCTAAATTAGACACTGAATGTTTTACTGCTACTAATTTTAGAAAGGATTATAAGAAATGAGAAGATTATATTCTTGTACATCTTTTACCCATGTATCTATAAACAATGGTAGATGCAATTTCAGATCTTTAGGGTTATTTAGTCTGAGAGAGTTCTCATCTTAACATTGACTAAAAAAAGACCATGGCAGTTGATCGTTGGTGAATGCTCATTGCTCAAGGGGGCAATAACTGTAAAAAGTGGATTATTATTAAGATTGAGGGCATCCATCTCACCTCATTTGTCAGCAGTTCGATCTCGGCATCCTTCTGCTTCAACATCAGGTTGGAAGTATCTAAAGTATTCTGCAAAGACGTCTTGTCTACCTCATAGTCATCCACGATCTTACTCTCCCTTCAAAGATAGACAACGACCGTCAATCAAGAGTAAAAAGCACATTTTAATCTCAAATTGCAACATAAAATTGATTGAGTAAAACAAGTAGACAATTTTAAACCATAAATCGACACAAAAACCACCAAAAAGCTTCAACCAAGTGCTTTCAAACTTATCATAATTCATGTTTCAATTGCAAAATTGTGAATGTTAATAGGTCTTCCAGTCTCTCCAAGATTTAAAACCTTGTAACTAGAATATTAAAGTCACATCCCACTACACCAATAGTACACCATGCTCATCTCTAGTCATTTATTTGTGGTATCTGTTTACATGAATAAAGTCAATCAGTGATGTATTATGAGTTTGTTATTCACTAAAAGAATAAAAAGATATCACATCATTTCTACCATTAATAGTCCATTATACACATCTAGGATTACACATAATCACATTAATAAATGACGTTAATGAATGACATAAAAGACTAAAGATTAACAGATTAGAAGTGCATAAAATGTGTAAATCAGAAAAACCAATTTCTCAGACTGAGTATAGTACCATGCATCTAACACTTAAATTTCTGACAATATATATCCATGATATTATGATGAATATTCATCCAAGCAATCATGCAACACTGTGAAATGATATAGGCAGAAGACCAGACGGAAATGAATAATTAAATTATTAAACTATATGTAGAATAAAATAAAAGATATATATACTAAGATAGCCAATTCAGAGAAGCATAAAAGCCGTGATTGATACAGGTCATACACAAAAGCGGACAGTTGCGGCACAGAACGATAATGCTGAAAACAGCAAATCTTACCCTTTGGGCAATCTTAGTGGATTGAAGGGTGAATGGAGTGAGTGAGGATTGAAAATGGAGATTGAAAATGAAGATTGAATTTGGAGATTGCAAACGGAGATTGCAAATGGAGATTGAGAGAGGTTGACAGTGCGTCGTACATAACACAGTGTTGAGAGATGGCAGACAGTACATTGTAGGTGTAGGAGAGAAACATGATACACAGGTCAAATGCACAGGTCAAATGCATCAGACTGCAGCCAACCAACCAACAAAATAATACAGCTGCCGCACTAACTGTTTTCGTATAATAAGTGGTAAATAAACAAAGGTCCAACGAGAAATAACCAGTGAACGAGTGATACACTAAGACCAGTGTGTTCGTTGAGTGGCCAAGGGCTTCGTAAAAGGCAAATGACAAAAGAACTCTGCCTTTGATTGGAGCTAATCCACAGAGCCAGTTGTCTCCCAGATTCCCTTAATTTAAATTAGGCGCCACTTTGTAGCTTTCTCCTGGTGATTGAAAATTGAACTATTCTTCTTTGCTCATCGGAAAAGCCAAACTGTGGCGAAGCTCCTAAGCAATAGGGCGCTGCCAGAAAAACTCCCCCCCCCCCATTTTATCATTAAGCCCCCTTCAATCTCAATACTATTAGGGGGCGCCACCATCGGCCGGCACAAAATGGCGGCAAAGTGAACTGGCTCCGTGGATTTGCTCTCCTTGGACTTGGCCCTTGACCAACAAAGCAAAGATACCTCAGCTAGAGATCCAGGTTTTCGTTTACTTAAGATATATGTTATGTACATTACTTCAGAGTTACTTACATAAAAAGTCTGCGGATATCACCAAGAAATAATCAAGTAGAAAATCATCCCAAGTGTTATTACAAAATACCATGTTTAAAGTGTGAATTGATACACCATTGTATAAAAGTTAAGAGGTATAGTGATAAAGTAACCCTGAGAGGATATATACCAACAGATGTCTCACAGTACCATGAGAGTCATTTAAAGTTCCAAGACAATGATATTCTTCTTACAATTGACACAAAACTAACATAACGCCATCTTACTACCAAGGACACAAATTAACAAAATGTAACAAACTGTAACATAAACTAAAACAAAGGCATATTTGGGCACAACACACACATCCACGAGACCACAATAACATTCAGATATTGACGAAGCATTTGACAGCGTATTGGATCAATGCCACAAATAGCTTAGCTTCAATGGACAACACTTTCACATCACACTCAGCTTTTCACAAAAATTTTCACAGAACTTTTTCACATTCTTTACACATTCACACCACAGCTGATGGGCTCTTGTTTTTTTCTACTACGAGGCCAAACACATAACATTTACGACTACATGCAATAGCATATCATCACCTATTAACTATTTATTCCTATTGAGAATTCTCCGTAGCCTGTAATTCATCAAGGTTTAGTACACAAGTGAGATGGGGTGGACAAAACATAAGACATCGTAATTAAAACTTAACTTGGCAATACAACTTAAGACGGGAAAACGAAAGACGCAGCACATAAAATGCCATTAAACGCAAACCCTATCAACATGAAAATTGATAAACAAAGGTAACACAGTTTATGTTACATTATTTTATACTAAAATATCTATGATCAATAAATATGAGCCAGGCCACAAGTGGCAAATTAACGAAAATTGAGTTATTTGCGCCTCACTTTAAAATGGGCCAACTTCGCTAAAATAAATATTACGCTACTCCTTCATTGTGTACAGTTTTGAGAAAGAACATTAACGACAGGGGATAAAAAATATTAAAATCTAAAATACCGTGCAAGCACGTAAACAACTCGGTTGCAAAGTGCGACAGACAACTCCAGTATCCCGGCATGGCTGGGAGTGCAATACACATGAAGTAAAGACATCACCAAAAGTCCCAGAATGCACTTTAATTTGGGCGATTTATCCTGAAACCATTATAAAATGTGCTAGCAGTTGTTTTTTATGACGGCCAAGAATTTTGTTCACTAGGGACCATGAATGAAGTGGAGAAAGTATGAAGGTTTTGTAGACTTGTTAAAATGTACCAGGCTGCATTGTGTCTTGTGACAACTCATTGAATGATTCATTTGGTACATATAATAGGTCCATGGATGCAGAATTGCAGATCTATGCATCACCTCTGCTCTGTTACTTCAAAGGAGGCTGAATACTTCCCATTTGAACTGTTTAAAGTGTTTTTGCAAGCAATAATAATGCACTGCTCTTTTTTTATTGTCTGTGGTAATTATTTTTCCTGACTTGTTCTAAACAATGGGGCCTTAAACAAAACAAACTGCACCATGCAACCTCTTATCTCAGTGTTGACAGGTCATGCTTAACAGGATTTGAAGGGTATTTTTACCCAACTCTCCACAGCTCAAGAACACATGTGCAATGTCACTGGCACCTCAGATTGACAATTCATTGGTTTGTGTTCCCACATCATGACACATGACAGATAAGCATGTGCACTGTGAAGGATTTGCTGTAAAAACGTACTTGTTCTTGTTTACTGTGACTGTTCACATAGCCTAAGGTGGAGATCCACATTTCTGTAGTCTTTCTGAACTGACAGCTTATACAGTCTGTCTTGAGATTACATATACTGGATACATGGTGACTGATAGGCCTGCAGGAGCATGTTTTTAGTACTTGCAGATCACTCTGCTGGTCATTTTGTCAGTAACTGGATATTGGGCCCTCCTACAATAAATTCTAAAAAAGAGAGTAAGAGCAACACGCAGAATGTCTGGTGAAAAGGATTATTTAACAGATTCTTCAGATTCTGACAGGTCTGAAGATTTTATTGACACTGACATCACTATTTTGGAGCATGTAGAAGAAATAATGTAAGATATTTAGAAGTCAAAGATAGTTTTGAGAAAATAATTCCAGTAATTTTTGACAGTGTACATGAGATTCTTGTAGCAATAACTTGGAGAACACATGTTAAAAAGGTTTATTTCAAAGCATCGTTTCGTGTGGATTTCAGAAATGCACATGACTGAACTTCTGTCATTCCCGAAATTAGGCAGAAATAAAGCAACATGTGTAGTTTGACAGCAGCAGGTGCGACATGCGATGAGTTGTGCTAGGACAAAGATTGTATGCAGCCGTGTGGGCAAATGCAAGTTTTGGCCATGTGCCTCTGCAACACAACGATTACCTCGTTGTAAAAACTAATTGGAACTAACAGAGCAATGCGCAGTCTGTACTGTTAGACTCTAAAGAACAGACAAGTTACTATCCCATGTGTCTTCGCGTTTTTCAATTTTTAAGTGACTCCTTATAGGCCTATGTTTAAATACATTATTTACTTACATTAATAAACCTCCAAAAACCAATTTAGTGCCAGCTGGGCTCAAAATTAGAAGGAGTCAGTATCTCTGTTTATTTAATTGCTCAAAACTTCAATCAAAGTTATCATTAAAATATTTGCTCACTAATCATTTTTAATGATGGCAGCATTCTGCCTTGTATCACTTTCTCCTGAATCATATCCTTTAGAATTTTGACTCTGCCTGAACGAACACATGGGATTGAACCTTAAGTTAGACTTCAGGAAACACAGGGAGTATAGCAGCCAGTTTCTTAATTAAATTAAAAGTAACAGCTCAACATGACGCACATTAGTGATAGACGGGGAGAAGCAGGGGATCTTAACACAAGTTAACAGGAATCTTAACACATTCGCCGCTCAACACATTCAAGAGACAGAAATATGTATAGACAGACACGTACCTTCGTTTCAGTTCATCTATCTCAGTCCTCAAGGCAGCATGCTGAGTTTCCAACTGAAAGGGCAGACAGACAAATGAAGGCCTTCAGACACACACACATGAAATTTAGGCCAGACATAATTGATTTTCAGCTTCTCTTGACATACCAACACGACAAGATTTTATGCCCAAAAAAAATCTTAATTTATTTGATTCATTGACACATCAAAAATGTGAGATTACAGCTCTTTTTTTATTTGCTCTACCGACTGACCTCAAGAAAATTGTGTTGAGAAGATCGGAGAAGCTAAAAATAATTCATGTCTGGCCTTATTGCTAAATCAGAAGAGTTGCTTTAAATTACTACAAGTGCAGTGCTTACAATTAAGAAGCAACTAACGAAGAGTACGATTATTTTCAATATTATAACTTTCACTTACACAATCAGCAATGACTTAATAATCTTTTATGATACCACAAAGGTTTTAATACCCTCTAAATCTAAAATCACTTAGACACAAATTTAGTGTAAGTTAATCTAATATCAGACAAATAAGAAGTTGATAACACAAAGCTTAAGACATCAAATATTTCTACTCAAGTAACTAGATGGGAGCATATTTCCATATGCAACACGAGCAGGTGGTAGGCAGTGATTGTTGGAATGTGATATAGGGTGCATCGGCTGGCCGCATACAGTATCCCCAGTAAGTGGAGTACATCTGTGTGAGTCGTGGTCATAGAATAATTCAGTAGCGGTATTAACTGTGGACCCAAGTAGAATAATCCCAAGAAATACTAACATCAGTGGTTATATATTTTGTTATTGTAAGGTAGTGTAAATGGTTAGCAATAGGGGAGAGCGGGGCACGTTGGTCCGCTTTTTTATGTTTTGGCTCTCAATGAAAAACTTCTCTAAATATTTGAACAATCTTTTTAATGACTGACTTTTAAACATCTACACTACCCTTATGCCAAACCTAGTTGACCTACCTTCTATAGGTGTGGAGAAAAATAAGTTTGAAAAAAAAAATTGTCTGACCCAGGGCACGTTGGACCGCCATGTGGGGGACATTGGACCACGGAATAAAGTCAAAGTAGAAGAAAGTGAGGAAACACCACATTTTATTCTCATAGATCACAACACACACTTTTGTGTCATTGCAGAATGATTATATCGGAATATTTACCTAGATAATTTTAGGAAGTCTTGTTTCAGCTAGGAGGGCTGGCAGATTAGCCAACTGAATTGATTTTACCCTCATATTGCACAAGAATGACTTAGGTGCTGTATTAATGTTAATAATTACACAGCTGACATTTTGCCGATAACTTTTCGTCAGTCATCCAGATTATAATGGTCGAACGTGCCCCGGCCATGCTGGTCCAACCTGCCCCGTCCCTAGCTCTTATGAAAATGTGCATGCCTCGCTGACAAGGTCGAATGTGAACTCCGGAAACTTATAACAAACTTACTTATATCAAACTTTACCTAAGTGGTGATAGTTTCAATTTATGAAACTTGTCTGACTAGATCCCCCATATTTTAAGAAGGGTAAACTAGCCATCGAGCTTGGAATAAGTCACTTTTTATACCGAAAATCAAGAAACCTGAAATAGAACTCACACTTGTCCTTCAATGCTCATGACATTTTTTGGATAAAAGGCTTACCACTAAAGGTCTCTTCATCGGGGATTTGGATAACTGCGCATGTTTTATGAAAAAAATATTGGCAATAGTCCAACTGTGCCCCGAGGTCCAACGTGCCCCGGTCTCCCCTACTCAGTGTGAATAGAAGTGCATGCGTACCAATTTTCACGTAGGCTTTTATAAATAAAATAAAATTGCATTGGCATTGATAGGTGGCATAGTTACAGTTTTTGATTTAAGGAGGCCACCATTTAAGGAGGGGGAGGGGGGCTTGGAGTTTTGTTGAAATAAATTATTAATTCTGGTGAAATAACTAAATTAGTTTTGGGTAGTCTTGAAGAAAATGATTTTGGGTGGGGGTACATCGTAACAAGGGCTTGCTTGATCTGGGAATGAATATTTGGAGACTAAGCAGACTTGAAAAAACGAGTTACTGGCACTATTTCCCATGTAAGAAAACTCTAAGCCCCCCCCCCCCTCCAGGAACAAAATGGTTGCCCCCTAAGTTTGTAAGTCTGAATTTCTAAATAAATCAAGCAATGGATTATTGGGGGCATTGATATCATTGGTTGATGTCATTGATTGATATCACTGGTTACTAGCATAACTCAAAGTAGACACTAAGAGCAGCAATAGCTGTTGCCCAATAGTACCAATGATCAAGTAACCTACAATGCTTGACACTAAGAGTAGCACTAGTTTGTGGGCACTACCAATGATCAATATTAACCTACAATGGTTCCAGTCCATCCATTTTCATCCTCATCCAGAAACAGATCGATCTATGCCATCATCCAATCTTGCCATCACCAAGATTGTTATTGTAGTACCGAAACAAATCGCCAGGGCGCTGATCGTAGCACTCTCCACCCCCTCTGGCGGGCAAGCAAGAAACTACACAAACAGAATTCTGTTTCCGGTCATTCCCTCGAGAATCGCGAGAGGAAGGCATCACAAACACTTATAAATAAAGCCATTAAATAAAGATTTGAGTGGGGAATTGCTGCAGAATTGGCATGTTACATCTTCATAGTTGAGATGACTGACTACGCAGGTAAGCAAAGCATTAATGTGACGTTTGCAGCCCATGCATGAGAACGAGATTTGCACTGATAGATCGTGGTTGAAAAACGGATAATGACTGGATCTAGCCCTTGTAAACACGAGCCCTGCTCGTGTAATTATCACTGTGCAAGAAAAACAATCTATCTGCTACACAATGAAAGATCGATGCAACATGTATGCTATCATTCAAAAGTTGGCTTAGGACTCCAAATTCTTAAGTGACAAAAAGTTATTTTCCTTTGCTTACCTGTTGTTTTTCCTGGTGAACTTGTTTTAATTTTTCTATCTCTTTCTGTTGGTTGACCTTCTCGGAGTCTGAGGCCTGTAATCGCTGTTCTAAGTCACTTGAAACCTTCTCACTTGCCTCTCTGGAAAATAAATTAATCCAACACAACCATTAATTTAGTAGACCCAAATGGAGTAGCGTCAAGTGTGTTAAATAAGTAGATTTGATAATAACACAAGTTTATTTCCAATATTTTAAAATGATTGGCCATCCCTTCATAAATTGTACAATATCGAAATAGTAAATTTCTCATCAATTCAAATCTATCAAATTATGTAACCTATATTATGGACTCCTATTGATTGACCAATAATTCTACATTTCGTTCTTGTAGTGGCTTTTTAATAGCACCTCTTTTGCTTCAGAGGTCTCCCCATAATGAAGGGACAATAATTTAATTAATTAGTAAGACGTGCCTTAATGTATAATGTATCTTTTGCCATGTAAATCATTCATTTTGAATATCTTAATTTAAGGATGGATTCACTCACAGTCTCTGCTTGAGGATGGCCATGTTGTTGGTCTCTGACTGGCTCGTCTTCTGACTTTCCATCAACTGCTCCTTGTAGCCCTCCATCTCCTTGGCCATCGCTTCAATCTAAGCGTAACAAGTCACATTAATTTGCAGTAGAAATGCAGAGTCATAATTCATTCATCAATTGATGGAAACGGTGATATAACTTGCAATAACTTGGTGCCATTCATTTCAATTCAACAATCATAACATTCATGAGCCAGTCAATTCAAGATTACTGTATTCACATTATTTCTAACAAGCATGTGATCCTTGAAACAGGGTTCCCACTCCTTTGCCAAGATCAATTTCAAGGTTTTTTCCAGGTTTTTCCAGGCTGCCAAAGGCAATTTTCAAGGTCAAAATTTGCAATGTCCAGTCTTCGGTTTCGGTAAAAAATTAAATGCCTTAAAATGGCTTAAATGCACATGTGGGACCATGACCATTTTTAAATTCATTTTAAAACATTACAAAACCCCAATTATCATTATTTTTAATTTAAAAAGCACCTTCTCTCTTGTGTCCTTTTTTAGGGTTTTTATTTTGGAGAGCAAGTTCAGATATTTAGCAGGCAAAAGGTCAGCTACCCATAAAAGGTTTCCTTTCATCTCAATAAAGCCACTTTTATGACAACAATGAGATGATCATAAACTGTATTAGGTTACACACAAAAATCCTTGTTCTCTATATAATTGGGTCTAAATCAATGATTCATTGTTGTAGACACAAGGCTTGGAGATCCAATGAAGATAACAGTGTTGATGAAAGGGAGAAGAAATCATACTTGGCTTATAAGCTAATGGCAATTGGTTAGGTTAGGTTCCTATTAATTGTAATTAGATAAGAAGGGGGTTAGTGATAAAGAACTAGGTGTGAATTTCAGTAAGTGCAATTCACCAATTAACAATCAATAGATCGATTGTGCAACTTGCCAGAATGGTAGTCCTGCCAGGCTGGTCCATGCAGGCATACCCAAGCCTTGAGCTAACCAAAGCCACCAGCGCTAGTACGCATTTAGCACACTAGGCGGCTAAGGATCGTGGTGACAACGGGAGAGCGCTAGAGCTCCGTTTTACTACATCCCACTTTCCCGATCTTTTCCCGGTTTTTGGCAGAAATATGCCATTTTCCAGGCTTTTCCCGATCGGGAAAAGCTACCCCCGAATTTCCCCGTTTTCCCGGTAGGCGTGGGAACCCTGTTGAAAGGTCAAAAGAGCAGAGCTTGGTATCACCACATAGACAAGAGAGCAAAATCATCTTGCGTTCCCCAGCATTTCTTTTCAAAAATATTTGTCAACCCCACTGACCTGTTGCAACAGCTCCATCTCCTTGTCCTCCTGCTGCTGCACGCTCAACAACATGTCCTGCTTCTCTTTTGCGAGGACGTCTTTCTCCAAGGACAACTTCTCCCGTGCACTTGCTTCTTGCGATCTCTCTTCCATCAGCTACGAGAAAATTAAGCCATAGATTAATTACAGAGACTAATTTCTGAAAATGTCTTCACATCATTGCAGAATTTTTATGTGGTCAAGAGATCACTGAGCTGCCCAGCTCTAACTATAAGTGAGCATCTATCTGACTTTGCAAGAATACATTCAGAGCCAAACTGGCAAATTTTTATCAAGGTCATAACAACTTGTAACATGACATTCAATCATTCTTAAATCATGGATGGATGATTGGGACTTTATGTCCAGAATCTGTATACTAATATAGGCTCGGACAAGAGGACACAGTAATAAGGCACAGAAAAACTTAAAATGCTGTCTAACATAAGTCCAGGTGACCTTGTCAGTAGGGCTGCACGATTAATCGCAAATTTATCGTTATTGCGATATCAAGTAGGGCGATAATGTTATTACGCAAAGAGGCGATAAATACATGTTAAAATTTTCCTGTATTTTTTGCACAAAAATGGGAATTTATTCTCACAAAATTCAAACTTTTTACTACAGTTTGAGTTTGCGAGTTTATGGGTAAATCTCTTGCTTGTGAATTTATCGCACAATTTATCGACATCGCGATATGAGACATAGTTATCGCATATCGCATCTCAGCCTATTATCATGCAGCCCTACTTGCCAGCCCTCAAATCGAACCCAGAATCCATGGATGGTCAGCCTGATGAGCTACCAACCATTGTTACACCATGTTGGACCATTTTTCATTTTAGATAAAGCATAAACATTTTGCAAATCCAAGTACTGCCTTTTGCATCTCTCTCTGCTGCCCATCTTTTCTTCCTCACCTGTTTCTTTTCCTGCTGTATCTTCTCGATGTCCTTGACCAGCTCTGCAATCCTCTCCTCCGTGGAGCCCATGCTGGACATGGTCTGCAGCTTCTCCTCCTCCACCTTCTGCTTCTCCGTCTTGGCCTCATCTCTCTCTTTCTGCGCCTCGTCTCTCTCTCCTTCTAATTTCTTAATCTGCTTCTCCAACTTCTCTTTTTCAAACTGAAAATTGCAAAAATATTACAAAATTATTATCACAATTTCAATATGACTTTGATCTAACTCTCAGCCACGGCTTTAGGAATGTCCAGCTTTAGAACAATAACACCATAATTGTATTTAATGTGCTATGAAAAAATGTAATTGTTTTGAAGCAAAATAAATTATCAATCAATCAATCAATCTTACATTACAGAGAACACAAATATGTATCAACTAAGTGTTTGCAAAGCCTGCATTTTTGCCATCAACATGTCTTTATAGGCCTAAATATACAATATTTCTCTTCAGCATGACCCTCCCAGATGGTTAATTATGGTTTTTCACAATACGTTTTACTTGCATCAAAATACTGCAGTGGGCTAAGTGCATGAACACAGGATTTTCATCTGCGCGATGTTCCTTTATCCTCTGCCCATGCATGCTGCTCATGTAGTTGTAGAATGTAGGTGCTTTCTTTCTAAAGAGCAAGCTGCATCAGTGGATGGCTCAGTTGGGCCTTCAAGAGTGAATCCAACATTCAGAGAATATCTCAGTATAATCTCACCTTAAGTTCGTCTCGGTCGCTGGTGACTTGCTGGATGTTGGTCTTGGTCTCTTCAATTGATGCTTCATGGGTCTTCAGCTGTTCTTGAAGTGATTGAATTTGTGTTTTTAATTCTGCTATTTCTCCTTCCTTTTTGGTTGTTAGTGATGTAATTTCTGCTTCTGAATCAGTTTGTAGTTTCGCTAATTTAGCTGTTGATTTTTCAAGTTTCGATTGCTGAAAACAGAAACACAACAAATGAAATACTTTCAAGTTCTGAGAGCGATGCCACTGCTTTTTTCTCATGGCTCGGCATCAGCTGGTCATGTGATGGATCAGTGCCATTATATATTTCAATTGCATTAAGTATATATAACTGACGGATATACAAAAGAGAGATGAAGCGGCACTCACAGTCTCGTCGAGTCTTTCCTGGAAGGACTTGAGGTCTTCCTCGTGTTTGCCAAGGAGGACCTCCGTCTCCCTCTCCCCCTCCTCCCGGCTCCTCTCCATCTGCTCATTTGCCCTTGAAACCTTTTGTAATGCTTCGGACAAACTTGCTTGCACCTCCCCTATTTTTCTGCAGAGAACAAGCGGACACACGCCAAGTAAGCAACAGAAACGAGCTAAATCAACAAGCAAAAGTCGTAGGCAAGAGTTGTAAAAAGATATCATGGTGTAAAAAAGTATCGTTAAAGTATCAGAGGATTCAATGCACGGTAAAAAATAGACACAGTGAAACCCTGTTACAGAAGAAGCAAATGTTCTCCAAAATGAGTCTTCCTTACCAATGACATTTGAAGTAAATTTGGTCAAGTATAAACCTGGTATAAGGGTGTCTGCCGCTTTTTTTAAACCAAATTCCAGGCTTTTCCAGGCTTTTCCACACCAACTTTTGCAAAAATTCCAGGCCAATTTGGCGAAGAATAGACCAATTAACAACACGATACACCCATTTTTTCTGAACACGACGTTTGTACTTTTGGCTGATCGTCGCTAAAAAATACCAGACATTTAGCAGTGGACTACTTTATTTCCATACAAAGTAAATTCCAGGCTCTTCAAGGCCTTTTTGTTCAAAATGCCGGTTTTCCAGGCTTTTCAAGGACTTGGAAATTGAGAAACCAGATTCCAGGCTTTTCCAGGCTTTTCCAGGATTGGCAGACACCCTGTGGTATAATCCTTGGGGTCTAAACTCATGAAAATACACAATCACTTATTGAAGCAATGATGGTACAGACAAATTTAGTCAAAGGTCATATTCAAAAATTCTCCTTTATATCAAATATACACATAATGATCATACTCTAATCATTTTGCCATCCCAGACTGTGAGGCACTTTCTATTCCAGAGTTTACAGGGTTTCCACTGTAAATATTTTGACCGTACAAAATACACAAATACAATGTTAAAATTTTGTATCAGATTTTGCGAACGGATGCTAGTTCAAAATACAAGGCTGAATATAAGTCATAAGTTAGGAATGAAAAAAGCATGGTACACACATTTCACAATATTAATCTTGCAATAACAAAATACACACTTGTGAAGCTGTGGCAAAACATGGCCAACATGTCAGAACGAAAATGTTACAAGTATGAGTGAAAAATGTCAAATAAACCAAAAAATAATTCAAAATGAAATGTTGTGGATTCGGATACTGAGGGAATCAAGGTGTTGAAAAACCTTAGTACTGTTAACTGGTGTTATGATTAGTTGAAAATGGAGGATCAAAAAAGTTTTGGCGAAACTGAGAATGTCTGGTTTTTTTTTCTTTAAATATTCATGACGGGTGAAAAGAAATCATTTTTAGGACATTAATTTTGATGAAAGCCAAAAAACAAAATGGTGACATAATTCTTTCATGTCAAAATTATTCGAAAGAATGTGTAGCAACAACATTAAGGCATAAAATTTATAAAACAACAAATATAACTGGTGAATTCATTAGTAAAAATAATGCTCTTGTTAGCCAAGATCGACAGTGCACCAATAGCATAAAATGTATTTACAACCGGGAAAATATGTTACAAATATTTAGATTTTGAGAAATTTCTTTACATCCAAATTTTTAGTATCACAAATAAAATAACATTTTTATAATACATCTATTTAAGTAAATTCTGTCAGAAATAAATTAGCATTAAACAAATCAAGTATATATGTTTACAGAACCATTACCAAATGAAAAAAAAAGCGAAAATAATACCCTCCACCAAAGAATTTGCAAAGCGTAACAGAGCAATGATTGTGAAGTCTTGTCTTTTAGATTCTCAATCATATTTTGTAAGCAGTTTAATTGAAATTTCATCAGCCTAGTACCGAATAACAGGCCAATGTCATATTAGGATTGATTACTTATTATGTACACCACCACAACATTGAGGTACAACGAACTGGGAGAACTCGTAATACGAAATTATTAAATATTTGTCATGTATTTACTTTGTGAAAGGATTGACAGCAATTTGACGATAGAAACTAACCTATCCTTCTCAAGCATTTCTTGGTTCATCATGGTCAACTGCTGAGAGCTGTCTCCCGAGTTTTTCATCAGCTCCGAAATTTGGTGTTCCTTTTAAAAGAACGCGAGATTGTGGTCAAGACGGACAGACAAATGATCATGATTGAGATGAGATAGAGAGAGAATTAACACACAGAGTAAGCACAGAAGGAGTAAGGACAAGTGGAGAAAGAAAGGACAAAAGTAAGGACAATTGGAGTAAAAAATGTGAGGACAAAGGTAGGAACAAAGGTGAGTACAATAAGAGCAGGGACAAAAGGAGTAAGGACAATAGGACAAAGGGCAAAATAATTTAAAAGGAACAAGATAAAAGGTATGTTACTTTATTCAAACTCCTTTGTCCTTAATTAACGCAGAGTAAGAACATGGACTCCGTAATCTCGGAGTTCAGACAAAAGGAGTAATGCCGTGATGAGTAGGACAAGGGCAGACCATATTCTTCATCCTTGCTTTGTTGTCCTTACTCTGTCCTTAGTCCTTCTCTCTTACTCCTCTCATCCTAACTCCTTTTTTAAATTAAAATATAATTAACAAAAGGGAGTATCAAATCAAGGAACTAAGACTCAAGAGTAGGGACAAAAAGGAGTAGGCCTGACTCATTAATTTTGTCCCTTGTCCATTCATCCTTACTTCCACTGTTGATTCGCTTGTGAAGACAAAAGGAGTAAGGACAAAAGGAGTAAGGACAAAAGGAGCAAGGACAAAAGGAGTAAGGACAGATGTCTAGAGTAAGGACAGATGGAGAAGGGACACACGGGGGAGAGACTGACAAGGACTCAAAAATAAGGATCAAAGGGAACACTGAACGCACAACAGAGAATATTAAAGCAGAGCAAATGAATTAGAAGGACCAAATAAAATACACAAATGTCACACGTTAGCATCTTAAAGACCTACAGAGTGTGAAGACTCACTGATATAAAACTACCAACAGCAATTAAGCTCCAGCAATACTACACAAAAGCGGCACTCAGATACACATTATATTTAAGTTATATCAGATACATCTCTTATTGTTGTATCTTTAACATAAAACATTCTTTCTTAAATCATAAATATCTCCATTTATAACGTAAGTAAGTAAGTTAAGTTTTTCTTTCCAATTGCATATATTTTCAAATTGATTGATTAGCAATCAGTACCAGGATAAATATTGCTATTATTTACGGGGAAAATTTGAGGGTTTGGGGACATAATCATTGAGTTGTGCAATTGGGGGATAACATATCCATGCTATAATGCAAGTGACTTTAATCATGGGACTTGTATGTTTAGTTCCAGATAAACAGAACATCCTAATGCTATGTAATCTGCAGGATATTTCACATTAACAAGAAATTCACAAGAAGGAAACAAGAGAACAGGAGCAGAATGGACAGAACACATAAAATCATCAAGAAAATTACACACGGTTTCAACAACATCAATATAATTCATCAATGATTGTAAGTTTTTCATTTGCAAAAATTAATGGTTAAATATCACTTTACAGCATCAAGCAGTAGACTAAACATAAAACACTTACATTTCGTAAATTGCAATAATTTGTTACAAAGATTCAATCAAATGTACTTATATGGTAAGAATTGATGAACTGATTGGTTTAAATCACAAAGCATCTACTAAGTTTAAAATCATGCAGTAGCTCAGAGGGAAAGAGAAATTAGAAAATCCTACCAGTTTGCCCTTATCATCTTCCAACTGCGACGACTTTTCTTCACTGGCATCAAATTGTCGCTGAAGATCTACAAGGTCAAGTCATCAGTGATATATTTACAATGAGCCCTTAAACTTCAGCAATACTACACAAAAGCAGCACTCAGAGACTACAAATCCCACCATCTCAACGATTCAACATTTTCTAATTTTGTGAAAAAGAGGACACAGCAATGAGGGGAAGCATGATTGAAACAACCATCAAACTTGGGCCCAGGTCAGCTGGATTTGAACCCAAGACCCAGCGATTGGAAGCCCAGCATGGTACCACTGAGCTAACTAACTTTCTCCTAGGATCAATGGATAGAGAACTAGATAGATACAATGTAGGTTGATAGATTGATAGATATCAATATAAAGTCTCCTCGCTCCGGAACTTATGTTTGAAAGAGATAGATTCAAGATACTACATAATGCTCCATTTCAACAATATATTTTATTGCAAGTTTAAATTTCGGCTAAGCGCTCTCTAACTTCTTAGAAAGGCTGATTCAGTATCTGCCTATCATAAAATTTGACATATTAGCAGACCTACTGGAACTTGATAAGATGTCTTGACAAAATAGATCGTGCAAAGACCAATGACGTACCTGCATATTTAGATTTCATATCTTGAAGTTCCGCAGTCAAGTTGTTGTTAGCTTCATCACTGGCTGTGAGTTTTTTGACAAGTTCTGCAAAATGGACAATCAAATTAAAATCAGGATCAAATATACATTGGTTCAAATTAAAATCATCATGATCTAACCTTATAATTATCACAAATACTGTAAAGAAAAGCACCAAACTATAATTCAACCAAATTACCGAAATATCCAAGATTGTTTCACTCACCACTAATTTGCTCCTGCTCCTTGGATATCTTGGTTTGGCATTCTTTTAATTCTTCTTGCTGCAAAGGAAACATGATGGTCATCAAGTAGAGAAATAAATGACTGAATCCATACATTCTATTTAGAACAGTTACCCGCTCAGTTTCAGTCATTGTTTCTAATGACTTCTTAGTCTTCTTCAATATTGAAAGGACTCACAATTCCCTTTTTACCCATAAATTGTTGGTCAGGGATATATCGAACTCACAGAAGATATATAGTCTTTTAACGCTATTAATGATAGAATCATTAAAATGAATTGATCTTGGAGCTGTATGTCCTGTATTTATGCACTTCATTTCATTCAATTAGGACAGAAGGGTGATAGAAACTGCTGTCAGACATTAGTCGAGGTGACTCGGCAGAGCTGGAACGGAACCTGGGACCAAGCTATTGGAATTGCACTACCAACTGAGGTAACCCAACTCCCCTATTTCACCTATAAAGGTGGTGGATACTTCAATTGATCAATTGCCCTAACTTACCAATTCTGCAAATTTGCTTTCAAGCTGACTGTACTCCTTCTTCTTTGACGATACCTCATTTTCAAGCTCAGAAATTTTGGTCGATTTTGAGGTAAGTTCTTCCGCTACCTGGCTGGCCTAGAATCAGTGGGAAACATAAAAGACATTTTTAAACACATATTTTTTAAGCAAATGACTTACACGACAGCAAATACGAATAATCAAATTCAGATACGTCTGTTTCTTATGGAACACCTGCTATTTTCAAACCCAAATCATTCAGACACCTACCTTCTGGCCATCAGAAGCTTTGGACTCCTCGAATGCTTTGAGCTTCCCTTCTGTCATATGCAACTTGTGCGTCAACTCCTCGATCTGATCGAGGTATGCAACGGATGAATCTTCAGCCTCCTTGGTACGTCCCTTCTCTTCCGCTAGACATTGCTGAAATTCAAACAAAAGGATTCACATTGATTAGTTGACACAATGATTGCAGAATTATCTGACGAAAAGAACTTAGACCCACAAGGCTAACACTTGAAAATTTCCTGTAAAAATATCATTGTGATCTGTTTACTTAGGTAACCTAAAATTTTAAGATATTAATCTGCTTACATTATAGGCAAGAAAACTTTCAAAATGATCTTTACTCCAAACTGTTTTAATCAAATTACATTTACAGAAAACAATTGCGAAGATTACTACAGAAACATCTGGACCAGAATCTTCAATCAAATTGATTCACAAAATGCCACAGAATTGGCACACATGCCAGGTGATAGCCAAAATGAATAATTTTTAAATAAACAAAACAACTGAATTTCCCTTTCAGGAAAGCTACTACCCTTTAGGTGGCAGTGGCAGTCAAAAACTACGTAGCGTGATCGTGGTGCAACAGTCTGGAACTACCAAAGACACCGAAGCCACCAACAGAATATTGGAAGCTTTCTACCGAGATAGACTGGGACAAAAAGCAACACCTCCCGCTCTCTGCTCCTACCTAACGACCACTAAAATGAACACATGATAAATTAAATCTACCTTCCAGGACTGCTGTTCCTTCTCCAGCTTGTCCGCCCTGTCCCTCTGTTCCTTCAGCTGATCTTCCAGTCCTTGTAACTTCTCAAGGTCGCTGGCCGTCTTCGTTTCAAGGTCATCCTTATTAATGGACTCCTCTTCGAGAGAAAACTGCAAGTCTTCAACTTTCCTGGAACATACAAGAAACATAATACAATGAACATTGCCGTGTTTATAACAGGTAGAGAAACATCATAATGTCCATAGTCTAAGCTCATAAAAGTACGAGGAGTCACTGAGGACAAGTTTGACATTCAATTACTCTTTGGCAAGCACTTGCAAGTCTTCTACCAATAGATTACCTGACTTCTTCGTCCAGTTTCTCCTTGGCTTCATCCCTCTCCTTCTGCAACACTTCCATCTGTTCCGATAACTCGGCCACTTTTGCTTCAAATTCTTCAATTGCAGTTTCATGCTCAGCCTTCAGGTTGGAAAGAAGCGTTTCCGCCTGGAAAAATATAACATCAAAACATATAGAACAAACTTAAAACAAGCACAAATTTCTAAAGCCTCAGATATGCCATGTAAGGCCGAATTTGTTGTGTTTTGGAAATTTTTATTCTAGTTATTTCCCCTACTAAGTTTAAATATTCCCATAAAAATATTTTCTAATTCTTCAGAAATTCAGAAGAGAGAGAAACCAGTTCATACATAATCACTGTCAATCCTATACTGTAAAACGGGGTAAAGTTGGCAAGCTAGGGGCTTGCTTGCTTGTTTGTGTTTTACGCCTCTGCAGCACCTTAGTGGGCTACATCGAGGCAGGCGACCGCCGTATGATGATGAGATGAGAAGACAGAGAGTCTGGCACATACCCTTTTAATTCAGGGATGCCAGGGTCTTTCAGTTGCCCCAGCATAGAATACTGGATACAATCCGCCTCCATTTAAAGTCCCACGGGCTCGGACTAAAGTGAGTTCCGGGGTGAGATTTGAACCCACGCCCGCAACGCCAGTTGACAAGCGCACTTACCAATTAGGCCATGGGGGAACCTGGCAAGCTGGGGGAAAGTCCCAAAGAAACCTGTATCAGTGAGGGTGGGTGGGTGGTTGGGGCTTTACGTCCAGTATTTATGCACTTGGTAGTGTGTCAGTGAGGAAAGTTGGCTTTTCTGCAATTATGTGGTTTAAAATGGAGGCCAACTTTCCCTCGGCTTGCCAACTTTACTCCGTGCTACGGTAACTTATAATTATAGAAATGGAATTCATAGATTAAACCATTGCATTAGAGATATCAGAAATGTAATAATACTCGAAATCAAACTAAGTCTCTATTATTAACTATATTCTATTACAATATTTGAACAGACTTCTGAAATGTTCCCTCAACTCCTGTCTAACATCATCATATTAAATAATATCTTATTATCATGTTATGTATTTTGAACACATCTGACCTCGTCCACCTGCGCGGCTGCCCTTGCGACCTCTGACCTCTCCATGTCCCTCTCCTTCAGCAGTTGTTCGATGTGCTCCTCCTTCTCCTTCAGCGCTTTCTAGTCACAAAATCATCACAGATATCAATCAAGCTTTGATTTCTCAAATAACATCATAAAAATAACAATTTTGGCAAAAACAGGCGTACATGTGCGGTACTTATTATAATTATTTCAGCATTAAAGACTAACTATAAATCCATTAATCAAATGCATAGGCTTATTCACTGGACATCGCAGGCTCATCTCTTACAAAAACGATATAAAAATTTCTTTTCAAATATCTGGTACAAAATGACGTTGTTCATCACCTTGCAATCTTGAATAAGTGCATGCTTCGATTGCAGTTAGATTGATAGGTCACAATCAGTCATGAAGGCTGGGAGTAATCATTGCCAATCAAGGTACATGATCAGCGATATTTCCCTCATGACATCTGGATCATTTTAGATCCAGTTCAAAATTAGATTCATCTCACCTATCTTAGGAAAGCACATTCCCACTCATTGAATTGAAAAGCACAAACCTGCATAGCTGTGGTAGTGGCCGTTGTGTTTAAAGTACTTGGCCTCTTTGTTGAGGTCGGGGTCTTTGAGGCCTGCGAAAAGCACACACATGTCAAGGATTAAGCAAAAAACAATCGACTAATCATCACTCCAGCCCTCGCCACAGGATGCTATTGAAGGATGCTATTGAAGGATGCTATTGATATGGGGTCTAGGGTTCTTGCTACTGTGGCTACGGATCTGTCAAATCAATCTATCACTCACAGCACTTAAATCATTCATCTACACCACATGCATCTTATGCTAGACCACAACCTCGGAAATACTACCCTATCGATTCCTGCACAGTTGAGTGATTCAGAGTGGATCAAACGCTAAAAGCATATATCCTTTTTTTCAAAATATTCCCTCATTCAATATTAATAAATCAGTACATCTACTCACTCGTGCAAAGATTCATACTTAAGAGCATTCAGTCCAATTATTCGCATTCATTACATTAAATTTTGTTTCCCCTTTCCAAGAATTAGTTAAAAAATTTAACCCGAGTCTTACACCTCGAAACCAACCAACACCACCGGTGCAAAATAGTGCGTTTTACAACTTATGTATTTATATATTTGTGGTAATTGTCACACAGAATTGTACTGAGTGCAGAATGGTGCTTAATTACAAGAACTAAGTCTATGGATATACGGATATATATTTTACAATCTTAATGATATTGCCCTAAGAAAAAATAATTGCATTATTACTTTGTATCATCAAACTGCATTACTTTGTGTCTAAGTCTCGTTTTCCAAGCATATCAAATTAAATGACATAATAAAAATTTAAAAGGATGGATCAATTATTCTTCAATTATGAAAAATTTAAAAAGACTGCAGCCCTATTAATAATTAATTACAATTACAAAACAACTTAGTATTATTCTCTCAGCTTCGTAAATCATTAATACAAAATGATATAAAAGAAATATAAGATAAATATGCTCTTTTTGAAACTTTGGTGACTGTAAAAGAACATTAAATAATCAAAATAATGAAACAAAGTGAGATATCATTGTTTTACTTGATAAATTCTTCGCAAAAACAGTCACCAAAATATCAAGGTCAGATGTTGAAAGCATGGCTCATCCGCATGGACAGGAACAGTGAACCTGCTCACTGAATGACGGCATTTTGTAAATTTGAAATATCTTTTTGGTTTTTTTAATTTTGGTTCAGCTACAATCTGCGAGAAATGATAAATGTAACTTGGCAAGACTGGAACACTCACTGATAGATTAAAGTATTAAGAGTCATGCATATAAGAGAATTCTACATTTGAATTAAAACACAAACGACTACGAAAACATCTACTCAAACTATGTAACATCTAAATATATTTCTATGTTTTATCTACCATTCAAGTCGGCAAACGTTCATTAAATCTATTTCAAAAGTCACAGCACACTCTCAACAATACAAGAGTCAAGTTGTAAGCGATTAATGTGACCAATCAGGTGCTTTGTTACAAACAGACATATTATCAGACAAGTGTCTTTTGCATTTCATAGTTTTCGTACGAAAGTGTTGTGAGTTATGTGCCGTTTATGATAATATGCTTGTTTAAATGTTTCATGCCAAACTGTGCAGTGTTATCAAGTGTCATTTGTGTTAAAGGTACCTTTCTTGGCTGTAATAAAAAAAGCAAAATTCCGCATAAGCTTCAAGGCTCCATTCATGTAAGGTGCGTCTCTTAATTGTTAACAAGCTGCTACATTATCATGATTAATGTTATGGATGGCACGGTAGTCAGTATGGCAGTACTAGTGGGGTAGTACCAGTATAGTGGTAGTACTAGTATCAATTAATACCAATTAATGTGTTATTATAGTATGACTTGAATCCCGTCATAGAGTCCATTATTACAGCCAATTAGAAATTATATTATTTGTTGTCGATTATCTTTGGCCATGAAGTTTGTTATGCATAATTGAAATGATTAATTACATGACACTTAGCTTTAACAGAAAACAGTTAAACGCACAAAACAGTGAGAGATTTACAAAAATGTACAAATTGATGACGACAAAAAGACATAAAAATAAATCAAAATTAATAAAAAGAAAAATGTAAAGAATAAAATAAAGTGTGGATATAACAAACAAAAGTGCACAAAGAAAAAACAGCAGAGGATAGACATAAAAGACGGACAGAAATTAACAGAGAAGTTAAAATTATGAGAAAATAAAGAACATACAAAGCAAATGTGTAGCTGAAATTTTGACGGCATGCCGAAAGAGACACAAGTGTGGGCCCAGTGGGGTGATGGTCTGATATCAATGCATGATACAGCCTATCCATATAGGGCCTTGAACTTAAAAGATTTTGAGCGAAATTTTGGACAGATGTTAAATATATGTCAGAATGTGACAGTGTGGATGTGGTACAACACATTGATTGATGCGTCAATTGACTTGTGTAAGGAAAGAGCGAGGTAGCCATGCTGCCAATACCTGAGAGGCGCCCGGGGACGCTGAGCTGCTCGTGTTCAGGGTCTTCGTTCCCAGCCTTACCCGGCTCCGAGAAATACTCGAGGCAGACGAGGACACAGAAGATATGGAATCCTGGCTGCCGCTTCTCTCCCGAGACAAGTTGCTCAATCCCGTCAACCCACGACCCACGCTGCTCACGCTCCCCCTCTTAGGCGTGGCTGGCGGAGGAACATCTCCGAGTCTGGCCACTTTGTGAATGGGGGCAAACAGGCCGTACAATGGCCGGCAGTCAAAATACCTGAAAACATTTAAATATATCATACAGATCTAGAGATATTATAGATACAATCAGTATTCATTTGGAAAGGACTACCATCTAAATAGCAAATGACAATTCACAAGCAGAGCTACCTCTCAGAGAAGTCTTTATTAAATGACGTGAGAGTGTAAGCGAGACTGACATTTACGTATTTCACCATTAAAGCAAATTTTTGCCATTTGAATCCATCAAAATTTGGATATAAATTATCATAGAGAACTACTTTTAAAATCAAGATATATAATTGCTGAGCATTGAATTAGTCAACAGTTACGAAGCACAATACTAATTTCTGGATGAAACATCGAAGGTCATTTATATAATGGATGACTGTAGATGTCATGAATCGCGTACCTTTTTCCAGCGACAGAGCCGTCGTTCTTTCCCTGGGGGTCATCCAGCTCCACCCCAGCCCACTCCCCCTTGGCAAAAGCAGTCGTGCCGTAGTAGCGCAATGTCCCTGCCTTGGTGCCACTGACCAGGACCCTGTCTCCGACCTGCATGCCGCCAGCGGCATTGGGGTGGGAGTTCATGTTGGACACAGAACCAGTCGGGGAGGTCTTGAGGCTCGCAGAGGAGCCTGATATACTCTTCCTGACCCCCAGACCAACCTTAGGGGTCGGCTGAGATAACTTGGTCAACCCTGACGTCGTGCCGTTTGTTTTGGGAGCAGGTCGAGGGGTGACCATTGAAGACGCTTCGGCTGCGAGGGGTAGTCCATCGTCCATGATTTGATGGCGACTCACTTTGGCCGGCCGAGCGAACACTCCCTTCTTTGCTTCGCACTGGAAGTACCTCACCCCCGCCACACTACCGTCATTTTTGCCAACTGGTTCATCAAGCACTATCCCTGCCCACTCTCCCGGGGCAAATTTAGTCTCTCCAATATATGCAATGAACCCCGCTTTCGTTCCTCCGACCCACACTCTGTCTCCAATGATGAAATCATCTTCTGCATTTTCACCATTTCCAGGCTCCGGACCTAACGCAAAACATAGAAATGTTAATAAAATATATCACACGAAATGCACAAACATATTTCCAAATTTACACATGAAAGCATATAGGCTGCAAACATTACAATGGCCCACAGATTTAGCATACATTCGTATTGGAATACATTTTGAAACAAAAAAATCAAGATCAAGAATTGACACTGAATAAATATACACTAAATCAAATTTTCAAACTGAAAGGTGCAATTCTGAAACTTTTCTGTTAAATTGGCAATAACCAGAGTACTGTGCATATTGTGTATTACAGATTAGTATAATGTGGTGATTTTGTGCAAACACAAATAATTGATTGAATTAATTTTTGCAGCAAGAAAGTAAAAACGATCTACAATTTCACATGCTTTAAGTGCTTAACTAAATTTGTAAACTGCAGTTTGCAAACACATGAAGTCACACTTACAATAAAGCAAGTATCAGGGAAAAAAAGTTTGAGAGCAAATACCATGACATAGCATAGATATGATAGCAAACATATTAAATAAATATGAAATGGCACTTATTACGAGCTTTTGCCATTCCCAAATTACCTGGAATAACTTTAACCACATCGGCAGCATATTTTTCAGCTGTGGTACCAGACAGGCCTGCGGCACGAGCGCTCTTTTCTAATGCACCTTAATGCGAAAAACAAGACAGTCATGCATGGTCAGAGAGGGATGAAAGAGCAGGGCCTCCTCACACCTTGGCACTTGTGACATTAACTGATTAAGTTAGTTGAAAGGGTCACTCTGCAGCTGATTGCTTATTTGGGACAAAAAGACCTAACGATTCTAGCTGCAATTTGAAAAGTTCACATAAAAATATATCACTGAGTCTTTATTAGAAAAACATATAGCTGCGGCTCACATCTTGTGGAGTTGGGATGGCTGGATTGGGTATTTTCAGTGCATAAACTGCATATACACCAGACAGGAGGGTGGATCACAGACTAATAGACTATGCAATGGCCACTCTCTTTGGCTTCAACTACCTCCAATCGGACGTAGTGCCAGGACCAGGATTCAAACCCATGTCCTATCGAGCCAGTGGATTCAAACCCAAGCTCTATAACCATTAGGCCACAGCCTACAGGGAAACAACTAGCATAATCCTGGAAAACAGCAAGGTGTGAGGAGGCCGATTTGGGATAATAAACATAAAAGGATCAAGAAATTTAAACAATCATGGGAAAAAAGAGCAGTTAGACAAACATGAAGGTCAAACAATCACAAAAAGCAACCAATTCAGGCAAGTAACTGTTGGACCTAGCTGTGGTTTAACACGCTTAAACAGCAAATATGTATCATTATTATCATTTTAGAGGGCATTGTCTGTGGGTTAATGCTCATTTCGCGGCGTTAATTATACAATAATGTTTTTTTGGAGGGCATTACCAGGGATTAATGACTGGCAGCCGAGGGCAGTAAAATCATTAATGCCCAAGCCGAAGGCGAGGGCATTAATGATTTTACTGCCGAGGCTGCCAGTCATTAATCCGGTAATGCCCGACAAAAAAATATTATTTGCATTATTGTTACTATTTACTTCAAATCTGCATACCTAAGATCTTTTTTTAATGTAATGACCCCAGTCAAGACTTACATGTAGACAAGAAAGTAGACTAAAAACAAAATTTTGCACGGTTTATGCAATAATTTAGCCTATCTAGGTACTAGTCTAATGCCAGCAATGGCCTCAAACTGCCCCTGAGTAAGTTTTCATTACATTATTTCAACATTAGGCCTACCGTTATGATTAGGAAAATTTACTTATTTAAAAGAAAAGAGAAAATTGGTACAGTAGTTGTACTAGTGTCAACAAAAATAAAGGCATCGGCAACTGATGATGGAATTACCAGTGCTGAATGCTTCCTGATAATACCCAAGCACGAAAAAAATTCACTATAGCGGACCGTGAAAATGACCATATTTGGCAAGTGGAAACGATAGTTTTTTAGTGGTTAACACGGGGCTGCCGCCCCCACACCCCCACCAATTGGTTTCCATGGCATTATTACAACAACCTGTAACTAAAAAGTGACTAAAACTTGCGTTTTTAGTGTATTTTGTTGCTTGTTGCGTTGCCAAAATAAGATCGTCACCATGTGTTCACTGTTGATGGCGTAATGATTGTCAAAATGCAATGACGTCACAAATAATAATGCTGCCATGACGTCACTATGATGTCACTGCCTGGTAACGTCACAACATGCACAATACACAAGGGGGCCTCTTCGCCTGGTCCATAATATCGTTATGGCCCTGCAAGCAGGGCATTAATGAGATTAATGTTTTCCTTTATGGGGGATTAACATGGGGGGTCTGGAGCATTATCAGCCAGGTAAAGTGCATGTATAGTAATAATAATGGCCGTTAACGCCGCGAAAGCGCCCCTGGTGTATTGTACCGTATCGTGACGTCATCACAGTGACGTCATGGCGATGTTGTGACTTCAGAAATTGAATCTAGCTGTCTATTTGGATCAATCTCGGCTAAAAATGGTCCGTTTTGAAAAATTTAAAAGCCTAGAATTATCAAACTCAGCATGGTCAGTTCATTTTTGGACACGGATTTGCTGTAGCTTTAATAATAAGGCCGTAACAACGGAAAAATCGGCGCGGGCATTCAGTGAAGGTAATTTTTTTCCTGGATGTTAAAATGATAATATTGATAATAACATTTGTTGTCGGGCATTATGGGGTATTAATCAGTTATGGCCCTCGGTCAGAAATCATTTAATGCCCTCGCCTGGCGGCTCGGGCATTAAGTTAATGATTTCTGCCCTCTGGCCATAACTGATTAATACCCCATAACGCCCTCCAAAAAAACGTTATTGACCAAATATTGAATCAGTCTAGTTTTGCTATTTTATTAAAGATGCATTCAGCTTGTAAGTGTATAAATCAGTTTTGATTCTACATATTCTGTGTCAAACTGTGGCTAGATTTCTCTAATTTTAAAGTAATTGATTGACACAAAGACATCATGTTGCGTCATAACTCTCCTGTCGAATTAGCTTACATTATAAGCAGTAAAAATATTTATACACATATATTTCAATACAAGTTTGTTGCTTCAATTGGATCATAATATCCTCTTCAAAGTTGAAATCTACTGTGACCTAGATATTATAAAGATAAATCTAAAAAATATACAGCAAATCATACAATCCTTCCTCTTATTTATCGTTAGGTCGATAATGATCGAACATATTTCAAATATCAAATAAATACACCAGTACAACATTATTGAACTTTTTTTTACTCTTAAATTATGCAGCTCAGCACAGCAGTCTGAATCAGTGTGTGAATACCATTGAACAATGCTTCAAGATTATAATATACTGAATAATACTGATTTGTCAGAATAGAAATGGAGCTTTTTCTCTCAGTGATCTATACCATAATTGACAACAAACATTTGATAATAAATATTTGATTATACTATGAACAAGATTCAACCTCTTCAGACTGAGGGCGACACTCTACTCCAGATCATGTTGGAGGGCGGAAACTGGTGCCATTCTTCAAGACTGACAATGCTCTACTATGCTATCTTGCATGTACCTTGATAAATTATAGATTATTCAAACCAGGCAAACTCAACTTTTGCACATTTATCAGCTCCAAGCACTTGAGGCAAGTGCTTTCTAAATTTATCGATCAAAACACGGAAAGTCAAACACTTGACAACTAAGTTTGTACAACATATGCTAATATTATTGAGTCTGTGATTGTGCCGCACACACCTCTCTTATATATCTTATATATTATGTACATGATATCATTCATGTTGGAACACATAGTGTATTGCCCTTACTTATGTTACTTACACAGCACAATGACCTTTCGCAAAAAAGTGAAATGACAAATTATGAAGCATATTTATGGCACTTATCTGTTAGATCATAATGACAAGGCTAAGATTAGCAGCACCTCTTATTCTTATGCTTAGTCTTTTTTAGGTAAATCTTTTACGATAAAATTCATAGAATCAATGGATGAAGAGTTGAAGACATTTATTTTCAAGATAAACACCTCTGAACTTAGACCAAATTGTGAAGTGAAGTTATCACGAAACATATAACTACATGTATCAATAATGAGTTGCATCAAAATGAAACTATTCTCTGATCAACTTCTTTATTATTCTAAACTAAAAATATATCGGTTTGGACTATAAGTTACATAATGAAATACTGGTAGCATTGGCTTTCATAACGTCCATAAAACAGTGCCACTATTTAGAACTGGCTCCATAAAAAAGAGCAATAAAAGCAACAAAAATGTGTCATGAATGATAGATTGAGTCACAATTGACACACCCTGGGACACGGGACTACCCTGGAGCTGTGGAACTATTATACTGAGCACTTAACAACCCAATGGGTTTTTGGAAGGATTTTACATTTACTTTATTTGGTATTTTTGACACAGCATGGTCAGAGCCCTTTCAATATAATATCGAAATGTATCATAAAACTTATATCAAATATTTGAAAATTGAACATCATTTACGTCAAATCAAAGCAAGTGGCTGAAAGATTGACACAAAAATCAGTGCATCTGAGCAATTTTTTAAAACATATCTGAAGTAAAACCAGTCTATATAGAAAAGAAATATATATATATTGAGCATGTTGAACACAATGCAAGGAGCATATAATAAATAAACTGTATTCATACATAGCCTATAAGCAATGAGCAGTTGAATGGCTGACAGTGTCAAGTCATAACATTACATCCAAATATGTCTCTTTATAAGTTTGCAATCACGACTCAATAGAGAAGACCAAGCAACAGCTATAATGCTTTGATGCTAATCTCCTATAATCCAATTATAACGACTAAAAAACTTCAGAAAAGGGACGAGATGTTCACAAAGAAAACAGACATCATCATGTATATATATTTGACTATTCACATCACATATCTGTACGGAGATTAATAACTTCACTTCAAAGAGAAATATGCAATGACCGAAAGTTCAAAGGCAAAATAACGAACAGCTGTGATCAATGGGTTTGAATGGTCAACGTACTGGACTCACAACCTGCAGTGACAAACAACCTCTGTGTGCTATTTATGAAGTGATTTGCTGCATGTTAACTTTTCAGAAGTGATTTCCTGAGGAATTTTTAGATTTACAATATACTGAGATTTCAAACCGGAGGTTATTTTGAAATGAGGTATAACAACATCAACACTACAATGGTATGTTCTGAGTCTGATAGCAAGTACATGATGTAGGAGGTGGGGCATGTACACTTCAACACCTGCCCAGTATATAGGCACAGACACAAGATTCTCAATTGAACTGACACAAAAAATGCTCTTAACTAAGGTGCAAGAATTTTCGTATCTAATGCTTGGAGTGCAGACAAGTGAATGAATAAACAAAATGCAAATAATTAAATAAAAACAGACAATGAGACAGGGAGATACTTCAGTTGAAGATGCAATATCGTCTGTACCGGTTGTTGGTAACGTGCTTTGGGACCACACTCCAAAATATTCAAGATTAAGTGTTCATGTACCGTAACTATGGGGACTGTAATCGTAACTATAGTCGTAACTAAGTGAGCATGCTGTGATTGAATTAGTAACAACTTAAAAGTAATAACAATCAACATATACCTACTAACATGCTCATACTTACTCTGTGCCCTACTTGACGCTGGGGTCGGAATACCGGTCCTTGGAGCAGGAAGCCCCGAAGGTTTTCCTATTTTGCTCGGAGCTTTCAGCCCCGACGGCTTCTGCATTTTTCTTTTTTTTTTACTTCTTTTCCTGAATTTTGGTGTCTTTCAGTCTTCAAGCATAAATCTGTGCCACCTGAATGACACTTCAAGTTATATTTCTGGAAAATGAAATTAAAACAAACATTGTTACACATCAATTTGAATATACATAACTTACGAACTTGGCAAATATGAAAATTTTAAGTTCTAACAGATCATATGCTTGCTCAAAATCACTAGAAAATTCCTTAAATGTCATCATCATATGATCATTGACGCTTAAAGAAGAAAAATTTATTAAGAGGCAACAAACTTCAATGCAAAATTTCACAGGCTCAACTTAATTGTCCCAAAGCAATTAGACATGGCTTGCATTCAATGTGTTTGACTCAAGGACACCACGTTTTATTACAACAGCTAAATTCAAGTATGCAAATTATGAAAAGCGGACAATTTGATTACAAGGTGTACTCAATACTACAGAAATTTGTTTAATTAAGAGATCAAAAACAAGTTTAAAGTGATTTTTGCGACATTATGCTCTGAAAAGTGGACAATTAAGAAATTGATTCAGCATGTTCAGTCAAGGCCAAGAAATGTTAAATAACTTGATTACACAATAAGTTAAATTACTGTGATACCAAACTCAAAGCAAGCAATCATGGTAATGCCAACTATTTTGGTGTCAGTTAATAACTTAATAAATATATTGCATCAAATGCCAAACTTGAGTTTCTGTGAGTCTGCAGAAATCAACATTACATCTGCATTATAGATCATGTAATTAAAAAGAAATTACTAGCCATTTTTACATATATTTGTCTGGAAACTGAGTAAAGACAAAATCAAAACTATGATAGATGCTGATCATACTAATTATAATATAAATTCAACCTTGAACATTTAGAGGAGACGTCAGTACTTACATGCTAAACTACGGTGCTCCTCGGTCTGATTCAGGTCATATTTCCACCTGGTCACTTGAGATTCTGCAGAGAGAGGAACGATAAAGTTGAAATTTACTGCTCAATCAATAATGAATAAAAATAATTGAATCATAACAAGATAAGAAGCAGAAGGACATGGCATTAAGCAGGTGTGAACAATGCAGATCATGGTTGAATATGAAAACATTCAAGTCCTCATAAACTTCATTATGACACAACAGAAGTGCAGCAGGTTGATAATCTTCTTGTATGCCTCCAAGACCAACTCAATAGTCTATCGACTGTCTATGTACATATAATTATGTTATTATTGTAAACAATCATATTGGTCAAATAAACTACATCTGCCTGTCTGTCTGTCTGTCTGTCTAGCTGTCCAAATTCTTAATGTTTTCATCTCGAATAACTTCATGGATGGATCATCGGATAGGGGCATTTCCAATTTTTTTTTTCTTGGCAGGCTAATTATCCTATCTAGAACAGTAGCAGGACACTGTAAGTGTCAAAGTATGATTGAAACTGCTCTCCATCACAAGTCCAGATGACCCAGCCACAGCAAGCACACGCGAGAATCGAATCCTGGACCCAGCGATTGGCAGCCCAGTGCGCCACCAACTTAGCAATTCTCCCCATTTGGAATGACGTCAATTAAATATAAGTTACAATAAGACCCCTGACCAATCAAACTCATATTTCAACAAGTTGGGACTTCCGACTTGCATTACATTGGCACACGGCAACATTTTTACTCCGCCAAGACCTCATAGAGGAATTGTCTGAGGCAACATTGGGCTCAATCTGAAAACCTAAATCATGTAAATTGAGAGGCTGATGACTACATCATGTGTTGTTGGCATCATCGTTGAAATCTATAACACTTCAGCATTGGTTCAGCCACGCAAACCTGAAGACTCTCACACAGAAAGGGTTATGAGTCAGAGCTTGTTAGGTTTTCACATGTTCAAAGGTTCAACAACAGCAGAAAAACTTTTGAAAACAGTTCAACCAGCTGTTGGGTAATTTGTAGAGGATCCAGCTCAGCAAACAGAAACAAGGGGAAAGCACAGGAGAACATGAAGAATGCAATAATGGCCGGCAATTAGCAAATTTCAAGGAGACACAATCCCCATTTGCAAGGACCAATGTCTTCATGCACCAGGGGCTGAGGACAATTGGCATGTTCTAAAAGTGCTGAAGAACAACTATCAGTCCCTTGTAACAGAAAGAGCATGTGGATGTCTTACAGCGACCATGAAAATGAGGATGCCATAAATTTATAAATTAGTAATTACCCAAAATTACAGCCTTTTAATATTTTTAAGGAAACTTGCCTTCATGTCATAGCGCATAGCTTGTCTCTAAACATGCTAAAAGCCCCAATAATAATAATAATAATAATATTAAGTACTTATATAGAGCCAATTCCAGTAAACTGCTCACTGGCGCTTGGTTAGATTAGCTGGTATCACCGTAGAATTGTGCAAAAAGATATGTTTTCAGTCGTTTCTTGAAGTTATCAAGTGTCTTTGATCTTCGCACATTTTCAGGTAAGCCATTCCACAGTATCGGTGAAGAATAGGAAAAGGCTCTATCCTCAAACTTGTTTTGATTTTGTGCGGCAGGTACCTTTAACAGCATTTTTCCATTGCTGCGGAGGCTCAGGTCATTTTCAGGTTTATGTTGAATGAGATTTTTGAGGTACTGAGGAGCTTGATTATTCACTGCTTTCCACGTAGTTGTCATAAGTTTGAATTGGATCCTTGCAGGGATTGGAAGCCAGTGTAACTCTTTCCTGTAATGACTGACTTTATCTTGTTTTTTCAGACCTTCAATCAGTCGTACAGCTGAGTTTTGCGCCACCTGGAGTTTATTTATCACTTGTTTTGACGAACCATAGAGCAATCCGTTGCCATAGTCTAAATGAGGCGTGACTAATGCATTGACAGCTGTTTTGATTGACTCTTTGTTCAGTGACTTACGCAGTTTTGAGATGTTTCGAAGGTTAAAATAAGCATTTTGACACATTTTGTTCACTTGCTTATGCATTGACATGTGTTTATCAAAGAATACACCTAAATTTCTGGCATGATCTGCTGCCTTGATGTCAACATTGTCGACACTGATTGATGACATGTGAAGTTTCTTCAGTTGAAATGGCGAGCCAATGAGAAGTAACTCTGTCTTGTCACCATTGTTACAGAGTTTGTTTTTGTGAAGAAAATTGTGATGCATTTTTCCATTTTTTCCCTTGCATTTTCCTCTTCAAGAAAAGTTGGCTTGAAGGAAAGGATGAGTTGTTCATCTCATCGGCATATTTTTGATCATCAACCTCATTTTCTTCAGCCACCTGACTTATTGGAGCAATATATGAATTAAATAAGATAGGACCAAGTTTTGATCCTTGAGGGACGCCATATTTTAGTGGCAGTTTGTTTGATTCTGTGTCATTTATGAGTACAGATTGAGATCTATTGGTGATGTATGATTTGAACCAACCTAAAGCAGAGCCATCAATACCATACTTGTCTCTCAACCTTTTAACGAAAAAAATGTTTTGCATCAATGGAGAGGTTGGTAGTGGGTAGACACGAAATCTGATGCAACCATTGCACCAAAACATTCATGATACACTCACAAGGCGACTTTAAAGAATATACGATCATTTCAGATAAAATACTGGGTTCAGCAATTCCTAAATATGCATCTTGTATTATGTAATGTCACTCCTCATTCCAAATCCCAATATTGCTCAACATGTTCTGCCTTCATGTCTACAGAGATTTCCATGAATATGCAAAACAGAAATTGCCCCGTGCAACCCAGACATGACTGCGATTAGCAGATTAGGGTCTTCCATATTCTCCATGTGATATGATTAAATTCAATTTCATCATTGGCATGACAGGAGTATAATACAGTCACAGAAGAATTCTCCGTTATGGGCGTTATCTGACGAAATGTTGTTAACTATTTTAAACACTTCCAGTCTTGGACTGCGCACCATCAACAGCCAATTGATATTTGTTTGAAAAATAGGCGTTGCTTTCCCCAGACAATACAAGGCTCACATGTAACCAAGTCTCTGGTCTGCACAGTGCACATGTTGCATCACCAGGGGGGCAATGAGGCAACTAAAGGTGTCTCAACAAGAGCTGGAAGCAAACCCAAGACCCAGTGATAGGCAGCAGGACTAGTGACCACTGTGCTAATAAACTGAGTACAAAAGTACATGTGGGCACCAATAATAGGAAGCAAATATTTTGAAATACATAGATCGTGTAGATCTGATTGTCATTCTCAATTTCCATACACAACAAAGATTCAGAGCAAAATCTTGCATCCTATTTTGTTCACACATAATGTTCTCAGCAATACTAACCTCTAGAGATCTCGGCTCTTCCAGACTAATATACATCAGAACATGGAATAGCATTGTTCATGCAGATTCACTCAACTACATGCCAAGAGTAGTATTCAACATGTATGAACAATACCTATGCAATACAATACATACAGCAGTAGCAATGAAAAGAAAGGAATAACTGTGTATATGGAAGTGTATCAAGTGTATAGTGCAAGAAAATCTCATTGTGTATTTAAGGAGAAATAACGGTTTATATACTACTAGTACAAAGTGATAATAAAGCTATTTGAACCAAAATCACATATCCATCTTTCACACAAGTTACTAAATCATTAATAGAAATCCATAGGAATAATAAAGAGTGTAAATGATATCCTTGTCATACATGTATATCAGTGTATAATGTATACGACGTACTAGACATAGGCCAATTCTCACTTATTGCTGTAAATGAAAAATTGGGAATCTCCAAAACAGAATCCAACGACAACAATATGAATGATATAATGAATCTTCTAAGTTGTCAACTTGTTTAGAAGTGAACGAGGAGGCTACAAAAAAACTTGAAAAAAGCAAGTAAACATTAAGGTAGATCCAACCTCTACCAAGATAGCAGACCAAATAGTTATAAATTTCAATGCATCACATCATTGCGAATCAAAGAAATATCCAGAAAATGCATGTAGTCAAATGAAATAGACAGCCAAGTAAATCACTGCATCCATTTCTGTGAGGGTTCATGTAATTCAACATTATTTAAGTATATCCATGATATGCCTTATCTTGCCAGAGAGGCAAGTCCAATGCAGTAGACACTTCTTAATTCTCCAGAGACCCAAGGGAAGTTAGGAAGAATTATGATGTATGATACCAAGCTCATAACATGACCATGCAACATGGCAAGCATGCCTTTTATTGATTTATTGATTCACATTTCACCTGGGGTACAGCATTGGCAGTGTTAGGGCAAAAGGAATGGCAGGGCAAGACCAAAGATCAGACTCTGAGGGTTGGCGAGTTGAGGGCAGACTCAAGTTGGAGTAAGAATTCACCAAGAAGGGGTATCATGGTGTGCCATATTCCATCGAAGAGATACCTGACTGGTTTTGGACTGTCCAAGAGGCCTTGGACATGACAATCTCAGTTTGATATATATTCTAGCACATGACAAAGTTAATCTGACACCTCTTAACAGTGTAGTACACTGAGTGTACAACTGGTGTAATAAAGGACCAAAAAGGCAGAAGGACTGATGTGAGGAATTCATTGTCAATAAAATGATAGGTTTGTGACTACCTCATGTCATTACGGACTCAATGATATACATGTACACGATATACAGAGATGTGTTTGTGCTCAAGTGAATATGGTAGATGCACAACATTGCTCTGCAGACTGCAACAGAGTTAGCACAGGGCATGTGGAGAAGAGGGTACACCAAGTGAACCTCAGCAAATAGAGAGCTTAGCACTTCAGAGGGTAGCAGGGTGCAGAGTAATAAATGAGGGGCCAAGAAAGCCATCAACATGATCAAGGAAGAACCACTCAACCCAAAACATCCTCACCTGGCCACAGCAATGATGGGCACTTTCCAACTTTTACACCTCTAACTTCAACAATGGAGGAAGGCCAGTAACATATTGGTGTTCACAAGCTTTATGTCAGAGCTGGTCAGAGAAATATCTAAATTAAACTCTAGCAAACTAGTCCATGAATATATTAAAGGATTTAAGGGACATCTTGTCTCAATATCCAGATATCTTTCTAATTGAGATCTTCAACCCAGGTATTAGCTGAAATCAGTGAATCAGAACATGAGTTCCGAATTCAAATAAATTTTACTTGACTAGACTAAAATACCTCACAATCCATCTCATTTCATTTTCAGATTTTCTCAAACACCTAACACACAAAATGAGGTACTGAGTTCAAACCCTGACCACTCGTTAACTAAATCTCGTTATTGGTTATGGGCAACATCCTTGATGGATATTGTGGAAACCTTAGATCAGCCACTGCTCGTACTCAGTGCTTATGCTAAGACAGGCTAAAGACTACACTTGCGAAGAAAGAGTACATCAGAGGAAATTCACAACCTTATCTCATCATTATGTCAGCCCCTGGCCAGTGGACGCTGCCGGTCATTTAAATTTTTTGGGAGTTTGAAATTCCCCAGGACCATTCAAGCTGTTAAGGGCCTAGCTCAGACTTGCAAGTTACATGTTTTCGACCCTGTACTTCAAGGAGCCCATACTCAGATAATGAATTTAAAATATTTTTCAGTTAAAATATGAAGTTAAGTAGGGGTCTGAGGTCTGAGATAGCATTGAGACAAATTCTCAGACAATACGATACAGAAAATACGAACCCCACATTCCTTTAGGCTCGATCTTTATCTAACAGCAGTGAAGACAATATTAACCCTCCAGACAAGTCAATAGTGAATAGTGAGTCGGTGAGTCATTGTTAGGAGATTTTATGAGCACACCTACATTACATGAGTCGATATGACGTATAATACGACATATATATATTATGCAATAGATACCTGGGTGCACTCAGTCTTGAAGACCAACAGCCCTTGTGTTTATCTACATGCTCGGAGCCTCCAGTCCTGTTGGCCAGCACCCAAAACCTTGCTCCTCCTCAACCTGTGGTAATGTGTGGTATGTGCATTTGTCCCAGAATGTCATGAATGGTTCTCCCAACACAACATTCTCTCACATGTTTACAAAATGTTAAGACTGATAGATTGTATCTTTTGTTTGTTAGTTATCTCCCTAAATGTTTTCCTTGTTGCCTTGTATGTTGCATTAACAGGTGCAGCACCATTGAGCTTCCCTCAGCAGTGCTCAGAGTAGGGATGCACGGATATCCCGCACAGTATCCGGTCGGATATTGGATTTTGCAGGATATCCGGTATCCGGCAAAGTGAGGGTATGTGAACCGGATATCAGAACCGGATATCTGGCATGGTAAAAACTTAATGATAAGCTAAAATTTTGATAATAACCAAAGGAACGTTACCAGAACAGAGTCAACAACAACATTATTTCACCATCTTCAAAATTAAAATTCAGTTACAGAACATAACGAAAAATATTCCACCAGAGGAACTGTCCTCCTGCCAGACCGATATCTCTCAACTCTCATAAAAAAATATTCATAATCAGCCGCAAATGCAGAAAAACTTCCATTTTCTCGCGTTTACTATCCGGTTCTAACTATCCGGTTGCTATCCGGTATCCGGCAGTTGGTGTTGCCGGATTGTCCGGTATCCGGTATCCGGTTATTTTCACTATCCGTGCATCACTAGCTCAGAGTCTTAGACTTTTAAACTTGGAAGACTACAGTCATGTCCAGAGCTAAGATGAATACCTTGTGCATGTTGTGGCTAATGGTTGAGAAAGTTCATTTGTGGAACTTCTGGATCTGAGGTCGTGGGTTCGAATTCCATTTCTGGAACTGAATTTGGTTCGTGCCCACAGGACCTCACAATGTCATTTGGTCAAGGAGGCAACTGAAAGACCCTGGACATCCCTGAATGAAGAGTATATGCCAGACCCCCAGTCTTTTCATCACATCAATACACGGCGATCACCAACACTGGAGAATGCGACAGAATGGAAATCTTGGGTAATGTTCCTCCAGACAGTCTCTCCCAAAGGGTGTCATTCTATCCCTTCAACATGTTCAATGCCCTGAGCTCAGGCTCGACACAAATGCCATACATATTCGGACAGGAAGAGTGAAGACACTGTAGAGGACACAGCAATGATACATGAAGCAACGGACGAATGAAGCTTCTGTAGGGAGACTTGGCCAGAGCTGGAATCCAACCCAGGACCCATCAATTAGAAGGCCAGAGAGCGACCAACTGTGCCGAGTTCATCCCATCCCATGCAAGGAGATTGATACATGAAGTTTCTATGCGAAGCAAAGGCCACTTACTCCACACAAGCTGCCATAACCAATAACTGCAGATGCAGCATCATGTGATAAAATTTTTGAGTTTATATTTCAAGAATCAGAAAATATACCTAGAGTAAAAAACATCAAGAGTTGGACCCACCAAAGAAACTCCTTGCGTCAGCTGAAACAAGCTTCAACTCACAGTGCAACCGATCAATTATATAGGGCTTATATATATTGACTTTAGCATACACAAGGTCAATAGTGTTTGCGGATAGAAAGTGAATTTTTCATCACGATCATGTACTATATTGTGTACTTTATTGATCCTCCGTTCTCATAATACTCATATTGTCCATAGTTTTTTCAGTACTATTGTACTAAGCACATTTAAAAGTTTGTTAAACTAGAATTTGCCTTCATATAAAGTTGAACAATTTTTCAAATACAGTCAGTCATGTTGTATATGACCAGTTGATTGTTACTTTGTAATCATAGTCATTTTATAGTCACATGTTAGAATTTTGAAAATGTCAGCAAACCACGCCAAATCAGGTGTTGAAGTATATCTAGTAGCAGAGTAATACCATCGGTAGTTTTGTCAATGACCAACTAAAGGAGGGAGGTTAGCTCTTCGCTCTTAGTGGCAGCGGCGTAGTGCTCTGGGTCTCCAATCATTGGGTCCTGTGTTTGACTCCAGTTCTTGATAGCGATCCTTTGCCAGACCTTTACCACATACTACTACGTTCTCATCCAAACCATCATAAGTGCATAAGTTTACACAGGACTTTTAAAAAAGAAACCAGGCATCTATGGGACATTCTATCCATCAATATTGATCAATTATTGGGCAAGATCGAAGCATCAGAATCTCATCGTGGCTGACAATGATCTTTCAGACGAACTGCGACTTAATAATATTGTCAACACTCTCCAGGGGAAATTCTTGACAAGATGATGTTAATCCTTCTCATCACTGATATGCAGAATTATGAAAGTTGTAAATAAAACAGCTCCAATTAATCCTTCATATCATTAAAGGTACACCTGCCAGAGTGATATCAATAAACCTGAAAGACTATCCACACAAGTGACTTGTGTATCATACCCCCATATAACATTGATACTTTTATAGTATGTTGAGGGACAGAGGAAATAGTTGACAAAATGCTAACAATAAGACCACCATGAATCATAGCATGAAAGGACATTATACATGTTATATCTAGGAAACAAAAAGTCAACTAAAAAGTTGAAATACGTCAGGTATAATTGCCAGTGATGAGGCTGATCTAATTATATCAGCCCAAAAAAAGTCCTATCAATTAATTCACAATCATGGTGTAGAACCAATTAGCCAGGTTTAACACTGCCATCATCTAATTAACATAATGTCATGTGAAACTTTCACTATCAAGATCTCCATGATCACCAGAGTCAATTGCATTAGGATATAAATATGATAAACCATGCATCATTATGTATGAAACGCTAAGTATATTTTAACCATGCTTGAAAATATGAACACAGCCATGATGATCGTCATGATCTCTTAGTTTTTTCACCATAGCAGATGCAGAGTTCGATTGACATGGTTCTACATCCTGAATTTTTGCACTGGTTAGGCTTCGTAGGACAAGCAGGGAAAACAGTAATGGGCTGATGTGGCGAGGAGACAAATGGATGATTGGAGCTTTACATCCTATATTTATGCACTCGGTAGGCTAATTAGGACAGGAGGAGGATACTGCAATGAATGAGGTGAAGGATGATTGAAACAGTCGTCCTACATAGACCCTCTTGCGACGAGGCGAAGAGATCAGACAGTGCATATTCGGAGGAATCGTAAGTCTATAACCGAAGTGTGACACATCATTGATGAAACGGAACCAAGGTTTGCCCTTGCCAACATTCAGTTGAATTAAGCAATTCTTTTAAATTGTCACTGATATCTATATTATGCCAGAAATTAAGAAGAGACTTGCACATGGCACCTAGCACCATGGCTAGGATGCTGTGATCTTTCTGACAATTTTCTTAAGACTTCTCCCTGCCATATTGTTTACACCCCGTGCCTATAAATACCCCAAGGGTCACTCATCCCACCCTCTCAATTGCCCTCAGCATGCTCAGTGGCTCTCGGTGGCCTCTGAAGCTGCCTTCTTGACTTCCCAATATTCTCCTTTAACCTGCCAACCCTTCTTATTACTGGAATGACACTTACCATGACAGTGATGTCATCATTATATTTGATGGATTGATTATGGGGCTTGCATATTGTATAAAATGTATGCACCTTGATCTGGATCTGGATCTGGATGTTGAGCCAACAGGCCTCCATTGGAGTATAAGTGTTGGCGGAGAGGTGCGGTGCTATTGGCAATGTTTGTGAAGAGCCTCCTTGAAGGCTGGTACTGTTTCACTATCTACAGTACTTTGATTTAGAGTGTTCCAATCTGGTATCGATCTGACAACATAAGAGTTTTTGAATACATTTGTGGTAGCCCGTATTGTATTGAGTTTATATGAATTATTCCTTCTCGTTTGTGTGGTGTTAAATTCTATGTCTAACTCCGACTTTTTCACTTCAACGTGTCCCTTTATGATTTTAAATAGGGATACCAGACGAGCAGCTCTCCTTCTGGTTTGTAAGTTTTCCCACTCAAGGTCCTTCATCATTTCCGTAACACTGCTCATTTGTCTGAAATCGCTTTTAACTATTCGTGCAGCCCTTCTTTGAATATTTTCTATGATTTTAATGTTCTTTTGTGTATAAGGGTCCCATATACTCGCACAATACTCCACTGTTGGTCGTACCATAGATTTGTAAGCCAATCTTTGGTTTTAGGTGGACAATGTTTCGTATTTCTACGAATAAATCCAAGTGTTGAATTAGCCTTTTTAGACATGTGGGCAATATGGTTATTCCAAGATAAATTTTTACTTATGGTGATACCCAGGTATTTGCAGTCTTCTACTTCTTAAGGATTTCTCCGCCAATACTGTAGAATGAGTGAAGTGGAGATTTCTTCCGGCTAATTGTCATTATGTTGCATTTTGATGCATTAAACTTATACCCCAGATACGACCCCACTGCTGTAACGCGTCAAAGTCCTCTTGTAACTTCGTTTGGTCCTCTGCAGATTGGATTGGCCTATATAAAAGGCAATCGTCTGCAAAGAGGCGAACGTTTGACGTGACATGTTGCGGTAGGTCATTTTTGTGAAGTAAGAATATTAGTGGACCCATTGGGTACCTTGCGGAACACCTGGTCTACACTTACTGGTGACGATGTTTATTCCACCACAACAACAGATTGTGAACGATTATGAAGGAAAGCCGATATCCAGGCATGTATATTCCCATTTNTCGTTTAACCTGCCAACCCTTCTTATTACTGGAATGACACTTACCATGACAGTGATGATGCCAACTGGCATACCAGATAGATATGATAATAGTCAGGATACCTGAAGCATCAGTGGTGTTTTTTCCGTGCTTAGAAGCTAGTCCCAATGATAATCATCAAGAAAGATGATGCTTTTAAATTTCATCAGTATAATTGATGGATTGATTATGGGGCTTGCATATTGTATAAATGCACCTTGAAGAGGACACAGCAATCAGATAAAGGATAACTGAAACTGCTGTCCAACAAGATCATTGAATATAGGTCCAGTTGACGAGGCCAGAGAGAGGGAATTGAACCCGGGACCTAGCGATTGGGGCTAACCCCTCTCCAAAAGAACAGAGCTCTCTTTGTACCTGCTTGTTTCCTCCTTCTCCACATAGAAAAATGTGAATTTCCAGGCAATTTTATGAAGTTCATCAAAAATTCCAAGTTAGAAATTCGGACCTTTCTTCAAAAATTTCCAGTGAGATTTAGAGATTTCCAGTCATGCTTCCCCGATTAACATTCTACATCCATCTATTACCTGTTGTCTTGCAAATGCTGCTGAAGCTGAAGTATACATTAAGCTGTTTAGCCTTTATAATATAGATATGACATTTTGCTAGCAGTAATTACAGTCTTCCTCCTGCTGCAATGCTATTTTTCCTTGGCCAAGTTGGCTGGGCTCAGTGAGAAGAGCTCTTGAGGATGCTGAAGCAGGGAAATTGAATGTCAGTTATGTAACCCTCGATAAACTCCTGTTATCTTATTCATTCACCAGGTTTCACTGAGTGAGGTTGTGTACTATTTGGTTGGCAATGGTTCAATATAGTATTGATACTTTGATAGTCAAGTCTGGGGTAAATTATTCTAATAAATTACCAACTATGAGGCTGTTATAGAACTTATAGATGGCAATTCTTATCGTTGTGTGATGTCAGTGATGTTATAATCTTTAAAGCTCTTCTACTCAAACTGTGGAAACAAGAAAATTGTTTCCCATCTTAAAAATGCAAGTACATTATACCTTTCAGATTTTGGAGTCAAGTGATACAAGAATAACTAACTTGTTCCTTGTGATTCATAAAAATATCATCAAATGCACAAGTGATATGTCTACATGGTCTGGGGCACAATTGCAACATTTTAGGAAAGGCCAGTCATGGCCATTGGTTTAGCAACAGAGGTATCTATCCATCTTTTGCACATGACCAGCCAGTGTCAGACAGGACCATCATCATTATTTCTCAGAATAAGACTTATCATCACCAGGTCACTTCAGAATCCAGCACCTTTCAATCATATATCTAAGGGCATTCTTACAGATTCCTGGGGCATTCGTAAGATGACCTCAGGGCATCCTCAGCATCTCCTGCTTGAGCCATGTACACTGTTGTAGTACTTGTACAGCTCAGAGCAGTCCTGACTCAGTTATGTGCAGAATAAACATTCACACAAGGTCATCATTTCTAGGAATTGCACGCACTGCCATACAGCATCCAATGTACATCCCAACACACACAGGGTATGCTTAAACAGGTGGCTATCATACGGCCGCTCTGCACTGCTCTGGCTGGCAAAACATGTGAAGTCACGACCAATACAGACCTGCAGACTAACCAATGAGCTTCTGCAACACATGCATTTGTACCAATTATTGCAAGAGGGGGAAGAAAATCACTTAAATTATGTAGTGTAAGACACTGAGACTAAATTAGATGTATACTTCAAATAGATATTTTCAAGACTGATCTGAACAATTTAACATGAATCTCAATTAAGCACATGTAGGCTATAAATCTTTAAATTCTTTGAGGCAATAAAGAAAGAATATAAATTTAGACAATTTTAACTTTTAGATTGCCTTTATGTTAAGCAAGCGGATTTTGACACTTTCCCGTCTCAGTGTCAAGTGATGTCTATCATTTCTCATAATTTTCTACTTTGGCAATTAAAAGTGCCATTTTGCCATGGGGATATGTTATAATTGAACACTTCCTACAGGGACAGTGTCAGACTTACAGGGTGGCCCATACATCAGTGATACATAGCATGACATGTCCACTCTTCCACAAAGCAAGCTAAGTGGTCACCAGGGGCAATTGTCAGTCTTGACCACAATGACCGATGATCAGAGTGCCCTCAGGCTCACTTGTCTGGCCATCAGGTCACAGAGGACAAATCAAATGAAATGCTCAATGCTCCCTGTTTAAGCCAATCCACTATCATCATAGTATCATGCATGGTAGTATCATTACTGTATTGGCAGCAAATATCAATGTGTTCCATGTGTACACAAGCAAGCAAGCAAGCAAGCAAGCAAAAGGTAGGATAAGGAATAAATAATGCTTAAGACAAATATTTCCTCAAATGACCAAGTGGGTATCGTTGGCATTATCTCAAAGTTTCAAATCATATTGACTTTTATATATTTCCCAAAATGATCAGGTATTGCTGGTATTATTTCAAGCCATAATAACGTTAAGGAAAACTTTGTGAATATAAGAATTGAATACATTGCTGCATAACTGTGAAACAGTGCCCAGGTAGGAGAAATAACTAAGATATGTCGGAGTAACGAGTCTATATGAATGACAAATTGACGATCATAATTTGATAAGTTTAAATCAACAGCAAAGGTTAATTGCATGTTCACTCTCACTCAGTAGCGACAGAGGAAAGTACTTGTGAGATGATCTATCCCTTCAATCAAAATTTCCTAAACAAATGTCATTAATTACATAAATACTGATTTTTTTTGCATTCATTCCTGAAATCTCCTGCTATATAACAGCCCAAATATTTTAGTAGTGACTGACAACAAATCTGTATGAATCGACCAGTCTGACAGAAAAGACTATCTACTGTAACAATAAAACAATGTGATGTCCAACAGATAGATGGCCACACAGCAGGTTCATATTGGCCATATCATCGCCATGACAACCCAAGACAACCCAGAAGAACATAGTGGCTGAGGGCTGAGGGCTATCATTACTCACTACTATGACCAACAGCTGTGGAAGAACAACAACAATTCTGACAGACCCACTCAAAAATCTCAAGTCTGAGTCAAAACCCAAACACCGGCAGAAAAAAATGAGGTAGGCAGCAAAACCTGGAGAGAAAAGAGCCTAATTGAGGCTAATCACTTGCAAGAGGCAACAGTTGGGAAATCAGTGTAAAATTTACTTCACAGCGAAATTGTTAAATTGGTCGACAATTGGTCTAACAACCAAAAATTTGGTAGGAAACTTTTTAGTTTCTTTATTCAAACTTGGGGATACTTACAGTTGCTCTCGGAAGTAAGTACGCTTCTCAGTGATTTGCCATTAATCAGGTTAATATTAACTGCATTATCAACATGATGCTTGTATCAATCCATTGAGATTTCCTACTATATCTATCTACTGGCATGGTCATTGAATTTGTAAGAAATGCACCTTATCCTTATCAAGACCTGAAAATATGGGCATCAAACACCCAACTTCCATGTAACAAGACCTCAACTAACTGTGACATGTTTTAGTCATAACAATATTGAATACCAACACTGGCAACAATTGCAAGAGTTGAATGAGATTGATTGACATGTCCCAGCATGACCAAATACATCAACCTGTCAACTTTCAAGTCACTCCATTTTTTTTGCCACATTCGCAGACCACCTGGAAGGTCTGGCTCAATTTTCAGAAATATGAGAAAGGCAATGACAAAAATATTTATCTCCCTAATAGAAACAGTATGTAAACTGATGAGCGATTAGATCTACACAATATTTTGCACTTCTCTACCAGGCACAAATCGATTGAATAATTTTACTAGATTTTAAATCAATTGCCAATTGCATCTTCTTGCCAATTGCTTCGAAAGTTTGCAACAGCAACAAGATTATGAAATTTGATGGGGTTTCATGTCCGGTGATTCTGCACCTAAACAGATCACTCTTTTAGAAATTAGGGTTAAGAAAACTCAGGTGCTGAAATCAAACACCGGACAGAAAAATGAACTTTTAAAGTTTAACTTTGACAAATGAGCCAAGCGACAGTCTGTTATAAACTGGAATCCTAAGGAACTGCAACATTTACATATTCTGAGCTGCATTTATTTAGGCACTATTTGATCACAGAATTCTGCAAGCAACACTTTACTAGAAACAAATAGGTAACAACAATGAACAATGAGCCATTGATCCAACAGAGCCCTTGGGAATAAAGAATTTTCAAGTCTATTTATAAATCCTCTACGCAAGACAGTCATAACCTGCAAACATTTTATGGTGCCAAATAAACAAGCTCAGAATATAATGATGTCTTGCAAACAAACAGTATTAAACCATTTGCCCACATAAAGCAAATCAATTAATTGCTATACAAGACATTATATTGTAATTTCACAGCATGAATTGTCATAAATGGGTAATACAATATTATGTAACGAGAGAGTAATGTCAGTTTTGATAACCTAATAAAACTTCTTACAAGAATATTCTTAGAAAACAAATATTTCAGGTGCAGAATAACCAGAAATCAGAGCAATCTAAGAATCTTCAATAGAAAGAGACTTCGGAAGAGTCAAGAAAAGCTTCTATTTGAAGTTATGGAGCAAGCAAATAGGATATGCCCAGAATTCCTTGCTATTAGTCCAATACACATTCAGCGTTATAATACCCCTGCATTTTTGCCAGATTGCATGCCGTTACATGTTATACACACCAGCAATTCGCATAAAAAGGGACTCCTATAAAAGTTATCAAAGGGGCACTTGTTCGAGCCCTGTCATGCTCCAGCGCAACCCTCACTCACTCTCAGCTATCAAATTCACAGCAACGACTGAAGTGTCAGTCTTTAATCATTCCCACACAGACTAGTTCAGAGTACTTGAGTCCTGGAGAGCTTCAATGATTCACAGCAATTCACACCCTCAGAATTCTTGAATGGTGAGTAAGTACAAACCCCAAAATCAAAGAAATGCAGTATTTCAACTTCTTTTCAAGATCAGGTATTCAAGATCAAGAAGTGTTAACGGCATCATACAATTAACCTCAACCATATGAAGGTTGCATCATGTATCCACTTAAAAACAGCTGAACAAAAGAGTTAATTGGAAGTTGCAAATATCAACTAGTAGTACGGGGTAGGGCCTATACCAATCCACGATACTGCCACATAGATCAGCATGATCTGTGATTCTATCAGCTGACCAGATGGGGAAGCAAACCTACTGTACGTTATAATATGACATGGAATTTCAATTTATCTTGTTAGATTGTAAGAATTTCTGCCAATGGTGCCAGCCCTTCATCCGATAAGCATTTTGCTTTTCCTGGCATCATATAATGAACAAAAAAACAGTTATTGTAGAACACACATGCATCACAAGCCGTCACAGACAGGTCTTCTTAGTCTCCTGTGTACTAATCCATTATACTGCAAGATTCAGAACCAAGGCTTTGCTTGGCCAGCTTCGACTATACCTTTCTCGGAAATAAACTCCACAGCTCTCAGCCATACAATGACAGTACCAGTAGTACGATGGTAAGTTAACATTATCATGATTGTGAGTATACTTCTTGACGTCATAGGCGGCGGAGCTGGGGGGCATTGGGGGCACATACCCCCAACTTTTGGGCCCAAAAATACTCCTTTTTCTCCTTTAAATTACTGTTGACCTGCAGCTGTCCTGGAGCCCGGAACCCTCCCCCACTTTTCGAAGCGTTCCGCCACCTCTGCAGTAGACGAGAGTCTTGACTCTTGAGATAGTGCCGGTGAACATACAGGAGGGAAAAATTCCTGAAAACTAAAAAAGTCACCAGAAAATTTTGGCAGTACCAATTGGGCAAGCTTTGCTGCTTGGCCGATGGTCCAAGATTCAATAGATTGAATTGAAGCCTTCAATGAAGGGATATGAGAACACTACCGGTATATAGAGTTGTCAGTTGTCACTGTCACTGTCAGACAAAAAATGCACAAGGTTACTGCACAGAACTCAGAAGTTGAGAACTGCCACACTGGCTAGACACAGATGTTGGGAGTCAATGCAATTTAACTGCATGGAGTTACAATCACTGAGTTCGTGCAACTTCAAAGACAAGACTCAAAACTGACTGAAGATAGGTCATTGAGCAGGCTGACTGAGCTGAGTCAATGGTGCAGTTCATTCACTCACTGAGCTGAGTGAGACAATTCTGGCTTTCAATCCACATCGAGTTTATGACATGCACAGTGAAACTCATCAACATTCACACACGAATAAATATCCCATATACTCTTAACAACACATCTGCTGTCATTAAAGGCCAGATAATGTCACGATTTAGACAACAACCTGCAAGAATGCACCTACCTCTTCTTTTGTTATTGTGACACTTCAAACAGGAAATCCAATATGGCTGATGACTAATACTCACAGCGCACGCGCAATACAACTGAAGAGTAATACTCATGAGATGGCAGCACTTTTCCCAACATCAATGATCTGCTGCCCTCTGGTGTGAATGGACACAAATATACTTTTGCACTTCACATGTTCACACGCATTTAAATTCCACTTCTAGTCAGAGGGTTTCACTGGGAACTACTCATAGTAGTATCTTCAGTTCAGTGGGTGCGTGCCCAGTTCAGCCGTGTCACCCACCTCCAGTGGATCTGACGAGCCACCCCTTCCATGTCAAAATTGTGACTGTAGTTAAAACGTACAGCAAGGCCCCTCAACACACCACCCACTGCCACCACCCAGAAAAACTCCCCGACACAAGTCAACCTTTGCTTCACCATAAAAGCAATACCTTCAACCAAATTATCTCAACATTTTAGAACTGGACACAAATCTTCATTCGCAACTTTTATTGGTTGTCTCGCAAAAGACATGAAATGCAAGGTAAAGCCGCAGCGAAGAGGAGCAATCCATTTCTATGAAATCGGGAAGTTGAATGTATTGTGTATCTGTTTTCTCGGCAAGAACTTGGAATGGAACATGCACGTAACGCTTCACACAATCATCCGTATTCCCTCCATCAATTGAAAGGACTACATCACTACTCGCAGAGCCTACCTACAGGATCAATGCAATCAATTAAGCTCACAGAAGACCAACACCTCTGTCACTAACAAGTGATCATTATGTATCCACTAAATAACTCATACAAAATTAAATATCGCATGTTATAGGAGCGCAACAAAAATACGATTCATTATTTCTTAATGATCTCATCATCTCACCATCAAGTTGTCGAACTATAACAATTAATCGCATAAATTACCTACAGAGGAAGACCATGTTACCGTAGAGTAAGATAATCTCTCTATACGTTCTCAATGCGCAGACATGTGACTTCAGTCTCAGTCATATGTCTATCATCAGCAATAACATTTCAACAGTGAACCTATAAAGTAACAACAAAAGCAAACTTTGGAAGTTTGCAGATGAATGAATGCCAGAGTCTTTTGAGCGCCTTGTTCTAAGCAAGACATCATCATCCAAGGGTATGACCTTTTCAGTAGAAGAGCAGGTCACAGCTTGGGCCAGTTCTTATCACAATACGCATGTAAATATGTCAAACATGGTCAACGTGAAGAACTCTGGGTCATTCCTGCAAGTTGAGTTAGGCTAAATTCTAGTAATCCATCTGCTTTTTGTAACTGTATAAGTGTTGTTTTTAAACGTTCAAATGCACCAATCAAGAGTCCGGGTTTCAATAATCAAGTCCGCAAGCAGTCCAGTCAGTCTTCGGAAATCCTTTATGTTTAAGTTTTAATCCAGTTTTAATCCAATTGTATCGTTCGTAAATGGATATCAATGATGGTAAAATATCTACAGTATATGAAGCATTACATAAGAAGCAAATAAGAATATACGGTCGTAGTGATGGCCAACGCAAGAGACTAACTTCAAAGGTTACATAATGGGATTATTTGCGTGACATGGATGTGGTGAAGAGAAGAAGTTTCTTTTGTTTCTTCTTCTTCTTCCCTCCTTGCTGCTCCTGCTCTTTCTCATCCTTGTCTCCTGAAAAATATAAAATAAAAAAAAGTGTAAATGCAGAACTGGGAAACAATACTTATACTTGGCAAGTGAGTAGGGTATTGCTCAACAGTGAACACTTAGATTGAAACAGATAGACTGAGTAGTACAGACCTCACAGGAAACTTCTCAACATCTCGATGCTTAATAAGATAATATACTATTTAGTACTGCAATCAAGTCACTCAGCTAACATCAAGAAATGTTAATTTATTAATCCTGACGAAGCACTATATCTAGTAGATGTACACATAAACTGAAAAGTCAAAGCAGCATACCTTTGGTATGTTTATCCAACATTTGCTGGATGGCATCTCCAAAGGAAGACTGATAAGTGGGCACAGGAACTCGGTCTTCATTGTCACTCTCATCACTGCCAGGTGACTTCGCAGCTGGACCATTCACACCTGCAGACGCCCCACTCGGAGCCACTTTTGGCCACGCCTCAGGTTTGGCTTTGCCAGCTCTCAGCATCTGCACAAAAGAAATGAATGAGCATAATGTGAACTGGTGAAATGAAGAACTATCTCTTCAGTAATATGACTAATATCGAAGATCAAATGTTGACACAATGAGTCAGGGTAATTATTTTCTGTTGTGAAATAAGTTCTTCATTTTAATCAGTATATTGAGTCATACCTGAGCAAAAGACATGCCAGATGTCTGACCACCTTCATCAATAGGTGAGCTGCCCATGCTGCAACTGGCAGGAAAAGCCTCATCTGAAAAATGACAAAAGACAAAAGTTTTAAATCTTACATGCAACTCGTAACCATTATGATAAGTATCATATTAAATGGCTCTATTTATTCTCCAGCTAGGATTCATATGAAGGATCTTGTGAAACTAGCTTGCTCTACCTTTTACATTTTTCTGGCAATACAGAGGTTTAATTAATCAACACTTGTCTCCTGTACTGAAGTAGGAGAGACGGCATACCTGGAGGGCTGCCAAAAGGAGTGCTTCCAGAGCTGGAAACAGCCGCTGGTTCAGGACTGGGAGCCGCCTCCTGTCCACTGAAGTCAGGGAACTGATTCATGCTGCTCAGGTTTATTCTGGCTCCAGGAACTGAAAAATGTTAATGGAAATTCAATTTTTGAAGCTTCAGAAATGTGTGAACAGAGCAAATACACCCACCTATTTATATCTCTACAAATGGCTAACAGTTCGATGTCCAGAGCCATTTTGAAAATTTTCGAGCCAACACACCCAGATATAAAATAATAGCCCTTTCAAATTGGCTTTAAAAGCACAATCAATAATTTGACAAACTACTCATAAATATGACCCTTTAGAGACAAGCATGTAGTCATACACACATATTTCTCTCTAAGTTGACACATTTTTAGCTGTGGTACATTTCTACCTAAAAGGTGACACTTCATCTATATTTCATTTATAAATCCAAGTAATGACTACATGATAACTTCAAAATTATAGAACTATCTGAACTATCAAAACTTACAATCAGATTTCCAAGATCAACAAACCATGAACTTACATTTGCCCATCTTGCGGTTCTCTTCGTCCTGGATCTTCCTGACGTGTCTCTTTTCTTCGCGATTCTTCTTCTGCCTCAACCTGCGACGCCTCTCGCTCTCGCTGTGGAACTCCTTGAGTGTCTCCTGCGACACCAGAGGGGGCTTCAGGGCCAATTCAGCCACGTAGAACTCACAAGTTAGCGGCAGATGTCCCAAATACCTCAGACGCCTCCTCAGGTCTTCCGTCATACTGATGCTCTCCATTTCCACAATATTTGCTGTGACTGTGTCAGGACAGTTCTCCCAACTCCCATACTCCTTCACAAGACAGCGAGCGTTCAGGGAATGGATGTAGATGTGCTGGCCGTCAGATGCTGTAAAACAAATCAAGCATGTAATGATGAATACACTTGAGTTGCAACCAAATAAATCTAAGTCAATCTGAGAGTGCTAATATAATTATTAGGAAATCCACAGCTATGAGAAGACACTACAGGTAATATAACATCCATTTCTGTGGTCACACCAATTTTTCAACTATACCTTGTATAATCCTAAATATTCAGGTCTTTCAAAACAACTATTTTACAATCCTATCAAGATGATAATGAGCCACCAAATTGACTTTGGCTAATCAGCCATAGTTACATACCCTGGTAAAAGTAGAAGACATCAGTGGGTCTGTTGCTGTTGGGTCTTTGATTGTCGACCACTTCATGTCTGTAGCTGACATCAGGAATAACCAGATCGCTCACAGAAACATCAGCCTCAACGATAGATTCAGTCTCTTCAGCATTTTCGACCTCTCTTTCTGCTTCTTTCATCTCTTCTCCTGCAGCTTCTCCCGCAGCTTCTTCCTTCGCCTCTGGCGGAAAACTCATCTCAAGACCCTCTTCTTCACCCTCTGCCGCGTCTGCTCCATCAGACTGGTCGCCCTCATTAAGAGGGCCCACTATTTCATCAATCTTTTGCTCTATCATCTCATCATCGAAGGCTGAAGCATACTGGACTGCACATGGCTGGACAAAAATAGAAAATGTTTTAAAAATGCTGTAATGAGAAAATCACAGCTGGAAGTAAATAGAAGCTGTCGTGATGGACATATAATTGACTATTAGGAGCTGTTATTCTGGTTTTACATATTTGTTACACATCATACGAGTATGAGCATTTACATTTTGAAGCTCAAGTTCGTACCTTAGGAGGTGATGCTGGCTTGACCTCCTTGACCTCCGCATCATCATCAAGGCTGATGTCACTAACGAGAAAAGATAGATCTCCAGGCACCGAGTGGCTCGTTGTGAACTTCCTCTCTCGCTCCTGCAAAAAACGAACGTTTTCTATTAATTTTGCTATATATTATATATATATTAGGGTGGTCCAAAAAATTTTGTTTGTCAATATCAATTCGCACACCCTCCTATTTTGTGAGAAATGGTACAAAAACAATGCAGTTTAAATTTTATGAAAATCCCACAAGAGGAAGGGGTCTCCCAAAGGCCTTAAAGTTTCAATGTTTTTTAAATTTTCGACCATTTTCGCCAATCCGCGGTTCTCTATAACATCGTCAGTATTAGTCATACAACATTTTAATTGCCATGGTTGGAAAGCTCTCAAAAAGACCTTCATTTTGCATACCAACATCAATGGTCTAGGACGATATCTAGATTCCCATTGGCTCTTCAGCCTGCTCTTTTTAGAATGAAAATGTTGCAGACTGTTTAACCCTGTTAAAAAAAGGCTTTTGAATTTTTTCACTGATTGGTTGCAGTGATTCATATTCTCTAAGTTCCAGAATGACCAAATATAAAACCTTTTTGATTTTTACTATGGCAGTGCCTGACTTATGAGTGATGACATTTTGAAGTTAAAGTTAACTTAAAACTCGTAAAATGTGAGATGGGGTCTGTTGCATTTCATATCATATCTTCGTCAGAATTTATTGCAGGGCAACATGAGTGGTACCACATGAAAGAAAATACTCTCAGCATTCTCATGGTAACAGTGATATTGCCCTATATTTAATTCTTATGAAGTTAAAATACAAATATAACAGCCCCTCCCTGATTTGTTTCCATACTTCCGACAAAATTTAGCATTAAAACTTCCTAGCTCATAAAGCAGGATTTTCCATGGCCAAAAATTAAAAAAATGTTTTATTTGCTCTTACTGGAAGTTGGAGAGTGTGAATCACTGCAACTATCAGTGAAAAAAATTCAAAAACCTTTTCTTAACAGGATTAGGCAGTCTGCAACATTTTCGTTTCTGAAAAGTGCTGGCCGAAGAGCCAATTGGAGTCAAGATATTGTCCTAGACCATTGATGTTGGTATGCAAAATGTAGGTCTTTTCGAGAGCTTTCCAACCATGGCAATTATAATACTGCATGAAAAATACTGACAAAGTTATAGAGAACCGCGGATTAACGAAAATGATAAAAACGAAAAAAACATTGAAACTTTACGGCCTTTGGGAGACCCCTTCCCCTTATTGGATTTCCTTAAAATTTCACCTGCAACAGTGTTATACCTAATCTCATCAAATAAAAGGGTGTGCGATGTGAAATTCACAAAATAATTTTTCCCATCTAAAAATGAACCGCCCTAATATATATAATATATATATATAGAATTTTATTGGACAACGGAATATCATCAAGATACATGTGTCACGTAAATCATATATATATTATATATACCTGCTAATACTGTAAGCTACAATGAATCTCAGTATGAAAGACCATTTTCAAGGCAGGTTGTTTTACAAATTATGACATGTCAAGCCAGAAATAGGACTCACATTCAATGCATTCAAAGCAGCCTTGACGTAGGACCCCTCCAAAGACGCCTCTCCTCCCTCCTCCTGCATCTGGATCTCAAGGATGGCCCTCTCATCCGCAATCAGCTGCTGCACTTGATACGGACTGATCACTTGCAGTTTCGTGTACTGAGTGTCTACCTTATCTGCAATATGAATATTTGCCAATTTAACAAACAGCGGTCATAAGAAGTACAAAGAAGCAAAGAAGAAAGCTAGGGGCATTTATGTGGCACCAGAAAAAGAGCTAGTATGCAGATACCAGAAATTTTGCTGTTTATCAAAGAACTTAATGATTCAAGAAGTTAAATTTTCATCAATTGTGTAAATTTTAAATAGAGGAATATGTCTATTGTCTACGACAAACCACCATAAAATGGTTATTAACATGGGAAGAATAACACAGGTCTATAAATGTTCACGACTGATCACTGAAATCAACCAGTACTGGCAAAGAGCCAAAGACTCATAGTAAACATCCATCGAGATCAATGAATCAGAGACGGACCAATTTTACATTCTAAAAGTGCAATCGATGGCCTTACAATCGCTGGCCTTATTATTTAGGCGACATACACAAATCTGTACCACCGTTCTACCACAGCATTTAATAACACCACATATATGTATATTATATATAATGTCCACATACCAGCAACATTGTGAGGCCTCCCATCTCTGTTGGTCCACTGAGACACAGGCATGGCGTAAGTGGAGCCCCTTTCTCTCTTCATTAACTTCATGGTAATTGTTTCTCCTACGCTGTAAGAGTGTGTTTCTTGGGCAACCACACTCTTCAGATCTTTCGCATAAACTGACTCGTAGCAAATAGGACATTTCCTCCAAAGTTTCTCCCCCAGAGACAAGTAGTGCAAGATGCAGGACCAGCAGTAGATGTGACCACAACGAGTCATCTTGGCCGCAGTCGGAGGATAAAGACAGATCGGACATGACGGCACTTCCGGGCTATGGATTTTCTGAGGGAAAACCAAAAGAATGGTGGAAATTTCATAAACATTCGTTATCCAACTGGTATAATTCAGCCTTTGAAGAGGCAAGCAATGATACGACATCAGTGTCCGCATTGGGCACTCGCCCGGTCGCCAAACACGACCTCAAAAGGGCCTGGGCGAGTAGCCCATTGGCTGTGGTGGTCCAGGTTGGCGAGTAGCTCCCTGCATGCCTATTATCGCCAGTATGCACTTGCGTCATTCACGTGCATAGGGCCATAGGCAGAGAGCAATTAGCAAGACTTCTGAAGTCTATAAGCAGTCAGGATAGCAACTAAATCATCTGATTGCAATTCAGACTCTTCTGCCTTTCTTTTCACACCTTCTGTAGGTCATTTTACCCCATTTGATCAAGTGCCATTGAGATGACCTGTCAAAGCATACACTGGTAGCTGAAGTGCAATTAGGCCGAGCAGCCCAATGGAACAGATTGTCATACACTTAACATAGGATTTTTAAAAATGCTGGTAAACCAAACAAAACCAGGACTTTTATTGTTTTGTGTTTCCATTAATATGTGCAGGACTATCATCTATATGAGGAGGGGTTTTCTGAAAGCTATAATTACTATTTAATTAGGTCTAAAGTATATCAAATGAAATTAAGTAACTTGGTTAAAGATTGAATGTTTTATCAGAGAGGCTTGGTTGAAGAGGGCCATTCTGAAGCACAACAATTATGAATGATTATTATAGACATTTTGAGGGAAAAAATTATAACATTCAAGTCGACTCCAATAAAAATATGACTCAAATAATTTGGACCAGTTGGAATATGTCCGGACCAGTAGGTCATTAGACCTACTGGTCCGTTTGGACCACTAGCAATTTCAACGAAGCGCAGACACTGCGACATCAAAATATATTGAAAATAGCAGATTAAGTTATCATAGTATATTCAATTCAATATTCTCACCACTTGTTCAATTAAATCCCAATCAACCAAAGCATCTGGATCAGTAGATTGAAGTAAATAGTCTCCAGATTCACAGACTACAAATTGGCAACTGAAAATAAATAACAGCAAAACATTTAGGCACAGAAAAAATATTTTCAATTTAGAACCTAAACTCTTAACATGATCAATATCAACAAAATTATTTAAGCAATTGATAATTATCATTTGTAAATAGAAAATTTTTAAAGTACAAACTCTTTTACTATCAAATTTGACAAAGGGAAAACAAGAAGGTTATCATGATAAGTAATAACTTGAAGATACTTTATCATACATTGTCAGAAAGTGGGCCAGATAACGTGAAATCAAGAGATATGAAATCAAACTTCATTAAAAGTGGTACAAAATACTACAAATACCATACAACTCTAACTTACTTGGCTTGCAAATACTGCTCCTTGTTGTATTTAGCAGAGGACTTCCAGGACCACTTGTTCCTCCCCTTCCAATGACCACCCCTCCCTCCCCACCCCGTTTCACTTGATTCTCTTGGTGCAAATGTAAAATTAAGCAGATGGTTCCAGTTGCCTTTCTTGGACCCAGGTCTCATAGCAGAGCCATATTCAGCCTCCTCCACAGCTACCTGCAACGCAAAAACATACAAATTCAGACAGTGCAAGAGACTAAGTTTCAAATATTTCACAGCAATATAGATACATGTACTTGGAAGTAATCTGAAATGAAGACTTCTTTCCAGATAAATCACAAAGAAACAACCTGGACAATTTCCTAATTTGGATGAACTTCGCAACTAAATTTTTTTCTAGGACCTTTATATGAGCACAAGCACCTCTCCAAAACAACTTCTTTTTCACTGAGAATTACTTATCTTAAACAGAACAGTCTTATACAGAACAGAAAATCTATCAACTCATGACAGAAATGCATGACATACCTCTTCCCTTTCCCTAGGACCCGTATAGCCCCTAGGCCGGGGTCTCTTGTCATATGCTTTTGACTTCTGCAGGGAAGATTGCCGGTAAGTTGAGGGATCATTTTTTGGACGAGGGGGACAGTATCCCTCCCTCTTACGTCCCTGACGGGGGAGCTTGGTGTTGCCATTGTCTGTAAATAAAAATTTAATTGGTTAAAAATATACATGCATAATATATTTCAATGAAAAGACTCATGAAATAGATGATGGTTGAAGGTAAGTTTAGCTCAACTTTACAACCTATAAATGAGGATAACAATATACTTTAATTGCAATTAAAAACATTGAATTGCATAATTCAATGCAACAGTAGTCAGAAAGGCTGAGTCCATACTTCAAAAGGCAGAACTGGACTTCAAAAGGCAACAGGTCGTAATTCAGTTTTTAAAAAATTTTAATAACATAATCTTGTTGTAAGTTGTAACCAGTCACTATTAATATCTATTCAGTCACCTTTGATGATATTGCAACAACTCTGTTGCTCCAAGCACAAAGTAAATATTGCTGCCATGTTACACAGCACACAAATTTTGTCCTTAAAAGACAAAAATTTAACAATAATCCATTATAACAACATCTGGTCATGTTTTGTAGTTCTAATTATCAACTTCCTAAAAACTACCCTCGTTGGCTGTGAGGGGAAGAATGAACCTTCATATCAGGAAATATTGCTTTTATATGGGCAAGGCCACATAGTATTGCATCACAAAGTGACACATTAGTCTCAGATATTTTTGGCAACCAACGGTTTAATTGCCAATACATGATACATTGTCTGCACAATTGATTTGCAGATTGAGGTAACCAGACCTTTCAAAGATTGCAGATCTGAAAGGACTTAATTTACAGTTAAGTTTATCGAAGGGTCTGGCTAAAAAAATTTATATGAAAATTTAATTAAATCATTTTAATGTTTCAAAATTGGTTAAAAAAAAAGTGTTTTCACACAAAACCTGGACTCTGTTAGCCTCTGGACAAAACCTCTAAACTTGTCTTAAGTTCTATATGATCACTGCATGCAGCTGATCCATGAAATCAACCATGTCAACTTCACTTAACACAGGGGCATTTGCATGACTTGGTTGTAAACATGAACACACGTGACCAGACTGTCAGATTGTATATTCGTATGTGGATTCACTTATGACCATGCAGAATGACTGCCAGCCAGTGGCCTCATAACCAAGGCATTCCGCATTGTCAATGCAAAACATTCCGACTGAACGGCGAATTCTACTTTTGAAACTAGAAACCATTTTCTTCTAAATACAAGGACTGACAGAGGACAAAAACATTGATTGCGCAACCTCGATTCGCTCGAACAGCTGAAAACTGAACTCGTGTCATGTCAAAATCTCACCAGTTTTTCTGCAGTCTGAGCCGTTTTTTACAGGCGTAGAAGACTGGCGGTTGGAATATTTCTTCTCCATATTCCCCTGTTCCCCTTCCCCTGGAAACATTCACTGTAGACACACCCAGAGACCTGGTGGTCGCTTCTTGAAGCAAATACGTTGAATTCACTTTGATCCGACTTCATTTTAGAAAGCCATGTTGCCCTTCCGGGATACCAAAAATAAAACTTTCTCCACACGAGATGAAGACAGATATGCACACAAAAGATACAGTTCACGAGATGAAGAAATACTTTAACTTGTAGTTCTGGGGTATTTTGGGCCCCAAAACGCTTGCACGGCATCAATAATGCCCAGAAAACCAGGCAGCTTTCTCTTCCAAAACTTCTTGTAATGGCGACGAGCGCCGAGTGCCCGGATGAAAGGAGATCTCGTCCTGAGGGAGATTTGCAATATCGCGAGATCTGCCAGTTTCAAAACTTTGGGAAGTGGCTGTCACCTGTGTTTTCTCTGTGTTTACACTGTTTAAACAGTTAACAGAAACTCTGTGAAGGTGAGAAAGTTGTGTGGTGACAGGGCTTACTAATGTTGTTGTTGTTGTTGTTGTTTTCTTGTACGACCCTATTGCGTGGTCTGAATAGTCCCCGTGAAAAAATTTGCAAATGACATGTTCTCTCAGTTCAGTTCAGTTCAGTTCAGTAGCCTTACTGGACTCAGGTCCTTAGACCTCTATATCCAGATCTTACAGAAAATATATAGTTTAAAATGCAAATGACAAAATTGTTTGAAGTCTTTGCAATGCTATCAAGTAGGTTGAATGGTGGACGGCATAAATGATTGGTGAAACGAAAGTCATATAAATATGGAAAAAAATTTTTTTTTTTGATTTATCATTTGGTTTTGTCCTTTTTTGTAGTTCTTTCATTTAAAAACTTTAAAAATATAGACATATGTCTTAAAATCCTCTTGATATGTATACATATGTACATATTTACAGTCTGCACATCATTAAGAAGTGAGACATTGACTGATGGCCGCTAGCAGCCAGCAACTTTGTGAAGGGTCATTCGTTAGGTACGTAGACCAGGACGGTTGGATCAATCGAAGACCAGGACGGTTGTTCAGATAGGGGCCGCTAGCTGCCCGTTTGTGAGGGTAAAACACTAAGCTATCTTTATGGTTGTTGGACCATTTTCTCAGCACATTAGGCCGCTTGCAGCCCTCATGCTACTACTTACACAAGGATTCCTGTCAGGGTCAAGTTTCAGAGCCAGTCGGTTGGGTGCGAAGACCAGGACGGTTGGTTTGATTCGAAGACCAGGACGTTTCTTCAGCTAGGGGCCGCTTGCTGCCCGTTTGTGAGGATGGATCACTAAGCCATCTTTTCCGGTTGTTGGACCATTTTCTCAGCACGTTAGGCCGCTTGCAGCCCTCATGCTACTGCTTACACAAAGGGATTCCGGTCGGGGTCAAGTTTCAGAGGGTGGAATTTCCAAAATTTGTCCAACTGGTTCTTGAACGAGTTGACACTAGGCGCCAGGACAACTGAATCAGGAAGAGTATTCCAGTGCTTCACCACTCTTACTTTGAAGCTGTACTTACGGATGTCAGTAGTAACACCTCCTACCACTAGCAGCTTGAGGCTGTTACCCCTCCGACCAGCAGTGTCACGCCTCATTTGCGGAGAGGATGCCGGGTCATAGATGCCATGAAGTAGCTTATATGTCTCGATCATATCTCCCCTTAAGCGCCTGTATGCCAGGGTTGTTAGACCGAGATATTCGAGCCTGTCCCTGTATTCCATGTCCCTTAGGCCATTTACTCTCTTGGTCGCTGCCCTCTGGACCGATTCCAACTTTTTGATGTCCTGCATTAAGTGGGGTGACCAGACAGAGTGCCCATAGTCCAAGTGGGACCTGACGAGAGTGGTGTATAGCGGCAGGAAGATGTCCTTCTCCAGATGGTCAATCGTCCGGCGTATAATACCCATGTTTCTTGATGCCTTAGCCGTCGCAGTAGCTATATGGGTCTTGAAATTTAAGTGGCAGTCGATCGTGACACCTAGATCTTTTTCGTGGCTGGCACATTGTAGTGCTGTAGGTCTGCCATCGCTGTCATTGAGATGTCGTTCTACCTTTTCCACAGTTTGCCTCGGTCTGGTGATGTAGATCTGTTTACATTTGAGTGGATTAAATTTGAGTAACCAATCCTCTGACCATCTGTCCAATTCTGCAAGATCTTCCGCTATCTCATCCCTTGGGTCAATAAATTCAGAGGGCCAGAAAATTTTTGTGTCGTCGGCAAACATGTAGGTCTTTGAGAGTAGCTTTGCTGGCAAGTCGTTAATGTAAATAACGAACAGCAGTGGGCCAAGGACAGAGCCCTGGGGAATACCACTTGTCGACTTCACGCTTCTTGAGTGACTGTCGTTGATTGTCACTTGTTGGTGCCTGTCCTGAAGGAATGATGTTATCCATGCGAGGACCCTATCTGAGATGTTATAGTATTGGAGCTTGTAGATTAGCCTTTTGTGTGGGACTGAGTCGAAGGCTTTACTGAAGTCCATGTATATAACTTCTACACTCTGATTGTTGTTGAGGGCTTCTGTCCATTCGTCCAAGACCTTTAATAGTTGTAACGTTGTTGTGCGCCTGGGAAGGAAGCCATACTGATGCGGACTAAAAAGGTTGTTGCTAGTCATGTGGTGCATGATGCTGTCCCTTATGAGCGACTCCATCATCTTACAGACAACACTGGTTAGACTTATTGGTCTGTAGTTGTCACACTTGTTCCTGCTCCCTTTCTTGTGTATGGCTGTGATGCTGCTTTGTCTCCAGTTTACTGGTCTCTCCTTTTAAGACATATTCTGTTTCTGTTTCTGCCTATTACTTAAGACATATTCTGTTTCTGTTTCTGCCTATTACTTGGCGCATTCAATTTGTTGAATATTCTGCCAAGGTGTTAGGATCTGCTAGAAAGACAATAGGAAAGTAGATATACAAGAATAGATAGTTGCTAATATATAAATAAGAACAAAGAACTGAATAAAAATAGGATAATACATATTATGTGGCTATGTATTTAATTTTTTAATTTTGAAAGTTTAGATTTAAATGAATTAATTGTTGGAGCTGAAGCTACTTGCGGAGCAAGTAGGTTCCAGTCTCGAACTGTTCGGGGAAAAAATGAATTTTTGTGGTAAGAAGTAGTGGAACCCGGAATTGCGTAATTATGAGCCTGCCTATATTTTGTATGATGTTGGTGGCTAGGAGGTTTTATATATGGTGGTAAATTAATTTGGATGATGTTGTTGATGATTTTATAGAAGAACTGAAGTCTGGCATGCTGGCGACGTGTTGATAAAAGTGGCCATTTTAGTGTGTTGATCATACATGACACTGGGGTGGTATTTGGGCCATAACGATACTTGTTAAGAACCCATCTGGCCGCTCGTCGCTGCACTGCTTCAATTTTATTTATATATTTGGAAGTATATGGGTCCCAGACTACAGAGGCATATTCCAGGTGTGGACGAACTAGCGAATAATATGCTAGGCTTTTGATGTTTTTGGAGGAAATTCTTAAGTTACGTCTTAAAAATGCTAAGCATCTGTTTGCTCTGTTGGTGATGTTGTCTATATGATCATTCCATCTCAAGTCATGTGAAATTGTTATACCTAGATATTTCGCATTATCGACTACCTTTAGAGTTTGGCCATGTAATGTATAGTTAGCGCGGATGATATTTCGGCGATTTCGAGAAACACGGAGAACATGGCACTTATCAGGGTGGAACTCCATTTGCATACTAGTAAGTTTCCCGTAGATTGGAGGGAACAGGACAGAATACACTGATATAAGAGTGACATATATTCAGGGAGTTGAAAAGGGAAGAGCTGTCTCTTTAGAAACGCATATGGCAAATGAGAAGATCAGGCATTTAGTTTAAGTGGAGATGATTGCACATTCTGCATCATTTTAATTCATGTAGCAAGAAGCCCGTGCTAGATGCTGAGTTAGATTGAACATCCATGGTACTAAATGCAAGAGAAGTAAAATGGTGCTGAAAGGAAGGGAGAAAGTGGGAGAAGCCTTGCAGGTGCTGCCCTCTTGTGTATAATGCAGGCATCAGGTTAAAAGTAATATTAATTAATTAGGGCATTTAAAAGAGTGCAATGGCCGTGAAAAGGGGAGAGTTGTGGCATGAAGAGCAAAGGAAGGCTCAGGGAAAATTAGAAGACCAGACAGTGAGTATAACTTGAGATAAATCCCGTACGTTATCATTTTAATATAAGAGATGTCTCTATTTTTAAAGTTTTTAAATTAAAGATTTACAAAAAAGGACAAAACCAAATGATAAATCAAAAAAAATTTTTTTCCATATTTATATTTACTTTCGTTTCGCCAATCAATTATGCCGTCCACCAATCAACCCACTTGATAGACATTACAAAGACTTCAAACAATTTTGACATTTGCATTTTAAGCTGTATTTTTCTGTAAGATCTGGATATAGAGGTCTAAGGACCTGAGTCCAGTAATGCTACTAAACTAAACTAAAACTTGAAACAATAAAATGTCACATTTGTATAATGTTCACATTGAAAATAACATCCGGTTCATGGTTAGTGACTTAAATTTTAAAATTATCAGCATCTAGGGAGCTGATAAAGGAAGACAAGAGTTTGCTAATTGCAGCTCTTGTGCTTTGGTCTTTTTGTTTTGGCATTGTAAAATTGTTAACTCCAATGAAACGTTCATGCAAAGGGGTTTCATTTTTAAAATAAATAGCATCCAGACCCATGTGTAGCTGTTCCAGTTTGTCAAATAAAAGTGGACAGTCAGTCATGACATGGTCAATTTTTTGTAAGGCCGTGTTGCATGCACATAAGGGAGAGTCAACAAATTTCATCTTGTACATGTTTTCATTTAGTCTAGTTTGGCCAGTGGCTAGTCTAATGATTTTAATCTCCAGGTTGCGTTTGGAAATCCTAGGAAGATGGAATTTACCGACTTTGTTAATCCAAGAGTGTAGATTTCTTGCTGTTGAGGCAAGATTCCACATGTTTTGCCATCTGCATTTGGCCTGACTTTTGAAGGCATTTTTTAATGTGCATAGGGAAACTTCGCCCTCATCGCTTTGGAGTCTCATGGCTTCATCAGCAGCTGCCTTGGCTGCTGCGTCAGCTAACTCATTGCCAATTAAATTGACATGGCAAGCTATCCAATTAAAGGTTATGAGAACTCCTTTGGAGGGGAGAGAGTCAATAAGTCCTCGTATTTTGTCAATCATAGACTGGTGTGATTTGTGAATATTTGCAGAGCACACACTGATGATTGCAGACTGGCAGTCTGAGAGGATGAAGGCATTGTCTGTAAATTCCTGAATTTTGCAATCGTGGAAAAATTCTACTGTGAGGAGAATTGCAACCCAGTCAATTAGTGTATGGCTCTGTGAATTGTTTAGACAATGATTGGCCTCTTACCCAAACAGTGCAAAGTTGCCAAACATTTTATTGTTCATTTCTCTGCTGACTCAGCCTGTCTCAGGTTTTAATAATGTCACACAGGTTTTAATAATGTCAGTGACATCATATGCTGTTTATTTATCAAAATATTGTTTGTTAACATGGTCACATTGTTGTGGAGTTCCTTATGAGGATATGGAATTTAAACATGTTAAATATGTAGATTATTGCATTTTCTCACGATCTTTCACTTTCCCTTGCGATCTTTCACATTTCCTCGCGTCAGTCACAATCATCGCATTCCCTCACGATAATTATCGCATTCACACACAATTTTTTGTGTTCACTCCCTATCTTTTGTTTTCCGCTGCGATCATTCAGTTCCATCGGTTATCGCATTCTTGAAATGATTCACTCACAATCCTAATTTGCCTTTCCCTTGCGAAGATCAGAGCATTCCCTCTCGCGATCTTCTGCCTTCCCTTGTGATCATTGCTTTACCTCGCAATACTTATCTCATTCCCCCACAATCTTTGGCATTCCCTTGTGAAGATCAGTGTGTTCCCTCGCAGCCTTTTGCCTTCCCTAGTGATCGTTGCTTTACCTCACAATATTTATTGCATTCCCTCGCATTCTTTGGCATTCCCTTGTGAAGATCAGCATGTTCCTTTCAATCTTTTGCCTTCCCTTGGGATCATTGCTTTACCTCGCAATAATCATCGCATTCCCTCACAATCTTTCGCATTCCCTTGTGAAGATCAGCGCTTTCCCTTGCGATTTTTTGCCTTCTCTTGTTATTGCTTTGGCATTCCCTTGTTAAGATCAGCGTGTTCCCTCATGATCTTTTGCCTTCCCTAGTGGTCATTGCTTTACCTCACAATAATTGTCGCATTCCCTCACAATCTTTGACATTCCCTTATGATGATCAGCTTGCTCCCGCATGATCTTTTGCATTTCCTTGTTATTGCTTTACCTCGCAATAATTATCGCGAAGAAACATGATCATCTGCGCTAGGGACAGTATTCCAGCTAGGCCATTTGAGCATGGTGCCGCGCCATGCCCGACCCTCGTCCGCCATGCCCAAAAAAAAAAATTGAAAAAAATAATTAAAAAAAATTTTTTTTTAAAGTGCCCTCATTCCTTGAAAATTGTATGCCCGAATCAAATCCCAGCTGGAACACTGAGGGAGTGCAAAAGATGGCGAGGGAACGCAATAATCTTCTTAAGGTGGCTCGATACTCATGAACTTTCAAAGATAGGATTTCTCAAAAACAGTTTAAAATGATCCAAAATATAGTTTTTAATAAGGATATGGAAGCAAAAGTGGTCGCTACCAGCCTTTTAAAAAAAATATTTGGGGTTATGTACGAAAGTCAGTCCACGCAAACCTGAAAAACTAAATTTTTTTCTTATTTTTCCAACTGTGAAGTTTGTTCTGCCATTCAGTGGTCATGCATCCCATATTATGCAATGAAGCATGAAATTAAAGAAGACACTTACATGGAAAAGGTGATTACAATTTCAAAGAGATATATTTAGTTTAAAGGACTTTCCAAGGGGCTCGGTATATAAGTTTAGATTTTGAGAATTTTAACTTTTTTTATAAACCATGGCGCTAAAAAAAATTGACGGGATAGGATTTTTCATTTCTTTGTCATTTATTTCCAAAAATTGTTGGGGACAACATGATGATATAGACAAGCCTTGCTACCATACTTCAAATTGATATAAACATTTATTTATATCACAAAGTCATTTTTGAGAAATTAGACCTGCTTGCCGAAAATTGCCTGTAAAAATTTTCTGTTTTGGGTATCAAGTTGAATCTCCGGCTGTATATAGTACTTTTCATGGCGCATCTAATGCTCCAAACGAGAAGTCTCTAGCCCCAATAGAAGTGGCACAAATTGCAAACGAAGCGGCCGACGCATGAAATTCTCAGAATTAAAAAAAGAGCTTGAAGCTGTGTCAGCTGAGTGGTGACCAGAGTCCGCGAAAAGTGCTTCAGGTGTACAGGATATTCGGGCAGGTACATCCTGCATTTTACCTGCCCGAATAAGATTTTGTCTGCCCGAAATTGAATAAGTTCAACTGGCATGGGGTTACATGTGCTTTCGGCTTCAGAAATACCTATGGAGTCAGACTTTAGTGTAGCTAAAAATAGCATTTGAATTCAGACAATGAGACGTGTATATTTCTGTTTATTTCTAAAAGTTAATATAAATTTATATCCAAACTGCTCCATGTTAATATAGCCTACAAACTCATTGGTGGTAATTACCGGTATGACTGGAATTATGAGATTTCAAAATCCCTGTACTGAACATCGTCTATTTCTCTTGCTTTTGACCAGGTCAGGTAAATTATGATGATGATAATTAGGTTCATTATTAGAATTGATCCAAACTGTATTTAGTGGTATAAACAATATTACACATGTATAATTCGCTTGGCATAAAAGCCAGCTGGACTCTTACAAATCAATCTATAAATGATAAAAGCATACTGAGCTAATTGTTGCTAATTGCAATAAGCTGAGGTATTGACCATCATTGTGTTATTAATTGCAATCCAATTGACACTTCCAACGTCAATTTGTGTCAATGTTGTTTGTCAATTGCACTGGAGATTTCAAAAGCCTGCAGTAATTGCCCTGATTGCTGTGTTAAATCCCCACAGCTCATTCTCCCAGCACAACCAATCGGACATTTTGGCAGGTAGCCCCTTTATTTTTGTCGGACACACACTATTTTTGCCGGTTTTGACCGGCAAACCGGCACTTTTCGCGGACTCTGGTGGTGACGTTACCATAGATAGGGCCTGTCTGGCTGCGCGTCAATGTGCGCTAACGACCACTTTGCATGAGTAGCGAGCCACCTTAATTTCCCAGCACTTAATTTTTTGATTTGGATTTTCTTCCCATGGCTGCCATTCAGTGCTTAAAACTTTTTCATTCAGCAGGATAGTTGATAAGAATTTGGACCTTCAGCGCCTGTCCTGGATTCATTATTTCAACTGGAAACAACTAGTGTGTCACAGTTAACCAGTTTCTTGTGAATATATTTTGTCTTTTGCAGTAAAATTCCTTTCAATATTGCAGAACATTTTTTTTTTTACGAAAAATTCTATGAATCTTTCAATTAAAATCAGTAATCATTTACTTGAATAATTTTTGTTGTGTTTTTAGATGGCAGATTTTGATGATACTATCTACAGTGTTGGTGCTGATGAATTTGAAGATCCTGAGCCCATGAGTGTCTTTTACTGTAAAAAGATCTCAGAAGATCAGTTTGACGAAGAAGCATCTTGTGAAACGAAAAAGTCTTTAGAAGTATGTTTTATTTTCTGCCAAAAATTAACAATGATTCTTGCAAAATTTTTATTATTATTGTGTATCTGTTAGATTTGTCTTTTCGTCAACAGAGCTCAATCAGTCAATTACAGTGTGGATGAATCTATAAGTATATATAACTCATTTTAAACTACCTACCAATACTCATCTTGTGGGTTTACATGGTTTAGCAGTAAGGTGTTATTTCTGAAGGTATCTGAAAAAAGTTAGTTGCAAGATCGAAATTTGAATTTGAATTCAGGAAAAACGTATTAAACGATAACTTGAATAAAATAGGGTGGCTGAATTGCACTTACTGGTAAATACAGTAATGATTTTTTTGGATCGTTTATTTTCAGGGTCTGATCAAATATTTAGAGACTTGTCCAGATGAATATTACAGAATATTGCAGAAAAGAAAACAGGATGAAATGGAGGACTCAGGATTTTTGTCATTACTCAAGGTATTACTGGGGACCCTCGGTCTACTTTAAAATGTGCCAATTCTGCCATTTTATAAAATTAGTCTGTATGTATATGATTTATTCCAAACCAGGTACAGTGGCGGATCCAAACAGGGTAGTCAGGGGGGGGGCTGGACTGGACGTCATATTGTCATTCACGGGCCCGCTTGGGTGGCGTTTTGCTGTATGTTATTTCCATCTCACTGGTCTAAGGGGGGGGGGGGCCCTAGGCCTCCCCCTGGATCCGCCACTGAGATTTAAAAAAAGTATTGTTTTTCTAAGTGGAATGAATATGAACAAATGATAATTTTTTTTTTCTCAGTATATAAAATTATTATTTACAGTTTTCAAGGAAAGTATGACATAGTCCTGTTGGGTAATATTGTGATAACAAAGGTAGAATTTTTAGATAACCACAAATAATAGACCTGTCATGCGGACATTCCAAATTTTCTTAGAGATAAATCTTATAAGGCTTGGGCATTGAAGACTCAAATGGAATATTGATCGAACTATTTCTTCTTCAGTTGAAGTTTATGAAGTCCCTGCAAGGCCAGGGATACGGAGGGGACCAAGTGGCAACGGAGGAGTGTGAGAAGAAGCTGCATGAGTTGAAGGAGGGCATGCTCATGGCCTACAAATATGACCAAGGTAATTCACATGAGAGAAATAGAAGTTGGAATGACGAAAATATGACCATACTCCATAGTTTTAGAAATTACAGCGTGCGCTGATTTATAGTCTTTCTTGTTTTCAAAGTTTGTTTTTTCCCAAATTTGTTTTCCAAAATTTTTTACTTCCAAATTTTTGCCCCCTAATTTTAATTTCAGCTTCTTTTCCCCACCTAAATTTTTTTCACCAAAATTTTCCCAAATATTTTTCCCTTATGAATTTGTTTTCCGGATTTTTTAAAAAGTTTTTCGCACACACATTTTTACAGGTGAATTTTCAGTAATTTTTTAGAATAACAGGTTTTAAAATTTCTCCAAACTGTCAAATCAGATGGGCTATGTTTGTTGTTGAATGCAATGTAACAAAGATAATTTTTTCAAGGAAACTTTTATTTCAAAGGCCTGCCCAAGAAATCTAATTTGAATTTATGCATTGACATTTTCTGAAGAAAGAAAGAAATTTTGAAGAAAATTGTTAACATTGCGAAGAACAATTGAAGTGTCTGGCAGTTCTTCATTTTGCAAAAAAACACTTCAAAAGTTGTTCATGATTATGTCTTGCTAAATTAATTTTTTTTCTCTATATCTCAGAAACAAAAGGCAAAAGATTTTCCAAGCGTTTGGCGGCCAAGAGAAGAAAACTTTGCCATCCTAATGAAGAAAAGGAAAATGTGTCCACTCCAAAACTATCACACATGTCAACGATAACTCTTCCTTCACCCTTAAATCGAAATGATCTGCCAAAAAAAGTTCCCGCTGGTCCTCCTCCTCTTCCCCCCTGCCCCCCTCCTTCCCTCACCCCATTCAGGCAACGAAACAATATCACAGTAAGTAAAATCTTATGATTTGTGGTGTTAAAAATGTCTAAATCTTTAAAAGGCTGTACCTGAGAGTTTTCTGTCATAAACTGCTCATTTGAATAGTTGGCATCCGTGAAACTTTTTTGCACATGCTTGTTCAACCGGGGTTCTTTATTCTCAAGCTGATTACATTTAATTAAAGGTCCTGGACTCCTGACTCATGGTCGTACTTTTTTTTCCAGTCTACGCCATACCTGGTTGGCAAGAGACCTGGCCTTCGACAGAGAACTGAGTGAGTTCTTACTTTTTTGTTATTAGAAATATTATGTGATAAACTGTCCTGTGGTTTGTTCAATGGCAGAGGTCATTTTAAACTATGATTTATAAGGATCACCTCTAGCCTGTGCAAGCCACTTAGAATGTCTCATGGCAGTCATGTGTGCATCGCAAGGTTGTGGAAGTCATATAGGATTTATGGCGCTTCCGATGAAGTATGGTTCTCAGCAGAACTACCCTTGATATACCTGGCGGAAAATTGTGCAAACACAGAGTGAATAGGGTAGGCCTACATGCAAGTGATGTGTTGTAGCCTGCTTCCTGAAAATCACAAAATGAGTTGGCTTGATTCTTAAAACCTTGTGCGGTCTTGGGCCAATTTAATTTTGTTAACCTCTGCATAATAATCATTATAGACCTACATGTCACAAAATTCTACTTATTTCGCTAAACGTTATGTACAGCAACCTTGTACATTATTCATATTAAACATGTTGAAAGACATTGTTTATTCAATATATTTGCTGATCTGCTGCAATAGGTAAGTATCACTCTTTATTATTGTATCTTGAATTTGAGCCGTTATATACCCGAATATCGTAACTAATGACAATAATCATTGCAATCAATCATTTTCCTGAAGTATCAGATGCATTCGGGATATTGGTTTTTATGAAAGAGCATGATTCTCAGTATTTATTAGCTGCCCATGAATCCAACCTTTAGAATGATATGCTTGACTTGCTTTGGATAGTTGGTGGGTAGCTCTTCTCGTTAGGGGGTGAGGTGGTCATGGTGTTTTACCTTGTGGTTCCCCCTAGTGAGAATTGCTATTTTACAACATGTTGACTGGGAGCTCCTACATTCCTTAGCTTGAGCTGGACGGTGGCTCCATTATTGGTCTCATGGCCATGTTGAACATTTTCTTTTGGTTTTGCCATGTCCTATCTGGCTTAAACTGGTCAGGTTGAGAGCCAAGACACATCAGACGCTGATGACTCTATACTCTACAGTGGGAATAAATAAATGAGAATGCCTGTACAACACATATTTTAAAAAAAAACTCCATCTATCTATTTCTTAAAGTGTCTCTTTCTGTCTGTCTTTCTGTCCAGTGTGTCCACCCAACCATTCACTGCTCCACCCTTCCTGCTAGCCATCCAACCAGCGCTCAATCCATTTATCTATCTGTCTATCATGTCTGTCTGACTGTGTGCTATATATCTAGTTATCTATCTGTATATATATCTAGCAATCTGTTTATCTACAATTATCGATCTGTGTGGTACAAAGATATGTTAAGTTAACCTTTAAAAAAGTTGAACATTTACTGACCTCTCAAAAACCTTTTTTACCAGGCCCTCTGAAAGCTTCACGGTTGATGCTTGTATTTCATGTCCTTTTAATGACCCTGTCCATTGCATTCCATTCTCTGTTGGCTCTGATAGGGAAGAGTCTAAGTTGGCAATTTGAAATGGTTATAAATAAATACAGCTTTGGGAGCACCTTTTTCTTTTTAAAATATCATTATATGATGTTAGTAACAGTTGCTGAAATTGGTAATGGTAATGGTAAATTGGTAATGGCTGGTATCAAAATTGTTCTAATTTTTCCTTTTTTTTGAAGATATTTATTGCTTGATTGACTTTATTCAATATTATTTCAAGAGTACATTCATGTTAACAAGAAGTACTCTGTCAAAATAAAAATTAGGATAGCACACAAAGTTTTTCGACTTATTTCCAGTGTGGTCCTTGCTAACAACAAGATGGTGCTGCTAAGCAAACAAAGACTACCAATCCTGACATTTAAATTTGAAAATTACAAAGAACATAAAATTTAAATTTGAATAGTTTATACTTATATAATAATAGAATCAAAAAGATACAATTATACAACATCTCCTTTCTCTCCTGGGTCCTTAGGTAAGTTTTAACTTTACTTTTGAATAATTACATGTTGTTGACAGACTCATTCCAGGCCATTACACCTTGATAGGAAAAGTTAAATTTATCAATGCCAATTGGTCGTGGTACACTAAAGTTATTTTCAGCAATACTGATCGTGTATCTATGACTAATAATATTAAAGTTGTTACAGAAATATGTTGGTGCAACTTGATGGTAAATATTAAACTTGTGATTCAAAATTAGTTGTTGAGCCCTGTCTCTTGTGCTTAAATAACCAACTCGGTCAAGTTCACACTGCCCTATGGGATCTTGGTCCCTGATCTAAGATGAAACATACAATTTTATTTTGCATTAATTGTAATTTCTTACATAAGCACTGAGACAGTCCCATAAACCAAGCGGAGACCGCGTAGCTATTCACCATTGAACAATGTTGGATCAGGAATATGTGTTTATCACAGCTCGGGCTAAATCACATATTACCTCTTCCCAGATGAATAACCTAGACAAACATATTAGATCATGAGCAACAAAACGACTCAGTCATAAACACACGCATAATATTATGACAGTCTGTACATTTTCTTATATATATATATTAGATTTTTAAATGTTATGTATACCTGCATTTTACCATGTTTACAGTAAATAAGGTAATTGAGGCTATGAATGATGCATGTGTGTGCGTTGAGGAAGATTGTGATAACTATGTCGCCTTTGCACTGTGTATGGAAATAGCTCTGGGTGAGGCTAACTAACTCCTACGCTGAATAACATTTTGAAAAAAATTAAAAATTAAAAACATTCAAGAAACAAATTATAAAGTGTGTCGAATAGCACAGGAAACCTGCCTCTTTCCCTGGAGAGCTTTCTTCTTAACTCAGTTATTTAACTAGTTACTTAACTGACTGCCTGAGAGAATGAAATATTTCCTCAACAAGATTTGTAAACAGTTTCAACTGGCCACCACCCACTGAGTAATTATATTGTCAAGGACATTTCTTGTTGCTGCTGGTCTAAAGCTTGAAGCTTCCTGAGGCAAATGTAATGATGGGATGATCTTGCCGTCATGGAAAAAAAAAGTGGTCATGAAAACAGAAAAGCTGAAAATGGTCAAAAGTCATTGAAATTTCATAATGGGCTACATTTTGATCGAATTAAACAAATTCATGTACCGTAGTTATATATAAATGGCAGTTTTGTAGGGTGAATCGGATGGCCATGACGGATGCAGAGTCATGAGGGATGCACCGATACCACTTTTTCACTTCCGATCCGATACCGATCCTAGTATTTTGTTGCCGATACCACCAATTTCCGATACCATACCGATACCATTGGTTGAATGTGGAGTAGTGCATCCGATCCGATACTTTTTAATGCTGGATCGGCACCGATAGCGATCCTCAGTGTCAGATTGGTACATCCCTAAGAGTCATGGAGAGAGGTCATGGAGAGAGAATGTCTTGCAAATTTATTTGGTTGCGTCCCTACCTCCACGAGTTCAGAACTGGTCAGGGAAAATACTAAATTTGGTCATGGAAACTAAACATCATGGAATTCAATTCTTGAAATTAGTTGGAACCCTGACTTCTAAAAGGATGGCATGTTTGACACAATCATCCTTCAAGACTGAATTTCTCCCTCCAAAGCACAGACTCGAGCCTAATACTAGTCTAATACTAGTCTAAGCCTTACTCATGTGTTACTTGTCTCTAATGTTTTCAAAGGTACCAACTTTTTCTGGACAGAAAATAGGTCAATTTTGAATTGACCAACAAAGAAGTTCTTACAAAAGTCAAATTTGTAAGAACTTCTCTGGATATGCTTGTGACAATATGGATAGTCTTATGGATATAATGTAACAATATAGAAGATTTTTGTGTCTACTCTTTAGCAATATTATATGGTATGGGTCCTATGGGACTTAAAATTGATACAGGAAATTTATCGAGATGGGGAACGGAATACCATATCTAATCTGTGATGGATGGGACTCGAGTGAGATTCAAATTGACGAGAGGACAGTGGGATTGAATTACAATTTGATGGGACAACGATGGGAATTGGAGCAGATTGGCCGGGAGTGGGTGGGATCATCTGCTCCTGTGCACGGGGTGCAGGGCCCTAGCCATTGCTCGAAGGGGAGGTGGTTTGCTTCAATGGTAGACTCTGGTTGAACTTGTAGCAATAAAAATCTGATAACTTAATTCTAAATTGATACCTATGTCTTGCCTGTTTTGTCATTGCATAAGCGGTACAATCCTGTAGAGTTCTCACTGTCAAGTGAATTGACATTCAAAATTCCACAATCACCTTCCAAGTAAAAATTTAATAGCGAAGTTAAGAGCCACCTTTTCACAGGCACATGATAGGTTGAGGGAATGTATGGAGCTTGTGAAATTTAAGAGTTTCAATGGCATGTGCAAGATAAATATTACCACACTATGATGTTGCAATTTGGATTGGCATGGTTTTGCCAGTAAGTTAGTGTTGGTTAAACCAAAACACATTATAGTACATCTTATGCTTTTGTTACAAGGTCTTTAGAGATATGTAGACTGGAAGAGGAAGGACTCCTGACCATATATTATGACCTTATCAGGTCTTTAAAAAAAGTACTGCTAAATCTGTTAAATTTGTGGTTGAATAATAAACAGAGGTTGATTTCAGATACTTATCAGCTTGGGATTATCAAAAATTGCAATCCATATTAATCTGATTGCTGTATTATGGTAACACATCTGCAGCTGGAGGGCAGAGTGGTTGAGGTTCCCGCCTGCTTCACTGAAGGTCATTGCCTGCGTGGGTGTGAACCAGAAATTTTCAGTGGACCTTCATGAGCAAAATCTCACCTGGATGTTGTTTGGATGAGACATTAAATTTGTGGCGCCTTGTATCAGTGTCTGGGCTGGGCAAGAAAAAGATCCCTCACATGGGGTAAATACATTGTAAAATGTCGAGGACTCCCCAGTCTCTCTTCCTTCTCGTCAATCAACCCTCTTGAGCTCCCAGAACTGGGTTGCGAGGGCTGCACTAGCCATATCTATCTATCATCTGCATGATTATATCTGCTGGGTGACAGTGCTGTAAAATCCCACTAAACCTATTTAAAATATTTCTTGCATGGTAACTTAGGTTCTTTACAAATAGTTTGCAGATGTCATAAAACATGAGACCTTTGTTGCCACACCCTCAATAAAGCACAAGAACCACAACCGCAAATGTCTGGGTGGTAAAAAAAGAGGAAAGAAAAAATACAAAATAAAAAAAGGAGAAATAAAGAAAAAAGTGAGGTCACCGAAGCTTGTCTTCACAAGAACCAAGAGACTCTACAAATCTTCAAGTTGAGATCTTGAATGACTTGATGGAACTGAAGACCTTCTCCAACCCCGGAGGGAGAAATAATTAGACCCAAGAATCCTACAACTTGTCTATTAACCTCAGAGCAACCTCTGTAAGTAACAATGCATTATCACATGGCTTTGAAGTTACAGCTATACACATTATTCACAATATTGTACAGAGGTGGTCACTGATCTGTGCAGCATGCCCTCAGATGGCCTCAGCTTATTTTCCACCTCACTGTTCCATGTCTCTTGTATGCCCTCTCACTTGTGTCCTCTCTTGCCATTTCTCTATTCTTCTTGTATTATTGTGTAATCACTGGTTCCATTCACTGTTTTTGTTCAATGTTTTGTTTAGCGAGTGGGTGTTATTACTGTATTAGGTTAGTGGTAGCATGCTGGTGGTAGCGTGCTGGCATGCCAATCGCTGGGTCCCAGGTTCGATTCCCTCTTTGGTCAGGATAGCAGTTTCAATCATCCTTCTCCAAGTTCTCCTCATTGCCGTGGCCTTCTCCTGTCCTAATTAGCCTCCACATTGCAAAAGGGCAGATCATTAAGCCCCAATCAACCATCCATCTATCATCTTGCGTTTTAGTTTTGTGGTAAATCTCAATCTAAATTAGCAAAGAGTCAACTTTCGTTCAATGTTCATGGAAAATCCAAAATTTGGTCATGGATGGTCTTGGAATTTCGATCTATTTTGGGAGCCCTTAGGGTGTAAAACTCTAAAAACCATACACTCCAGGCCATTGATTGTGCATAATGCCATAAAAAGATAACTTATTGATTGGTTGCTTTTGATTTCAATTGATTAACAAAATGTTAGAACATTTCTGCTTCTTTTTAAAGTCAATCAATTTTATTTATAATATATTCTCAACAAGGTGACCCATATTTTCTTTTTGGTCAGTCTCTTGCCGCATGTTCAGCAAGCAGGGCTGCCACATAAATTGCTTGGGTGTCTTTTGTGTTACTTCCTTTATGGTGTGTGAAATGCTTTAGAAATAATAAGGGTGTTCACCCAAACATTGCTTTGTTGATACCTGAGGGTTGCAGTGATGTTGGCCTTCCTATATGTGTGAATGGTGAATCACTGATATTAAAGTTTGACCATGGACCTATTTTTTTACCATTACAAGTCTAAAATTGAAAAAGAACCATGCAACTGAGTCAACTTCTTCAATAACCATGGAAACAGAAATGGGTATTGCAGAGATCATCTCTATTGGGAAATTTATATTCTTATCCATTGCAAATATTTCAAATATTATCTTATTTATCATACTGTCTCTGGCGTGAACGTTCGATCTGAATCATCTGATTGTCTGACAGAAGACCTCTTCGGTACGACTTCTCTCCATTTTGTAATGCATTTCAGATCTGATACCTCTTCCAAGCTTTTATTTGTTTTTTAAGTAACTTTTTCCACCAGTTCCGCGTGGTAATTCGCCTTTGGTGCTCAGTTTTTAGATCCAGTGCACAGTTATTTATAGGCCCTAATGCCCATTGAGAAAAGTGCTACACCCTGCATTGAATGGGTGTCACAGTTTGGTGCCCTCCTATAAATAGACCTGAGTATATAGTGGGTATGGGCTGATGTGGTCTCATAAAAATGAAGGTTACACTCTAAGGTGTGTTAATGCATTCTTCCTGAATATTTCAGAAATGAATTTCTTTGGATATTTCTGTCCGAATATTTCCTTGTGAATGACACACATTGGGAGTATACTTTCACATTGCTAGTTCAGTAAACTCATATGGTCAGGAGATAAGAGTAAATATACTCCTGAGTGGCATAATGCATGTCACTGTCACCCCAATGGTCCCAAGGCAGTCCCAAGGCAGTCCCAAAGCAGGCCCAATGCTCCTCAACAATGTTCCACAGGGGCATTGTTGTCTTTCCAAATAATCATTTTCAGTGTAAGAGGCCAAGGAAATAGAATGCTAAAAAATCCTGCCCTTCGGTAATTGAACTTGTCATATTCATTTCAAGAAAAGCAAATGGACTTATTTGAGCCTATTTGCAGGCTCTCTTCTCTGTGGATTTTGGAAATATGTTGGATTTCTACACAAAGGTCCTCAATCTCCAAGTTATTACGACTTTAATATGTGGATCTTGAGATTCTCTAACATTCTCCTGCTGTTTAGAGTTAGTGCTTAGGTAGTTAAAAGGACAGCAGTTATCTTCAACTAATTATTTCCTTGTTTTAAAATGTCTTTGTGTAAGAATAGAATTACCAAGTTGACAGATAAAATGCATGTTCCTTGAGCCCTCTGGTAATTTTCTGGAAAAACATGATACCACCAGTATATTTGGGTGTCCATTATGTATTGTTACAAAGGTAACTTCTGTTTCACAATTGAAAAAATTTGTGCAAGAAAGGCATTAAAATAAGATTACTCCGAGAAATATGGTATAATCTTCAGAGTTCAGACCCAGGTTTGATTCCTGGCTCTTGCAACAAATGTTGGACATATGCTTGTTCCCTTGTCAAGAGTGCAATTCTCATGATTGTGGGTCCTTGTTGTCGTGTTATGCCTACTGATAAAAGATCGGTAAATTTCTCAGGTCATAGGGATGCACCGATACCACTTTTTCACTTCCGATCCGATACCGATACTGCTTTTTGTTGCCGATACTTACCGATACCATTCCCATACCAATACCATTGGTTAAATATGGAGCACTGCCTCAGATCCGATACCGATACTGCTTTTTGGGTTCTGATAATACCGACACTGGACATTTTCCACTTCCTGATTATTGAGGTTATCACAATTAACAGAATTGCATGTGTGTTTCCAATCTTCTACTTTCTCCTATTCTGCTATTGTGTTTGGGTTGTTGATGGATATTTTATTGGTTCGTACTATGAAGGAGTAAATTATTGTAATTTTACTCTAATTACATGTTTTAAGGTTCCCTCAGCATAAGGTGCAGTGTGCTTTCTGTGAATGGTGAAATGACAAGGTTCTGAATTTAACCACATAGGGGCAGAACCAATGACACAACCTGCATGTAATGTTAAAATAACCCAAGTTATGAACTGATGTTCTCATATTTTGACCACCACATAACAAAAGATTTATGTTGAATACTTTTGTCAACTTTTGTGGCATTTGTGCTTTTATACCTTCACTTGTAATACTTGTAATACTTTATGTCTGCAAGTACTGTTTGTGCTGTTGTAAAACTTTCAATTTGGCGGACATTTTTGTGTTTGCTATCCGCATAACGTATTGCTTGTGGAAAGCTGAAGTTTAACTTGCAAGTTTGTTTCAACATAAATCTCTTTGCCTGGCTTGACCTGTGTCAATACCGAATAAATATGACCTATTGTGTATTGTGTGGTGGGTGGTATCTTCAGGGTATCAGGAGATCCATGCGAAGAATCTTAGAAAACTTAAAACTTAAAAGCAAAGAAATGATATGAGGACAAATAAAGAAGTGTATCAAATCGTGAAATGTCATGCTCTCAATCTCACTCGTGATTTTTTCTTCAAGTGTTAAACAGATACATTGTAGACACAGGTCTTGACAAGATCTAAAAAAAGACAGAAAAATTTCATTTTTGTTGGAGAAATTTAAGATATATATACCCGGGCATATAATGTGTTATTTCTGTCTATGTCAAGGTGAGACACGTGAAGGGTTTAATAAAAATATTGCATGGTGCCTTCTTCTCTTTAACATTACCAATTCTAAAAAAACTGCCTATCATCGATCAAGCAAAAGTTATGTTGAGAATCATGTACAAGAAAAGCTTTTGCATAATCAGTAATGATGTCATTTGTCTCAGCTTCAGGATATTTGACTGAAATGTTCTATCTTGAATGACTTTATTTGTTAGTTAGCATTGAATTTGTATTTACCATGAATTGGGAATGTGCAATTGTGTGTCGTTGACAAATGTAGATTCTCCTTGTGGAATGAGAAACTTGTCAGCAAAATGTTGGCCAAGTTGTTATGTTATTCTAATTCTGAAATTTATTCCCCAATGTCAGCCTGAAAAAAAGGCAGAGTTCTTAAATTTAGTACTTTTAAAATTTCTGCAGCGTTTGTGAAGTTAACTCCGGGTAAATGAATCATTATGAGAAATTTGAGTAAAAGCTTCCAACAGGAAATTTGGGTAAATCAGTGAATTTGAGAATATCTTCGATTCACTTCCAACAACTTGCAACAAGAAATATTGGCTTCCAAAGGAAGTTTGGGTATTATCTTCTATTATTTTGGTATAATTATAATCTGCCAACAGGAATTTTAGGTATTTTCTTTCGATATAAACTCTGGGTGTGATCTTCCAACGAGAATTTTTGGAGTAGTCTTCCTGTAGTAAATATAGGTTTAATCTTTCAAATAGATGCACATATTGTGTGTAATTCCATATTCTATGAGTTCTCGTTACTTGCTCTTGTGTAATGTTGAAGAAAAGGTCAGATCAGTTCACTCAAGTCCTAAAGTTGTTGGTTGAAAAAGGTATACAAGACCCAAGGCAAATTCATTTCTTTGCTCACTACTTTAAGAATGATTGACATTGTGTTTGTTAGTTTCCTCTCTTTGTATTTTCTCTGTTTGTACTCAGTCTCAGTTTTAAGACATGTACATTTAATATTATCTTCTTTTGTATTTTTGTAAATATGTATAGAAATATAGGCAGTGTACTTATGAGTTCTCAACTTGTCATGTACTTCAGAAGGTCCTTTTGTTATAAGTTTTTCTTTTTTAGTCCAAATTCTTCAATTTAAGACCACCATTAAGCATACATGGCTAAAAGTCTTGCCTAAAACCATGTTTAATCAGTTTTTTAATTGAAATTTGTCTGGTTCTTTTTAGTCATTTCTCAATTTCTTATCCTGTCAAGAGGTTCCTTGGGGTAGGTTCCAAGTTTGGATTTCTCGAAAGTAAATAATGATCTCTTCATCAGATGATTGCTTAATATGAACCTGCAAATATGAATTGAACAAAGGTGGCATTAAAATCTTTATTTTTAGCCAACACCTTGTGAACATACCCATAGTTTTTAATGCAAGCCTGCCCAATTGTAAAATATTTGCTTGATCTTATGAATGCTTTCCCCCCTTCCTTGCATCAACAGGGCCTCATTGATGGCTTGGTGTATGTAAATGCAATTGCACCTCAGTGAAAATTTCCATCAGGCATTCAGCCAATGGTCTAAAAAATGTGCAAGAAATATGAATGTTTGAGTTTGCATTTTGCGATCTTTTTCATAATTGACAGTCTGCACCTTGCAAAGCCAAACAGTCTCTCTTAGTGGTTTTGTTTAATTAACTTTTTGCAGCAGAACAGCTCTGCCAGTCTACACATTTTTTTCTTTTGAAATATGATTTTGTGACTGTCTCAAATGCGCTATTACGAAATTCTGACAAGACATCTCCAGTCAGAATCAGAGTCTTTTTTTGAAAAATTGACGTATGTGGCACCAGGTAATACGGGTGACATGTGTTCGTTTCCAAGACCCCCAAGGGTTGTCCGTAACCAGAACCGGTTTTTCATGTGTTGATTGACCCTTACACATTCTCCATCATTGCAGAAGTAGCCAGTTACGGAATTTGCAAAACGGCAGTTTGGCACCTCTCGGCAAAAGCTCTTCGTCATTTTGGGAAACTTAAGTCATGAAGTTGGAAAAGTTGATTTGTGGGAGTTTTTCGGTTATAATATCAAACTATTTATAAGTAATAACTCTGGTTGATGTATGTCATTGGGCTGTCTCACTTTCTCATAATTCAAATTGATAAGTAATGATGACATAAATTGATATTGATGAGCCATTGATTATTCATTACACAAAAACACTTCTGTATACATGTGTGAAATTGATTCGAATAAATTTCTCTCATTTTGATTGTCAATACTGTAATATTATGTCAATAGCATTTCCATTGCAAATGTTGAGAAGGGCCATAAGTAAAACAGCCAGAACAAGATTGGATAGGTTAGGCGACTAAGAGCGTATTTTTGGATTGGTAATTTGATAACATCTCAATGTGATGTAGTGATTGCGTTTTGTTGGTGATTTTAAGAGCAAATAACGGCCGGTATATCGTTCCGATATCTTAAGTTACAGCTGATCAAATAAGATGACCTGTTGAAGCGTCATGTCCTTCTGATCGTAGGTTGTATATTTGCTGTTTATATGCAGCGATAACTGCATTATACACAGCTTTGTGTGTGGCATACGATCCTCGGCACACATAGATTTGGATCTGACAACGTCTTACTTCGGTCGTTCGTCCCTATGATCTTCTTTGCTCCTGCATTGCCCTTGCATTGCCTTGTCATGATCTGCCCTCCTCTTGCCATGCTCCTGGGTGGTGACTTCAACAGTTAAGTGGTGGCACATTACAGTAGCTGGCTAATATTACATGCAAAGTCCATTTGCTCTTATCCTGTTTATGTGTGGATCGGTGACACCTTCGGGTCTTCGTTTGTTTAATGGTGTCCCCTGTCTATCTTTGCGCCACACCAGTGACACCATCATGCCTGCGTAATGCCTCCTGTATGCCTTGAATATCTTGTGAATTTCTTGTGAATATCTTCTCTTGACCGTCTGTAAATATACACCCAACTATGGTCTGTGCCGACTCATTGCCAAGAGGAAATATTGAGATAAAGCGTTTAATTGTATTGGATTGACTTTGGTCGTGTGTTTGTGTGGCCGTGCTCTTGGGCTCTTTGCTGGCTGCAGTGGACAGTCCTTGGAGGGGTTATTCTCACGTTAAGGAAACCAAAGGAATAGTCCTTCGTCCCTTCTTGGTTCTCTTTGTGTCTCTCCTCTTTATGAGTCTCCTCCTAATGTGTGCATAGCGTTCCGTGGCACAAAGGATCCTTCCACGTCCTCCATAAAAAGATATATGTGCTAAGAAATGATATAGTTTGCATAAACTCAGAATTTGCAAACTCAAGGAAAATTGCAAAAAGGTGATAATTTAAATTAGCTTTCAGTTTATTTCTTGGAATTGTGTGGTGTGGTTATTTATTTATATTTAACCTTCAGTGCCATTTGCCTTTGGCACTGTTTTTACTCTGTCAATAAAAGAACACCACTGTTTTCAAATGTCTTCGGTAGTTCAGTTGGATGTTCAATCATTTCATCTTGTCAAGTGCTGATGATCTGTGCCTTTGGACCAACCAAAGAAGACACATTGCGTTGTCAATTAATTTTGTGGATGTGGAAGACATCACAATTTTGTAAAAACTAAGTAAGTGGTTGCCAAAAGTGACAAACCTTCAACCTCTAGGAAAGAGTGCTGTTTGCCTTCCATATATCCTCGAATTTCTCTTAGACAAAATTGAATTAGATGTTTAATTATGGACCGTCAAATGGCCAAAGGACATCATTGACAGGTATCACAAAATATTTCTTCATAGAGGTTTCTTAATTAGTAATTTGCGGTAAAATAGAATGTTCAAAAATTGTTTAATTGGCATTTCATTAATGTACACTTGTAGTATTGATATTCAAGTTTGTTGTGCAGTTTGACTAATGCCTATGCAAAGTTCCATTCTCCGGTCACTTTACAAATCTGAAAATCTTGAAAATAATGACTTCTGAAATATTTGAAAATTGGCGAAAACGCAGTGGAAACGATGTAAAAGTGTGATAAACAGTTGATTAGTCATATGCGAATGAAAGAATTATGTTTCAAAGTTGTCGACTGTTCGATGGCTGTTTCAATCATCCTTTGCCTCATTGCCATGTCCACCTCCTGTCCTAATTAGCCTACCAAGTACAAGAATGCAGGATTTAAAGTCCCAATCATCCATCCGTCTATCCATCAAATTGGTCTGGTTGTGGAATATTCGATAGAAATGAGTGTTAATGTTTGACATGATCATGGTGTAAACAGACTTGCTCTATGTATTTTTCATTGAGATATCTTCTAGATTAATTTGGAAAAACAAAATATCTTCTTATTCTTATTAATTTGGGCGAAAAATTGAATTTTTGCTGAAAATGAATTCATTCGGTGCATGACTTGATGGTGGTTTTGCTTGTGAGTTATGTGTATGCAATTTGTTGTAAATCTGATACTGCCTCATACTCCTGAAATATTGGCCTGCATAAATCATTGCTATGAAAAATGTGCCTATTTTTACGAAAATCTGTCCTTGAGATTTTTGTATGGCTTTCATTGTATAGATATACTTTCATTAGTATGAAGTTGATGTTGCATGTTTTCATTATGTTGAAGCATGAATGAATGGACATTGATATGACTGGAACTTTTACTTTCTAGCATTTTTTAAGGCTTGGTATTTTTATGTTTTACTTATTTTAAGTTATTTTATGGTCTCTTTATCTGTCTCTGAGGAATTCCACCATGAAATAACAGTCATAAAAATGTCTGCTTTGTCTGCAATAAAAACACTAAAATCACAGTTCAAGTCTGGGGTAAATTTATTTCTATTCTGATGGGAATGAAGGCATTCAGTCAAAAGATGTTAAGAGATACACTAAAAATAAACTTTGATTCAGTATTGATTATGTTTTAGAGTGTCTAAACCAAGCATATTCAGATTGAAGATAAAAAGTATTTTACCGTTGTTGTGGTTCAGCAAAAACCCCTTTGAGAAAACAGGATAAATTTTGAAACTAGAATGGAGTGCATGAGATGCACAAAAGTATCTCTGCAAGCAAAATAAATAGATTCTATTTGACTCGTCTTGAACTAAATAATTTTTGGTAGGGATCTCTCAATGAGGCGTTGTTTTGATTTAGGAATGAATATTTGGTGAAATATACTAGATGGGAGCATTACGAGCAGGGGGTCAGCAGTGATTGCAAGACAGATAGTGTTTGCTGTAAGTCATAAAAACTTTGACCCCTAGGGTTAGCCCATACCTATGGGTGTCCCCTTAAGTGGCCCCTCCCTTTGGGATCCCCCGGGGGTGCCCCGACCCTTTGGATATCCTCGGGGTGCCCCCACCCTTGGGGTTTCCCTCGGGCGTGCCCCACCCTTTGGGTATCCCCCAGGGGTGCCTCACCCTTGGGGTGTCTGTCCCCTGGGGGTGCCCCCGCCTTTGGGGTATACCAGGGGTACCCCCCATGCTTGGGGTATCCCCAGGGATGCCTCATCCTTGGGGTATCCCCCAGGGGTGCCCCAACCCTTGGGGTATCCCAAGGGATGCCCCCACCCTTGGGGTATCCCCCGGGGGTGCAGCCACCCTTGGGGTATCCCCTGGGTGTACCCCCACCCTTGGGGTATCCCCGGGTTGCTCCCACCTTTGGGGTATCCCCAGGGGTACCCCCACCCTTAAGGTATCCCCCATGGGGTATCCCCCGGAGGCGCCCCAATCTTTGGGGTATCCCCCGGGGGTAAGTCCGCAGGGGTAAGTCCCCATGTCTGCGGGGGTTACCATGTCCAAGGGGCTAAGTCCCCATGTCCGCGGGGGTAAGTCCCCATGTCCGCGGGGGTAAGTCCCCATGTCCGCGGGGGTAAGTCCCCATGTCCGCGGGGGTAAGTCCCCATGTCCGCGGGGGTAAGTCCCCATGTCCGCGGGGGTAAGTCCCCATGTCCGCGGGGGTAAGTCCCCATGTCCGCGGGGGTAAGTCCCCATGTCCGCGGGGGTTAGTCCCCATGTCCGCGGGGGTAAGTCCCCATGTCCGCGGGGGTTAGTCCCCATGTCCGAGGGGGTAAGTCCCCATGTCCGAGGGGGTAAGTCCCCATGTCCGAGGGGTTAAGTCCCCATGTCCGAGGGGTTAAGTCCCCATGTCCGAGGGGGTAAGTCCCCATGTCCGCGGGGGTAAGTCCCCATGTCCGAGGGGGTAAGTCCCCATGTCCGCGGGGGTAAGTCCCCATGTCCGAGGGGTTAAGTCCCCATGTCCGAGGGGTTAAGTCCCCATGTCCGAGGGGGTAAGTCCCCATGTCCGAGGGGGTAAGTCCCCATGTCCGAGGGGGTAAGTCCCCATGTCCGCGGGGGTAAGTCCCCATGTCCGCAGGGGTAAGTCCCCATGTCCGAGGGGGTAAGTCCCCATCTCCGCGGGGGTAAGTCCCCATGTCCGAGGGGGTAAGTCCCCATGTCCGAGGGGGTAAGTCCCCATGTCCGAGGGGTTAAGTCCCCATGTCCGAGGGGTTTAGTCCCCATGTCCGAGGGGTTAAGTCCCCATCTCCGACGGAGTAAGATCCCATGTCCGAGGGAGTAAGTCCCCATGTCCGCGGGGGTAAGTCCCCATGTCCGCGGGGGTAAGTCCCCATGTCCGCGGGGGTAAGTCCCCATGTCCGCGGGGGTAAGTCCCCCATGTCCGCGGGGGCAAGTCCCCATGTCTAGCAGAGCTAATTAAATATCATCTCCCCTAGTGGTGATTTTTTGCACTAGTCCCCTGTTCAGTGGACGGTGGACAGGACAGTGGACAGCCAGGACTAACAAAACCTCTGCCTCCTAGCAGAGATAATTATTGATTTAATCTGAAGTTATGATGTTTGAAATATCACACTGAATATACTAGCAAACAAGTCTTATCACTGAACTCTGAAGAGTTCTGAAGAATAATCAAGATTATTTTTTTTTTCATTTCTCCACAGGTAACACCACTTTTTTTCTGTGATAATGTAAAAATGGATGGTTAATTTGCCTTTCGCATCAAGATTTCACATCTCGCTGACAGATTGAGAAAAAAAAACTTGTTTAAATACCTGAATCTGAAACTGGGCATATACAGTGTAAATCTAAGCTATGGATATGATTTTTTATAATGATGAAAACTTTAGTCTGGAGAAATAATTCAAAAGACTGTGAAATTGCAGGCTCTTTTACTGGTTCGGGTGACATATTCTTAAAAAAAGTGATGGAAGTTTGTGAAAAGAGCATGAAAAAGACTGAAGCACAAAAAAGGAACTTTTAAAAAAATATTGGATTTGTCTGGTTTTAGTGCCAGACTCTGAAGGAATGAGGTTTTTAGTGCAGTTTCTGCAAGATTTTAAGGAGTTATTTAACTCAAATATGTTTTTGGCATATGACACTATGATATTACCATCTTAAAAATTTTGCTTACTATTATTATATAATTAAAAAAATAATAATAAATTTAATACTGCTTTACACTTAGTAATGTATAGGTCTATATCGTATAACTAGACATTGTATATTATCAGAGTTACTTTTTCCTGTAACTCACCATCATCAATTTGTCATGTATTCTTTCACTGTTCAATATTTTTATCAGTTTTATGATTGAATAGCCTGTTGTTAATAGTGTTAGTAAATGCTCTCTGTGAATAGTCAAATAAATTTATTATAAGTAATATTATCATTGACACTGGAACTCATTTCTAATGTTGTTATACATACATGTAATTAAACTTGTTAAATGTTGAAGGGAAGGTCTTTGATCCTGTCCACTGAAACCTGTACCTCTCTGAAATTGAATTTGCCAAATAGGTTTGAAATTGACCTGCAATGATGATTATGCATGTCACATGTATAGATCAATTGTACCTGGAACTGGTTTGGAATGGTAATTCAGCAAACCATTATGGTCCTATTTTGTAATTTACTGAGAAGGTCCACAACAATTGGGAGGGTGGCCTTTAACTGTGTGCAGTGGTGCCTGCATGTTGGGCATAGCCAGTCTTGAGGAGTCATGCCACTTGTAAGTATGAGACTTTCTGAGAAGTTTGTTGAGACAGGGGGCCACCTTAGTCTCAGTCCAGTGACTTTCACACACACTACAGGCACTATAACAGGCACCGGTCAATGACCCACTCGCAGACCAAAAGTTGCTGACCGGTTGTCAGTGACCATTGACCACCCCTTTCCTTTCAGAGAATCATGCATGCCAAGTGTCAATTGTACCGTGCCACTTATTTAACCGATACAATTTATTCTGTTGAACATTATCTCTTTTGTCCAGCAATTTACATGGTACTTTGAGAAGTAATTTGATGAATTTGCTGAAAATTTTAATATTGTTTCTCTACTACAAATTCATTGCTGGAATTATACAGAAAACTATAAATTCACTCTATTTACACATATATTCATATAAAGAATGAAAGAAGTTCTTTTTACTGCATATTGGAGCTTATCGTTAATATGTTGCATGCTAAATATTTGCTTTGGCCACGGTCACTTGGACTGTCTGTAATGATCTTTTTTCGTTGCTCTAGACGCTTCGAGCTTCATTGTTTTGAGGATGTAGTAACTGAAAAAGTTTCGAAATGACCAAAAAAGAACTCAAACTGTAGGCATCTCCAATTGGTTTTGCCTTGTCCTGGTGGAGCTGAAAAGTTTTCTTGCCATGTTATGTAATCATTTATAATGTAGGCCTATAAAGTTCAAATTTTGGTCGATTCTGTGGAAGGGTGACAGATTTTGATTTATGACTGTCATGGTCACAGTTGGTCAATCTGTCTGAAAGTTTTATTTGAAAAAGTCTTTCATGCCTGGCCTAGTTTTCTGACTTTTGATATAAAGTAATCGCTAGACATCTTGTCATTAAAAATATTTGATACATTTTAAACATCACACCTTTTTGACTGCATTTTACCCCCCATTTGAGGGTCTGATGGCTATTCTTCTCTGGGCAAGCTCAGTTTAGTCGGTAGTGCTCTCCCAATTTTTGGGTCCCAAGTTCACTTCACGCTCAGCACTCAGTCTGAGTCACCTTGACCTATGTCGGACAACAGTTTCGACCATCCTTCGCCTCATTGATATGTCCTCCAGGCTCCATCTGCCTAACAATCTACCAAGTGCATGTTGACAGAATGTAAAGCCTCCATCATCATCCATCCATCCATAAACACTTACGTACCTCCACATCCAACACTGATGCCACCCTCCAACAAAAAGGCATGTCAGAACTGACACTTCATGCATTATACCAAAAAGTCTTAAATCAAGCTTCTCAAATTTAAGAGCTTGGAAGGTTTAAAGCAACCATTATTTTTAACATGAGTTCTTAGAAGTCTCAAATTTATTTCCTACTAAAAATAAAACAAAAAAGTCATTTCAAGTGAAGTAATGGCTGTCAGACCGATTTAACATTTTCAAAGCAAGATGAAGTAAGGATGTATGTTGTATTGTGGCATGTATCCTTGCAGTTATTATTAAAGGTTGAGGAAGAAATACTTTTAATGCTTCATGTATAATGTCTCTGTTCCTCTGTGCAGGTCACTGGGACCTTCATTGGATGGCAATTTTAACACTCTTTGGCCTTATTGTCATATCCGCTTCTTGACGTGAATTAACCAACTCAGTGAATAGATGCAGGACGTAAGACCCCGCCTTATCCATTCATTCATTTATTCATAGCTTAAGAATGTTTCTCAACTGAATGTATTATTGCTCTGCTATGTATAGTAATAATATAACGAAGGGCTTTCAAGGCCAAATCGATTATATTATTATTATGAGTAATAAGTGTGGTTATGCTGTGCAGGAATGGTTATTTCAATTTCATATTGCCTTGGCAAGTTCTTATACTTGTACATGTATGTACACACACAGATTGAAAGTAATTTAGTTCACATAGGAACATTAAACTACATGCCAAGTTGGCAAATTATTGCATGTCCATATTGGCCAGTTGCATAAAAAGTCTGTGTGTTTATAATATATTTTTGTAATATTTTCTTTTGCGAGGTAGCTGCATCCCTCTCACGATAGTTAATATTCTGAAATTTCGAGACTACAAAACTAGAATAAAATCCTGAAGAGACCAGTCAGTTTATGTAAATAGGTTAAAGATTCTAACTGATATTTTAGAGAAACTGGGCCTGGGCGATTTATGAACCAGCCTCTGGAAGAGAAGTTCCAACTTTATGGCATTCCTGTGTTGCTCTGTTGGGTATGAAGTGCCTTCTGACATGGAACTGAATTTAAGAAAGTTGAAGAATATTATTGAGAACAAGAAATATTCATAATTTGCCAGAAATTTACTATTACATGTAGATGAAGATATTGTCTTATTGTCTCTTGTCTTATGGCCAAACTGCTCCACAGTCTGTCTAAGCCAAAATACCACTTGGAAATTTAGATGCACATTCTTAATTATTCTTCTCAGACCCATTGAGAAATCATATACCATGTATACATGCTCCACACATTATGATATCTGTATCTTCAGTAATATTTGGGAAGACAGATTTTCAAGAAAGAGATAGAGATATATTTTACAGAAGGACACAGGTTTAGGAGTATCTTGTCCAGAACAAGTGTAATGGATGGGTGATTGGGGAATTATGTCCTGTATTCAAGCACTTGGTGAGCTATAGCTAGTTAGGGCAGGAGGAGATCATAGCAATTAGGTGAAGGATGATTGAAACTTCTGTCGAACACAAGTTCAGTTGACACAGGCATATTTCAAACCCGGGACCCGCCGATCAGCAGCCCAGCCAGCATGCTATCAACCGAACTAACTCTCTGCTAACAAGTACGATGACTCTTACAAATAGTAAAATTGTACACTAAAGATATTCTATTGAACAAGCTGTCCATGCAATGTGAACGTAGTTTTGTTACACAGCCTATATGTTAGCCCTAAGGCGTGAAATAAGAACAAGTTACACCTACACCGATTATAACAAAGCCTGTGACAGCTGCCATGCTTTCTGAAACTGAAATTCCCATTATTGCCATTATAGCTTTTGTTGCTTTGCATGATAACTTACACAGACACAGAGTTAATTGTCCTTCCTTCTCTCCTGTCCCTTCTCTTGAGTCCCTTCTCTGTGCCTGGCTCAACAGCACTCTGCAAGTCAAAAATTGTTTCCCAGGGTATATTGTATATGTAGTTTTGTCCTTTATAAGATGAGGGAAGTTGACCAGCTAGCAAAGAAGGGTGGAGTCCAGAGGGTCTGGAATCCTACCGCCTTTCATGTAAAAAAAAATGTTTGTGTTAACACAAAACACATAAAATGTACAATTAAAATCGCAGGTCCCAGTATGTGCTCTTGTCCACATTGCAACCCCTTTTTCCAAATTCATGCATTTGCCCCCGCTTTGCAAGTTGAAAATAGAATTCTCTCGATGCAATGCTTCAGGATTTTTTGCAGAATCCATATAAAGCCAGGTGGAACAAGTTCTTCCATCACACTTTTTCATTAAGATTCCAATGAGTTTTATAACATGTGATGCCTAATGCCAATTTGAATTTATATTTTTTGCAAATGCTTGCAAATATAAAATTGTTTCTGAAGTCATGTTCTTGAAATGTGTGATATTTTTTTGTTCCCTTTGATTACAAAGACTGAACATGATAGCTGTGTCTTTGAATTGCATTAAGATAAGCTACCTGGCGGTGTATATATTAAATGTTGTCGATGATTATGCATGGTAAGAATTTCATGTTGACCGAGACATGTACAAGCACATACCAAGAGATGATGCTATGGTTATAACTGTTGTAGCATGGAAGCACTCTATGGTCAGAGTAAATATCAACTGAACGCCTCAACTTACACTTGAGAATTTCTGCTCTGATGGCTGCATTAGTTTTCTGTTCACGTGTTGCAACGCTGTTCCGATGTTTCTGCTCTATACGTGAGCAATTTTGCCGTTGTAAGTAAAGAATCTCGACATGTATGCTTTCTCCCGCAACTAGTTCCACCAGAAACATAAAAAAGAGATGGACACAAAAGATTGGGAAGAAGTGCAAACCCATTTGCCTGCGACAGACACCGTTACCACGACACCCTACCTCTGCACAAATGAAAAGTTTAGATAGGGCGGGTCATATTTGTCGTTATGAAAAATGCCATTTATTCTGGCTGGGCTAGAAAACAAGAAAAAGCGCAGAAAATTAGAAGAAGATCAATGTGTGGGAAAGGTCTCCTGCCCTTTGTGTGACTTACACCTTTCCTGCGCCTGTCAATAATCCTTGGGATCCAATTTATCGTTTTCTCTGGAAGCATGGGATCCTCCGATGGTGCTTCTTCTCTTATTTTTTTGTTCAACTCAATTTACTCTTCTCAATCGAAGCCATTTCATTACATAATATTGTTGCTTTCCAGATTAACAAAATCTGAACTCTCAAAGATTATGAAAATGTATGTTTATTCATCTCAGACCTCAAGTGTCAGATTCATAGTACATGACCCCAATTATCAGTGTCTGTGCTGGACAAGTTATTAGAGATCACTGACATGGGGTGGATGTGTGATATGTGATTGCCGAGAACTCCCTCTGTCCAATCTCATCGATCAACCCTCATGGATGGCAACTTTGCAAGAACTGGTCTGAGAGGGTTGCATTATCCCTACAGAGCCTGCTTCAAACGACTTTCCAGATAGACCTATATGAGAAAGTGGACTTTACAAAGTCTCTTCGTCTCGCTTATTCCCTTTCAATACTATTTTATGTTGTGTGCTTATTAATGACTAGACTCTACCACCGAGGTCTGCTGATTGCCAATCTGTTCATACTACCATTTAGCATGTTTAGCATAAACTGAAAACTTGTTGCTATTCATATGGTTTGAAACACGTCTCAAAATGTGCCAAGAATAGTAATTTATTGTATACCACCAACAGATGAATAAACTTACAGAAGTTACTTTATTTTCTAATGAAATGGGACATACCGGGTCATGCATGAAAGTGTACTATGAAGGGGGAGAGATACTATTTCTTTTCATATACTTTGATAACTTGATATGTCACCTTTTTTTCCTCTCAAGAATTAATTGATCCACTTTTGGTGATTACTGTATGAAATGTTACATGTGTACAAGATGTCTGACTAATTTCAAGGCAATATTTCAAGTTAATTGGGTCTGCTCTGAGTGCTTTAATTATCAAGTTATCCTTCAACTAGATGTTGCTAAGGGTGGCTACCTAGCTCAATGCAAGACTGCACACTTAACTATTGGATAACTAGTGGAGAAGCAAGTCATTTTCTCCTTAGTCCTTCGTGTGTGCTGTCTCTTGACATGTCGCGCTTTCTTACAAGTCCTTTTTTTCATGACTGCTTGCCGCCTCTTTTTTCTTCTCAGATTTTTTTGTTAACTTTTTTCTGCTGTATATACTTAACAGGTTCATGGTTTACAATATTTTGTGATGTTTGCTTTCAAGGAGGGTTGTGGTTTGGCTTTATTCTCCACATGTTCCGCAGAACCAGGAATGAAGTGCGAAGATGGATCGCAAAGATGAACTCCACAAATTAACCTTTCAAATGACATCCGGCCTACAACCGCAGTCAGAAATATTTGCGGCAAACCGAGCCATGTAATATGCTATAACACAGCGTAACTTGTGTAATTGTAGATACTATTTCAAGGAAGTCGATGTTAACATACAAAATATGTGGTTGTTTAGTGAATTGCTGTAAAGAACTTAAAAACCATAACCACAATTTTTTATGGCTTCAATGTTTGAATTGTACATTATTTTTGGCATCTGGCATAACTTTTATTATATTGCCACAGAAAGGCCAACAATGCAAAAATTGAAGGAAAAATTGATCGCTTTTGTCAAGGTTCAGTAACTATGATTATTGCAAAAAGATTGGATGAGAGATGAATTAAACATAAGTTAGGCTGAAAGAGACTAATATATGTAATTTCCAAAAGAAATACAGTTCAGGCTAAAGAAAAGCATACTTGCTAGATGTGATTCTAATGGTTGGAAATATAGTGCATCCAAGCTTATCTCCAAATGAATTGGTAAAGATGTTGGTCAACGTTGTCAAGACCTGCACTCCTGCAGCCCTGAAGGTTTTGATTTTGGTTTCCAGTTCAGGAACGAATTGTTGGACGAATTGTTGGACGCTCTTTATCAACTCTTCATTAACAATGTCCCAGCTGGATGTCATTTGGATGATGTAAAATTGGTAGCGCCCTGGTGTTTATGCTGGGTATATGTGAAAACATTTGTCGCATGGGGTAGAAACATGTCATCTTGATGACTCCTGCTGTCTTGGCCTCATCTTGTCTTATCAAATAACCCTTGTAAGTGGCCAGGAATAACCTGAGAGGGTCACTCTGAGGGTTGGATTATATCTATGTATCTAGTAGTCACCAACCTCCCTAGCCCCCAGCCAGGGGGGAGGGTTGGTCTAGTGGTGGCGTGCTGGACTGCCAATCGCTGGGTCCACTGTTCGAAACCAGCTCTTGCCGGGTCACCTGGGCCTATGTTGGCCGGCCGTTTCAATCATCATTCACCTCATTGCCGTGTCCTCCTTCTTGCTAATTAGCCTAGCATGTGCATAAATACAGGATGTAAAGCCCCAATCATCCATCCCTAGCCCCCAGCCAAACTGTTGAAAGTATCCTGTATACTGCATAGCAAATGCTTTTAATTGGGCCCTGAATTCCTTGTTAGCTACTCACTGACTATATATATAACTAACAAGACTAGTCCACTGCCTTGAACCTCTTTTGGTGGACGTGGATTTTGAAAATGAGCTTATAATTCTCCTGCATATTCTTAGATTCTTAAGATTTTTTTAAATTATAGTAAATAATATTCTTTTTATTCTTTTTTTGAAAGTAATGGAATTTTGACATCTTTCCTTGTGTAATTTTCTGTTCACTTGAATAACAAAAGTCTGAGGACAGAACCTTCTATTATCTTGTGCACCATAATGTCACCATGTGATTTAGTTTGTAGCATGCTCCAGTGATCAACATTGTAGTTAAGAACAATTATATAGCCAAGGTAATTGTTATACAGTACTGACAATCCTCACAACGTTATTACAAAGTAATTGGTGAACTTTTTTGGCTTGTAAATTGTGAAAAGAAACATGAAATTACTTTAAAATAACTTAAAATCAGATTCTAGACTGCACTAGCTGTGGGTCTTGTCATTTTGCTAAAAGAAAATGAAAGGTCAATATTCTCAAGATGTCCTGAAAGCTGTTGGTAAAAGGCACACCCTGACCCCTGATACTTTTGTTTAGATGGTCATTTTGATTCAATTGAAATTCTAAGGATTTAGTAAGGAGAGGGAATCACCTTTTAATCTTCATTATATGCTTGCACATCAGATTAATAAAAAGATTTAAACTGATATACAAAAATTAAACTGATTTAGCATTACAACGTAACCAACATGATGTTTATTAGTGATTTAATTGAGAAAGAAAATGTGCAACCCTGGACCAAGTCACCAAAAGATTTTCACTTGCTTGCATTGTGGAAGAGGCGTGTTCAAACAAGCATCCGAGATAAGTGCCTAACAGAACTAATATGGGCTACATCCTGTATGGAGAGAATGCACCACAAAGCTACTAGGACAAATTTCTGAAGAACACTCCAGCCACCTGGCCACTATGTCACTCTGAAAAAGTGGACATCCTCCATCTAGTTTCCGAATGTATAGAACTATCCGAAAGGACTACCAGTAGAAGCTTGAGGATCTCTGCGAGTAAGAGGGACTTTCAAAGCTGCCTCCTTCTACACAGTTATGCACTGCAGCTCTTAATGGAAGATCCTATCTGAGGAATGGTAGTGTAATTGCCAGGGCTTTGGAGTCTGAGTCATGGAGTCGGAGGTTTTGGGGTGGAGTCGGAGTCGAACTTAGGTTTTCAGGTGGAGTCGGAGTCGAAAATTAATCTGGTGACTCCTGACTCCTAAATATTATCTAAATATCTGACAAAAACACATTATAAACCAATGTGACAAGAATTAGTTTTTCTAAAGACCAATTACGAGTAACTTCTTAAACTACTATTGATGCATAAAATCCTAGAAAAAGTAGTGGAGTAGATTTTATTTTTCTTTGCTAACCTCAAGAAGAAATAATGTCGTAAAAAGGAGTCGGGAGTCGGAGTCGAAATTCTGGATGACCAAGGAGTCGGAATCTGAGTCGTTTTTCTGAAAGGCTCCAAAGCCTTGGTAATTGCACTTAGAAACCTTGTCATAAAGCAAACCAGTTGTCAAATATGTACTGTAGCAAAGTGGATAAATTCAGATTAAGCCACTTGGCAACTCAATAGTCACTGAACATTTATGATAATATATGTTGTAACTTCTTCAGGACTCAGGAGGCTTGCCTACTAAGAGGCAGGAACTAACAAAGTAGAAGAAGAAGCAACTTTGTACTTCGTAGAGACCGACCTGTTAGAAGAAAAAGGGTGAAACTGTAGAACTGAATATTATATACTGCCACACTTTAAAAATGGCTATTTGAAAGCAAGAATAACCACTATCAGAGTGTCTGATTAATTTGATATCAAGATTTTATTTTTCTGTCCTTCTTATCTGGAAGTATTTTTAGTCATCTATATTAAATTTGCTTTAAATAAAAAGATTTGCTAGACTTCAGTGCAATTTCCTTTAAATTTGACTGCCAGGGTGTGACAAGCAGAGTTTTTCTTTGAATGAATATCACGGTGAAGTACTACTTGGAGGTTGCTTTAGGAAAAAAATACTTTATTAAACATAACTGAGTACTAAATGTATGAAATACATCTGTTGTGGCACACGAATTCAAGAGAAGAATAATTCAGACTGAATTTTCTATGAATATAGAACAAAAAAACTTGAATCACAAGAAAAAAATTAAGAGCATACCTTGGGAAAATAATGAAAATATAAATATATAATTCAAAAGATAAATTTCCACTTCTTTGCTGCTTAGCGTCTAATGTTTACTTTTCACAGCCTTTGCAATACACAGTTTTTTTGCGAATTATGAAATAATATACGAAAAAACTTTCGTCAGTATTCATGGAATTTGAAATTATTTATAGACAGTGTTAAACATGTCCAAAAACCTTGTGCAACTTACTATGTCCCAATCAGGCAAGTTTCATGCAATGGATGGCTATGGTTTTTAATATGTGTGTGTGTTATAATATAAACATAAAAGTTAAATGTATATTACCTGGGTAGTATTATTTTGGTCTGCTACTTGATAACATGTGTTTCCAGAAAATTAGACAAAAAATCTGTTAAATATTATCAAAAATGTTCAAAACCTGGTTAGGTAACTATAATGAGCATGATTGAGAATGATCACTGGAATGAGGAGGTGTCCCCTCTTCATGAAATTCTTGGTCCAAAATTTTATTTCTTCAGTCTGGCAATTGTTTTTGTTTCTTCAATGTTCTTTTGTCTGGCGGTCACTGTTTTGCTATTAACCAGGATGAGTCTAATGAGCAATATGTAGTTAAGTGTTTCATATTGAGTATGCCTGATTTACATCTATAGGTCATAATGTTTGATTAAAGCAGGTGTTATCTAAATTATTTTCCTGTGGCTGATGATCTTTTTCTTTTGTTTTTTTATTTTGTTGTCTTTGCTGACTTTACATTATTTCCTCATTATATATCTGGCTGATAACTTTCTTTGCACGAGGAAGGTAGTGGCTTTCGCAATTTGGCCAAACGTGCTTTGGGCAAGCAAACGGGCAACAAGGATCTGGTTGAAGATGTTTATAAGGAAACCAATGCACTGATTTATTGTTTAATAGACAGCCTAGGACTGCCTTGGTTTATATCCAGAACGTAGTCACGATCCAGATTTGTTTTCTGGTTTGTTTCCTCAAACCAGTGCGCTTAGTCATCTGGGCGGCTTGTACATTGTAAGCTTCTAATTTCAGTAATTACGTTTTACTGGACATGTAATGTCTTCATCACATTGTGTGCTACTGGTCTACTGATAAGTATCAGCAGTATATTATTGACCTGATAGCTCACATGTAAATATTATGTTTGTATTATATAAAGGTCTACCCAAGTTATGAGTTATTGAGTATGACTATGAATGCATTCTTGTAAGTAAATAAAACAGGCACTCTTGACTCAGTTTTGGTGATATCAATGAATGAGGAAGATATAATCCCATTTTCTGAATGACCTTGTATACTAGAAATTTAGGGTCAGGGACTCATGGTTGTATTTTCGATCATTTATTAATTCCATATGCAGTAGTATTACAGGCCTAATGTAAGTAAATGACATTGAGGTTGGAAACTCACATTTGATAGTCTCGTTATAAGGCCTGGTACCTTCTGTTTTGGCCAGTAAAAGACACTAAAAGAAAAAAAGTTTGAAATGATAATTCTATGAAATATTATTAAACAATATCAGAAGGAAACCACTCCCTTTACACATGTTAATTCATTAAGGTATTTATTTTCGTGTCATTAATGTAATTACTTTGAACCAAGTGAAAGCAGGACATAAATTGCTTAGAAATGGTATGATCTTGTAATGGCGACCAACCAGAGGTCTGGGAGTACATTTTGCATTGACTTGTGTATTTGGAGTACACAAACTCATTATGGCATCAGGAAAAAGTCTTGTTTGCAATGTTTACTAAGCAAGTGCAGTGGTCCCTACTTCTGGCCAATGTTAATAGAAGACATCATCAAGACACTGTCAAGATATGAGAACAAACTGAAGGAGTAAATTGAAGGAATGAATTGAAAGAATTAACTGACAGAATAAATTATGAGGATAAACAAGAAGACAGGATGAGGAAATGAGAACAAAGCAGAAAAGACAAGAGCCACAGGCAACTGATTGTGGACTCTGCTAAGGCATTGACTTCAAGACAATCTTCAACACTTCATTCTCACATTCTTCCAAGGAACTTTTTCCTTATGACATTTTAATTAAGCATTCGCAGACACTCATTGCCTGAACACAAATATATTATTTTAACAATTGCATTCATTAAATCCTGCTGTGAGCATATTGGAAGTTATCAAAAATATTGTTCAGCAAATCAAGGAAAACTTTTCTCCGGTAATAATAGGAATTTATACTTGCACATCATGCAAATGATGCATACAAAAAGATGTGAGAATATAAGCGGACCAATTTTTAAAAATTGTCAGTTATGCTCGCCAAAAGATGTTATTGACCGATTAACTTACCTTTTGCCTTCTCGCATGTCTGGCTTCCCTGCGAGACCGCAATGTCCTCTTGGAATTAACCTTTTAGTCTGTGACTATTTGGTGCCAGTCGCCTTTGTAAATTGTAATAGTATGCATACTTATTGTATATTTACATGTATTATGTGGTCAATGGAATTCTTAATACATTCCTCCATGCAGTTGACACATGCTGTTGCGAATAATGCGCATTGCCTTGCTGTTACTTTACCTTACCTTACCTTTACCTTACCTACTTGCTTTATACTGCAATGGTATGGAATGCTATTCAATTCCTCTCTGCAGTTATTGTATGGGGGACATTCTCATTGACCACATCCCATTATAACTGCATACATCAGAAGTATTAGCACATAATGCATCACTGGTTGTCCACTGGCTTCTCCTCAGGTCATGCCCTTACCACTCTTGCCAGTTCCTTGTATTTCTTGACTTTTATGTAAGGTCCCAACCTTCAGTCTTTCGCAACAAGGGATGGTAGTTTATCCACCAAGAAGAAATTGTCAACTTTTTGGGGATTGATTGTTGGTGACCATCGTATGATAAGATGTGGTGAGTGGGAGTCTGGCACGTACCCCATCTTAATACTTGCCTCAATATACGCAAATTCAGAAAAGGACAATTTCTTTTTTCTGGAGAAGGAAAGCTCAACAAATCATGCAAAATAAAAATTAGACAGTTTGTCGGTGTCAGTGATACGCGGTGCAAGGAATGGCCACAACGAATACCATAATATATGTTTTATTATACACTTTGAAAAAGGTATATACAGAGTAAGTTAGAGTAAGTGTTACAATAAATTTTAAAAGCAATTAATTTATGCAAAGTTTATATAAAAAGTCATTTCTAATGGTCCCGTAGTGCAAGAATTGAGATAAGAGTTTTCTGCAGACCGTTGCAACGAAAATGTTAATGCATTCCTGTATTCGTGTATTTCAATGTTTTTGTCATGATCTCATTATACTAACTTTCAGTATTTATGTACTATTCTGAGGTATAACTGCCCTATACTCTGAACATTAAGTAGTGCATGATGCTATTTGGCGTACTTCATATTTTTAACTTTCAATGTATAGTATATTCTAATCTGCCATCATGAAAATACTGAAGCACCCTCAAGAGTAGGAGATTTATGTATTTGGTTTATGTGATGAACACTGTCAAAAAGTTTACAAAATGAAGTACCAAAGTTATATAATGGAAAGTGGGTATATACATAAGAAATGCAGTGACTTTAAAGTGTGGCCAGTGACCTTGAAGAGGGTACTTGTAGTTGGGCAGTAATGTTACCTTCATTTATACTAGGGCGTGGGTGTTTTATGCTCTAGTAAACCCATTTTTGTCATGTCTTTAACATGCAGAGTTACCTCTTGATGTGAAATTACCTCATCTGACAAAATATATACCACTGTGTACTCACACACTTGACTCAAGATCATCATTTTGTTTCAAGTGCGACCTGTATTTTTTAGGACGCCATGAAAAATGTAAATTCTGCAATAAGGTCATTGTGAAACAAGAATTCAAGATCATCATTAAAATTTTTGATTCAAATAATGTCTGTGTGTTTCTATAAATTCTTTTCAAAACAAGAATTCTGTTTTCCAGGCTGTATCAAGCCTCTTTGTGGAGGACAGTCGAAGAAGAAAAAAGGGTAGATCTAATTCCGCAATAAAATCATGGTGAAACAAGAATCCTGCGTTCTAAGCTGAAGCTAAATTTTCTGTTGAAGAAATATTCTTGGTGATTTAATAATAAAAACGTTGGTTCCTGATGCATGTACTGATTGACAGTGAGCAATTCATTGATAAAATTGACAACGATACATTCTGTACTTACTTGGAAATATTTTAAGGTGTCCACAAAAGAGAGGTTGAGCTGTATCATGTTCAACTAATTTTCTTAGCTTTCTGTTCACTGAACATTGTGGTGGTCATCATTACTGGTCAACACCACGCGCCATTCACTGCACATGGCCAATGAAAGTCTTGACATTCCATCTGACAGCCAAATAATAAGCACATTCTTCGTATATATATTACACCAAATGTTAGGAATACGCGACTTCTTAAAGCTGTTTGGTGTTAAGTGTTAGACATAAGCTCCTCAATTCTTAGGGTGTATCGTAGCCCATTCCCAGCCACCTTTAGATTAAAGATAAGTTTGGGAAACCGGTGTTTTCAGTTTTGTCTTGATCTGACCCCTACCATATTGTTTCACCTTTAATTGCCATCAAGGAAGCAGATTTTAATAAAATATGTGCACCAAAGGTTGGCGGATTTATTTCCTTTATGAAAATTAAACTTCTGACAAGTTTTTTTCTTTAAGCAACATCGTAATCAATTCTTGAGCTTTTTCGCATTGCTTTCGCAGTGAGTCAGTGATAATTATTAAGTCATAAGTTCACACGCCACTCAGGGTAAACAATACTAAACATTTGCAATTACTCATTAAGGTGGCTTCTTTATTGAGCGTGATGAGTGCAGTGTATTACAATTATTATCTTGGTTCATACAGGGTGGTCAAAAAAAAACTTTACAGTTGATATTTCATTTTCCAGGCTGCCATGATTGAGTCAGTGCCTGGGTACTTATTGTGTATACAAGCCAAGTATGTTAGATCTTTGGAAAATTGTCTAATAATTAAAACCGTTCATTACTTTTTTAATAGCAGACAAAATGGAAGCTGGGAGTGCTCCTGTGTTTTTACTACTCTTGGTTGTTCATGGCCCATCAGCAATTTTGAAGCTACTGAGCTTCATAGAACAAAATATATACAGCATAAAATGAAATTGAGAAGACAGAGGCACAATTCAGCACAAACCAGAAGGTGCTAGAGCAAGTTCAGACTTCACTATGGCCATTATAAGATTTTAAAACAAAGCGGTTTGAAGGTGGATGATCAGGGTGTTGAAATCACATGAAAAGTACATATTAACATCTTAAAAGAGCGTCTGAAGCCCTGGGTAGATAAGACATACAGTGCTACAGATAATTTGATCTTCAAACAAGACAGGGCATCAGCCACACTCCCTTGGAAAGCCCAGAACTGGATCAAGGTTCGCTCTGTCAAGTTTCTTGGCGGGACAATGTGGCCCCTGTTATCTCAAGATCTCAATCAATTTGATTATTCTGGGCGGGCAAACTTAGAGGCAGATCCCTGCAAGGCACCACAGACTTAGTTGCTCAACAAAGGCATCCATTACGTTTGTATGGGAAAAACGGACACAAAGTTACATTTTTGACACCTCTACATCATTCAGACCCACTGCAGAAAATTCATCAGTCCAAAAGGACCTCCGAATGAATAAATTATCTCTAGAAGAGTTATTCTTTGCTATACAAGATGTTATTGCATTGAAAAATAAGCAATTGTTATAATGAGCGTCATCCAAGTGTAAAGTTTTTTTTTGACCACCCTGTAATTGGAAACCTTGTCATAACTCAAGTTGACCCTGTTAAAAGTTGAGAACTTGAGGTGTTCACTGAAGTGGCATTAGTTAGTGGTCATGGCAGGTCACCTCCTTGTGATGGTCAGTATTTCATAACATGTCACTTTCTTTTGAAAAGGTAGCAAATGGTTTCGTACAATGGTTTCACAGGATGGTCCCATATCACTTTGGTATTTCAAGTTTTACTTGAGTGAGCTCTTGGTAGTAAGTCCTATTCATCTCGGATGCAGTCAGATGAGAGTTCTATGGCTGAGAAGTGTAACAGAAAGACTTGCTGATTTATTGAGCTTTGTTCACCCTAAAGAACGGATGAGATTAGATTAAATCGGGTGAGATCGAGTCATGCCTCCCGGTTACGTATTCTGCATTGCAAAAAGAATATGAATACTGCAAATGTAGGGTTTGCTTTCCATGGTAGAAATCATATGTCCTGTCAAGGACTCATTGTTAGAAACAAGTCAAAAATCAGTTTATGGCAGAGAAAGATGGTAAATGGCATGCTTCATATAATCGATCACATGATGACTTTTAATAGTGTGGCATTGAAGTTAATAAAATAGTTCTATGACTCCTGATGATGACTTTTAAGTCCACTATCCCATACGACCTCGAACAACAAGGGCTGAGGTTGATGGGTCTCTGGATTGCCTTGACTTGCCCAATGCTGAACATGCTGAATGCCCGATGTTCCAATCTCTTGTTACATATTTTCTGCATACTTTGCCTGACCTTAAACCTACCTTAATGTAAAAAAAAGTGGGTTGTGATTTTTTTTTTTGCAACTATGACCGGCTTTGTTAAGAAAACATACTGAGTGAATCTCAAGTTGCTTTTTCTTTTTTTGCAACACCCACAACTTTGTCCATACAATGAGGACAATGGTGTACGACAATCTGAAGTTTAGAAGAAACATGTCGAGTTTATTGTAAATATTTCTTTTTATTTCGATTGCAGATCTACAACGTCCATGGACAGCATCCATCAGGAATTGTTGGCTTGCGATCAGTTCAAGAGGTTGAAGTCGGTCCACAGCAAGTGAGTACACACACACCTACTGTCTCCTTAATCTCATTGTTTGTTTTTCATTATGTTTTTTTCTTCACTTCAAATCTATACTTGTCTTCAATATTTTTTGGGTGGGAGTTGTGTCAACAAGGAAAGTAAAACTGTTATGTGGATCTTGCATGTTGTTGCCCACATTATGGCCACCTAAGGATACTTGGCTATGCTGATGACACAATCAAATGCATTTTGCTTTGTTTGAAATAAACGTCACTGGTTCGATACTGCATCCTTCACAGTACTTTCTGCATCTCAATCTAAACTTTTTACTGGAACAATCTGTACTCCTCACTCAGGGAAAGTAACTTTATGTCAGAGTGGTACTCCTGAAAGTGTTTGTCAGTTCCTATCCAACAATTTCAAGAAATCATGGTGACCACTCAAGGTGAGATTGACCCTAACTTCCAGGTGGCCATCTTCTGGACATTTTACAAGAGATAGTGCTGCCTGCGGTCAAAATGACAAACTAACAAATATTAATGATCAGGGTCACAGTGTTATTTTAATAAACAATTGAGGGGCTGGATCTGTCCCAAAATGGAAGGGTGCCAGATATGCCTTAAAAAATTGTGCTGTGTTATAATATCGCAATGTCCAGGTACTACAATGCTTTATTATGATAAGATTATTTCTTCGCTGTATTTGATGATCTCAATCAAATTATTTGAAATTCAATTCTTGCATTGTTGATGTGCCTTTGTCAATAGTAAAATCTGTGGTGCACGCTAATAATTGACCTTCCTTTGATCATTGTGGGACTTTTTGGGTCATTCTATTTCTTGCATATAACTACTGCTGCTATATAAGGTAGTGACTCGAAGGTAAAAAAGAGCAGACTGGAAACAATCTTTACTTGGCAATTACGGCTGACAGACGAAGGGCATCGGAGCATAGATGACTGCCTGTGGCGCCAGAGATCAAGGAAGGCTCATCTTGAATGGCTTCAGCAGAAACTCCAGGGCTGGTCTGTTCTTCAGGGCTTGAATGCTCTTTTGGGTCCTTTGCAGGGTTCTTCTCATCATTGCCTGGCCTCTTTTTGGGACACACTGAGCCTCATGATCACCTCTTGAACATCAGTTGAAGTTGAAGACTTCTTGTGGCGCCACACTAGTGTCACTACTGAACTGATGCAAGTTCTTGGCTCCTTCACCGCCGACTCCATTCCATGCTTGTCATCAAAATTCATGGACCTTACATGTGGGTTGTAGGTTGCAGGAGTTCAACTTGGCCGGACCTGTTATTAACCACACCGATTGTAACTGTGGTAGAATTTGAGAGTCTTCATTAAAACTGGAATGAATGGATTGGGTCATATGTTACAGACAGGTTGCCTGGCCCAAAATGACCTCTGATATGTCAAGAAAGGTCACCGGGGTCTGATTTACACCTTGTGGCAAATGTTGTCAATGTTGTCTTCAGCCATAAGCTGTTAGGACCACAGCCCTCCAGAGATATATCTCTCTCAAGCTTCACAAATTGTGGCATTTTGCAAAGTCACACAGGACATGGCCATTGTCCACTGTGGTCTTCCTTTGTCTGTCCAGTCACCTGCAACGCTGACCAAGGTAATCGTGTGGCCCACATGCAACTTCTACATATATTATCTACATATATATTACTGCAGTGTCTGACACTGCATGTCCTTCTTGTGAGAATGTTCTTCTTTAGTCTTTCAACCTTTTAGATGCTTTTATAAAGATATTGCAACATGTAGCATGCCCTACATGTTACCTACATGTTACTTGAGTATCATGACATCCATGTGTAACAAGCACTCTAATGCATTGAGCACCCTCCAAGTTGTATGGTGAGCACATAGCTACAGTGTAGTATCATTCTAGTATATGGTTGTAGTCTAGTAATCATAATTTCTCCATGCTTGGCTCCCCTTGTCTTTTGAAATCTTTTGAAGCTCCTGGCTCGTGTGTTATGTCTTCGGTCGCCTGATGGGCAAGTCTCTGCGCATAGTAACAAGTCACAGGCTCATGGTTTTTTGTAAGGTTTCGTGAACACCAAATTTATAGTACCGAAGTTTTCGTTTTTCTTTTGAGGGGGACCTCAGGAATGTGACCCGGGTCATTCAATTCTGGCTTTTTGGGTTCAGGGTCAGTTCATATTCCCATTGTAAGGCAGTCGAGTTACATTCATAATGGCAGGGAGGCACAACTTGACGAAGACATAAACTTTCCTCAGATATGATACTTATATATGATACTTGTCCTAATGCCCTTGGAGGCTTGAGCTGTGGTGGATCCAAGGGGGACTTTGGGTACTACCCCCCGCCCCTCCCAGACCAGTGAGAAAAAAGTTGCATTTTGAGAAAAAATGTGACCACACTGGCCTGTGAATTCCCAAAAAATGTCTGTGCCACTGCAGACAAACCCCTCTGGATCTACCACTGCTTCCTTTGAGTTAGGTTACAATGATCCTGTTACGTAAATCGTTAAATATTGTGTGCAAGACTGTGTTACAATCTGAAGACATATTACTGGTTTCAGTTGTGACATATTGCCTGTGACATTGTGACATGCTTGGTGATTTGCTGCAGCTATACTCAGTTCATGTGCCACTGCTTCTGTAGTTGTCAGTCATTGTCACACCTATCATTCAAGGCATTTGTAATTTATAGTATCATACTTGAACAAAGGGTGTGGTTTTTTGGAAGGTCCTAGTCCCATTCAGAATTGTTGATTTGACTTTCAATTTATTGTTCATTGCATTATAGCAATTGATCTGTCATTAATCCAAGCCCTATGGTAACTTTTATGAATATAAGACATGTGTATCACTTGCTGACAAGTGAATTGATCATGCGGATCGCTAGTATAGATTCTCAAAATTGTTTCGATGAGAAAGTTAGGTGAAGGTCTGAGGCAGTGAATAAGGTGACAAAGATCAGCTCTTTGCTTGAATGCTTTGGCTGGTGATTAGTGCATTGGATAACCAGGCCTGTCTTACTGTGTCTGTCCCTCTGAGGTCAGCCTGAGGCCAAGAATAACTGAGGAATTGCCAATATGTGAATCAGTCGCAGAAGAGTTCCGCTATTTGGCAAACCTGTCTTGAGGTCACCGTCAGGTCATTAGTTATTGGTCTCTACGGACTGTTAGCAGTGATAATTACAGTGTGCTTTGCAAGTTTCTACATGCAACCTTGGACCTCGCTCTATTTGTGTGTATAAGAGTTATTTCAGGTATTGGACTATCGGTTATTCTGAGCTGGCGAGGTGTGGTGCCAATTTCGTTATGACCGGTCCTAGCTCACCACAGCGCAGACTATTTTTAACGAAACATCATTTATAATTTATATATCACAGGCATGTATAAGTGGCAATCACTTTTTAGATCACTCCCTTTCCTTATTTGCCCAGGGTTGAATTCTCAGCCTTGATGAATGCATTTTCCCCACAGCCGTTGGACAAACATTGCGCCTTTTTTCATAGTTTATATTTCTGAAAAAAAGGGGGTGTCTGCCCCTGCACTCCACCTTTGTGAGCTTCCTAAATGATAATTCATAAATGAAATGAAAATGAAAAACGGAGGATGTTTGGAGGCACCGAGGACTTGTCAGAGTTGGTCTTGGGAGGTTTATGTTTAACGCTCAAACAAATGCCATGCTTCATGCCATCCTTTATGTTTATCTTGCTCTATTTCTTAATGATGTCTCCTTTATGTGTGGCATTAGACTACATGAACAGTAGCACATGCACTCATTGACTGGGTGTCACCGCTCTTGTGTTACATATCTGTTCGTGTCTGTGCTTTTGTCCATTTTGCTAAATGCACTCTATAACCAGACGGTCCAGACCCTTATTTCAATAAAAAAAAATTACCTTTCGAATAAAAGTTCCCACATAAGGTTCTTGACTATCAAGATATGGTGCCCGGTAAGTCAATTGTAAATTTTGCAGCACAGCTAGTGGCGTTGCTGTAAAATGTTTGAAGTATAGAGCATATTGCTTACAACATGATCAAGGAAATGCCACAATGGCAAAATGAATACTGAATAATAGTGTCTTGAGTATAGAATTTTACCTTCAGGAGATATGGTCACAACTAGATTTTTTTACTGTGCCTTTTCAACAGTTATTGTGTTCTTTGTAGGGTGAGCTTTGGATTTTTGGAGACATTGTTGGAAGCATTTCCAAGGCATTTTTTAATGTTAAGTCATAATCACATTTGATTTAAATTATTCTGGTAGTGGTTTTAAAAGTGTGACTGGGTTGATAAATTATTCTGGTAGTCGTTAATTACGACAGGGCTGAAATGAACACTGTACGGTTGTTAACTTCTTGGAGTAAGTTACCTTAAGAATTAAGACAAATTTTATCAGATTCACAACAACTCACTTGATGTTAAACTTCAGCATGTGAATTTGCTAGATAGGTTTTACAGTAGTAATATTTCTGTCAGACTGTGTCACTGTGTGCCACTGTACTATCTGTGCCTACAAGGTGTGGCTGGTTTTGCTAACTTGTAATGCATGAAGTGCAAATTACTCAAGCATGCCTTCCACCAAGTGCTCCTCTCTTTCTATTGTGTCTTCTGAATATTTTTTCTGCATGTTGTATCACAAGTTGAAAAGAATCTTCTTCTTTTATTTCTCTTCTCTATAACACAATTGACTGGTTATAACTGCCTCTATTTGCATTTTCCTTGTACCCTTTTCAGCCTTTTTGTTATCTGAAATTTTGTCTTTTTTCAAGATGGAGGCTTTTTTCTTTTTCGATTTTTTATGTTGTTACTAAGTTAGTATGTCTTAAGCACAGCTGCGGAAAAGCTTCAGAATGATATACAAGAGCACGCAGTCAACAAATATAAGGTGTTTTCAATACAGATTAATTCATCAAATATTGGGGATAAATGAGAAACTACACAGGTGGAAGATCAAGGATAGCCCATTATGCGATCTCTGTAAAAAAGAAGTGGAAACATACAGCCATCTACTTTGCAAATGTGAGAAAGTACAGAATATTTGGAAAGACGTGCAAGAATGGACGATGCAGAACACAGGATTTCATCTGGACATTACACCGACGACAATCATATTTGGGACCCTCCGCAACAAGGTACTGGACCTCATCCTGAGCGCAACAAAGCTATATATATATTATTGCAAAATGAGGAAAAATACAGCTCCACAAACAGAAGAACTGATCAGACGAATACAAGAAATCCAGAACATTGAAAAATACGTTGCAAAGAAAAACAACACCCTAGAAAAGCATGAAAGGAAATGGAATTATCAACATCAACTGACCAACAACCCTGGAACATAGTTCTCTGAAATCTGATATTTCTGATATTTGATATTTTATATATCCAACTATCGATTACCATTACATTTGTTTTTATTGGCTGGCAAATAAATTCTATTAAAAAAAAAAAAAAAAGTTAGTATGTCTTTCTTAGAACTGCCTGACAGTGCCTGTCATCTGCATGAAATGTTACTTTTCTTGGTCATCCATACAATTATATTGATTAAGAGATTAATTATCCACCTTTTTAGGCCTATAATAATTTTTTTAGATCCTACAAACCAACCTAGAAAAAATTGATAATTCTTGACAATGTATTAATTTGCCTTGGAGCCATATTTTCCTTCTAACCTTATTCCAGTTTTTATAAGGAACTTATGGTAATAAATATTTGCTATGGTGACCTTAGTTTCTACAACCTTGAAATGGAGACTTTTTCACAGCGGAAGTTGTAATATTTTGTGGTTGATGATCTCATGCATTTCGAACCATCGCTCATGCAGCGAGTGCATGTTTAGAAGCATGTCCATAGAATGTCGCTGTTGAATTTACAATGGTATAATGGATGTGTTCTGTGACTAAATAAATGCTATATTTTAATGAAATCCAATCTTCTTGTGGAAACAGCCCTATTTGTCAATTATGTTTTGCCAATACAAGCCTGAATATTCCGTGTGAGACGCGGCAGAATAAATTAGAGGTTCTGTCCAGTTTGAGTGATCACCATAATAAGCCTGTTATCATTGTGGGTGACTTCATTTTCCAAAATTGTCTCAACTTGTATCGGTGTCTGCTAATGTCTTTGAAGTCATTCTGGTTTTATTTTTGAAAGGTAATGCATGTTGACCTCACTTCAAAGTAATTAAAAGAAGCACTTCAAGCATGTTTGTATACATGTCCTAATCAACTTACAAATTAGTTAATTGTTTACAATGTAAATAACTGGAAATAATAAGTCATGTGTTCAGACTAAGTCAGGACTACTTTCCAGTGACCTTGAAGGAGGATCATGTAATTATCTCATTCCTGAATTCGATTTCCAATTTAGATGTCAGTTTCTTTTGACTGATCACCACAGACTGCCCCATTGGCTTTCATTGACTGGGAATTCATTGACTGGGAATTGGGGTGGTCCTTTCAGGAAAACCTCTCAACCCATTGAACTGTTACAGGACACATGTAATGTATTTGCACTGTCCAACACAAAAGCATATATGCTTAGATCTTGCCAGTACAATATATTATAGTGAACTGCAAATACAATGGATGAAGTGTTCACAATGTCGGATTGAAATTTCTTTTAACTATTGAAGGTCGTGTATACAACTTGTTGTCTGGATAAACACGTAGTATATTAGGTACCACCTAGTTGTGTCAGTATAGCTCAGTATTACAGCGTATGGCTTGTGTGATTTCACATGCACTGGTCATGCAGTATGGTTTGGTAAAATATTATGTGGGCTTGTCAAATCTAGAGAAGCTCCGATTTATCTGTGATATTTTTACTCTTGGGGAAAACTCTAGGGCAAAACTGTGTACACATGCTTTCCATAACAGAAAATTAATAACAATCATCATCTTGACTGAAAGCAGAAACATTGTTTCTTAAAATTATTTCTGGTTGTTCCCAGATTTTAAAAATGTGTTGTGTTGAAAAAGTGTAATCGATGGTGCAACCGCTCTTCCAAAATGCTTTTTCATTACTTTATTGTCGCTCTTGTGCAAATGTGTGATGAGACATCATTGATTTTGGTATGATAGCAATATGCATGCATTAATTTCACTTGATATTATTGCTTTTCAATATTTTTTTACCAATTTTTGCTATTTACAATTTACTCGATTACAGTCCCTCTCAAACGAAACTTTGGTTCTGCTGTAAGAAATGAAATCTTTTAGATGGCGAAGAGTCGTTTGTCATTTTGAAATATTGTGAATGGGCTTTTGAGTTACGTGTGTTGTTGCGTAACGAAGAGAACCCCGGGGGGTAACAAGGACTTGAAGACATCGGACGACACCCAGTCACCTACCCCTTGTAATGGCTGAAGGGTTGAATCATCTTTACCCTATTAGTGGTATCACATCAGACCCCAAGTCAAATAGAATTAACATTCACTGATCAGCATGACCAAGGACACAATAAAAGATGAAAAAAAAAACAACGGGGAAAAGCGAAGGTTTTTCGAAGCGGTGCCCTATTCTGTATGGTGCTGAACTCCTTAAACAGTACAAAGAAGGTGAGCAAGTTTGAGCAATTCCCTTGAACCCACAACCCTGCTCCCCATAAGCACAACATTACAGCAGGGTGGTCAATATAGGGACTTGCCAACCTTGGTGTTTCTGCAATGGTAATGAGAGCAGACAGTATCTCTGGTCTAGTGCAGGAGTGTTATGAACAATTGAAATGCCATTGGTGAAGTTCCATGTGTACTTTCTAATGTAAATACCATGTTCAATATGATATATTCCCTCAATATCTTTTCTTATGTTGGACATACACGGTGGATCAAACCAAACAACCAATCATTTCAAGAAACCAGTATCTGACAATTTTACGAGAGCTCTTTTTACTTTTTTTTGGTAAGTTGATACTGTAATGTCACAAATTACTTCATACTTCAAATGATTTCTTAGAATTGCTGCATATATATATATGTATATATATACATGTTTCAATGATTTGTGCCTTCCCTTTCACAACATGTTGTTTATTTTCTCTGCTGTACTCAACCATGGTCAGTTAGTCATCTTGGTCAGTTCAGACACCATAGATTGTTGCCTGATCATGCACCAATGCTTGATGTATTGTGCATTGTCGAAGGCCTTGTGAGGGCCATTGTAGTGCATGGGCACATTGTGCAGTGTGGTGTGCATGTCTTGATAAGTACTGAATCTTTGCGAAGATCCAGCTCACACATTGTCATATCTTGTTATGTGCACTTACACAATTTTTTTATGGTCTATATAGTAGTACATCGGTAGTAAGTTTGAAGTATGTACATGTATGCTCTATTTATGTAATAAATTGAGGGGGACATATCAATGTTCTCAGTACTTTCCAACATACATGTATTAATCTCTCTCGCTGTCCAAAAGCATTGACCTGTTAGAACATAAAGTTACTGGAGTATGATATGTATTATTTTCTTGTAAAGGTTATATATATTGCATTGGTATACTTTTGGCATGTTGTTTTGGCTTCCTTGATTTACAAATCTGCCATGGCCATATTTGTAAGAACTGCATCTGCATGTCACAGTCTTGGCATTCAAATATTGAAAATATGTTGGAGATACTATCATATTGTAGTAAACTCTGTTTTGTCTATTTGAGACTATATTGCTGTAGTTATTCTTGTAACTCGAAGACTTCAATTTTCCCTTGACCTTCTGTATAGCGAAGTAACTACATTTCATGTACACCATTTGGATTGATTCTTTCGCCAACTTTGAAGCCTTTTCCCACGCTGTCCAAAAATACATTCTGTTGTGCAACTTTTTTTCTTTTCCCTGTGACTTATTGTACTCCAGTGTTTCCCATCGAGTGCCATACTCTCCTGACTGGGTGTTAACTTCACCTGGATATGCTTCTAGCATGGTCTGTGCTTGAAGAAATACACTTGTTCAACAAGTGCCATGGTATCACTGAATAATGTCTTGCAGTGGTGTAGTAGCTAAGAGACTCCCATTGCTGTTTTTCTGGTAATTGCCAATGAAAAAGTTGAACTCATGTCTAAAGTAATTAATCTCATGAAGTTTCTGTCAGTTATGCCACATGCCCTGTTTAATTCATTCCCACTAATGGCATGTGATTTATGACAAAGCAATGGAACGGTTGGAGACTGGTCTGAGATCTGTGGAACTGTAATGGACCTCAATATCCAAGATGTTAAACTGACCTCTTCTCAAACGTTGAAGACCTGCTCTCTAGGTCCTGGATTCAAGCCCATCGATTCCTCAGCTTTCCGCTTGTAACGGTGTCCGAAACACTTGGTTTCTGGCAGAGATGGCCAGATTTAATCAGTATTTTACAGTCGCATAAAAAGTTTTGATGATTTCCATGCATCCAGAATCTGAGGAGGAATTTGGGACCCTGCCTAGATTAGCCCGGCTCCTGTTACTTGATCATTCCAGCTTTATGTCGTTCGCAGGCGATATGATTTTGGCGATTCCTTGTCCTCTGTATTTTACTAAAGGCAATTAAGGCATTTTATTAAATTTTCCACCATTTGTTCTTAGAAAGCACTGATGACTCCCATATCATCTCATCATTATGTCTGCTTTTCACCTACAGCAGTCCTACTTCTTCTTCTTCTGTAATGCTCTTCCGTCCGTGCTCCGGAGAACCATGACTTTTTTGAATGCAGCAGTCCACTCTTTCCATATAACAAACTGACTGGCTGTTATAATAGCTATTTCGTTTTATATAACCATAGTTTTACCTTCATGAAATATTCCCAAATTGTTCCAATCAGATCAATTTTCTTCCCTCTAAAGATGTCTCGGTTATATAAATGATTGAACAAAATCTTCACCCACATTTGCTCAGTTGTCTGAGGGTGGAATATATATATATGGTAAAGGGAAAAATGGATTTAAGTTCCCAGTATAAGTAAAGAAAACGAAAAAAAGGAGAGAAAAAAAAACCGAGCTTGTGTGATTTTTGACTTCCTCCATGTGGAGGAGGGTATTTGCTTATCTGTTGTCTGATCTTAGATATGGGAATTTAGTGGCTCACCCTCGCTGTCCCTCTGACCTTGGTGAAGAAAAAGATTTCTGTCTCTTCTTAAAGCTATTCGATCTTGCGTGACAGGAAGAAAAGCATTGTGTTGCCAACTAGAAGGTGCTGGTTACCCTTATATGTCATTATATATGTTATATTTTACAAACCATCTTCAAAATATTATATACACACTTTATAGTTAGTATTGGGTTGCCCTCTATGATGGTATAAAGGTGCATAACGACATACAAAATGTTAAGTTTTTGGTTAACCTAGGTCAAGCATTTTGGCAACTTGTTTAGGGTTTATTGTGGGGACTGTTTAAAATATAATTGCATCCATGTTAAAACCCCTCTTGGTTTTAAATTGTACAGTGTTTCTTTGAATAGACTATTTTCCAACAATAAGAGAATGCCAAAAAGGCAGTAAATTTTGGCCTGCGGGAATACTTCTGACACTTCAGACTCCGCAGTGCGTAAAGCTGTGTTGGTCTTCATAAAGACTTCTCTTCCACGAAGGACCTCACAAATGTGACAAAATGGTCATATGACATTTAATCAATCATAGGTGGTAATATCGAAATGTTCCTATTGGTTATAATTCAACATTATGTAATCTTGTATACAGTTTTGTTGCTAATAAATATCTATTACATTACAATTATTACATAGTGTGCTCAGGTAACTTATAATGTGGCCAGGTATAAAGTATATCTTTTATCATGAAAAATACTAACTTTATGAGAATAGGCAAGCTTTTTTAATGAAAACTTTTGTCTGCTTACATGCTATTACTATAGTATTATATGGAGCAAAAAAAGAATAAGGACTAGTATTGCATAGATGTAGGAAGGTGTCACTTGTTCTGACACCATAAATTTGGAAGGTAAGGAAAAGTAATATTTTATGCAGAGAAAGGGTGGATTGTAAAACGCCAAAGAAAAGGACTGTGTGTAATATAAATAGCTTTTTGGGGAGGTAAATGTGAATGAAGCGAGGTGAGGACAGTAAATCTGATGCTGTGACATTTCCCAAATTGTCGTCAAGCATCCTTTCAGGTTTCCGAACAAGAGCAGTTTGCTTCGACTGCAAGCCAGAGATCAAGTTTTAGTAATTTGTAACTTGTAAGTATAGTAAAATATAGTAAAATATACTCGTGCTGCGATTTAATTGATTTCTTCGAATGCATGCTGTGAATAGACACAAATGGTGAATTAATTCATGCTATAATCTGCGTAAGGTAAAAGTTGGGTTGATTAACTGGCCCTTTACCATGCAGAGGATTAGCAGTGCAACAGACTAGGTTATTCTTCAATCATGCACTTTGTTTTTTAGTTTTCTGGAATGGACAAGATCAGACAATAAGCCTGTGAAGCACACCAGCAAAGCCATAAGTTGTCTTCCATGTAACATTGTACAGGATATATTGCGGTGCTTTGAATATAAGTGATTTGGTTAGCAAGTGGAAGACCCAAGTGTAATACTGGTAAAGGCCAGTCTGGTGAAAATGAGAACTGCATGCTGCTACCACCTGGCACAAAAGTTGATTTTGTATGCTACAGCATTGCTGTCCCAAGAAATAGTTCCAATTTCATTGCATATTCACAAAATTTCTATTCAACATTGATGTATACCAGAGTCAGACTCAGCAATCACATTCTCTAAGGAAGTAGACAAGGCCTTCAGCACACTCAGAAACAGCCCCGGTGTCTTCCAGACAAAATTGTGTGTGTTCCTCTGGTCGAAATGATGTGGACGCTCGCAGGAGCTCGCGGAGTAGCACAGTAATCACTAGGTGGCAACACAAGACAGCATATGTTCTGATCTGCCAAGATTGGAAAAAGAAGTGGCAATGCAAGAGCAGTCCACTTGTAGACAGGGTAAAGGCTTAGTTGAAGCCTCAAATGTGGTTCAAGCATCAAGTAATTTCTTGATGCAGCTCACGAAGGTCATTGATATCTGTTCGACAAAATTTAAGTCAGTTGCAGGATGGACAGACAGACAGACAGACGGGTGGTGGAAGTTTAAAGAGAGCAATAGATGATGAGAATCTGAAATCTGCAACAATTGTTACATGCATTTGCAAGGCTTGAATAAGATTAACTATGTAGGCCAATGGATATAACAGAAAATTTAATGGCATCCTCTTCTCTAAAAGGAAAAGTAGACTGCTAGTAAAATATTAAAGGTCTTGGTGTGTGATCAGGTTAAAGAGTTATGTTGGAGACCTGAAGTTTATGGTCACTTTTGGGTGGAAACCTGTTTCTGAAGAAACCAAGAGCAGCCAAGTATACAAGAAGTTGGGAAATGGCCTCATAAGGTAATGCAGACACACCCTGCCCAGTGAATTACCCACCGGTGAATTACTGCTAGCCAAGCCCACTGTGAATTGTATGGCAGCTATTGCAGTCATACTTGTAGGGTGCTTGGGTGGGGGATGCCCATGCTCACCCATTGTGCAAGAATAAACTTCTAGACCCCTTTCTTCAAGTTTCTGGCAACACCCCCCCCCCCCCCCATCTCAACCTTCAGACTGGTTATGTGCTGCCCTTTGTGGATAGTGGTCCTTATTATCATGATTTTGTCTGTTGTTAACCTCACATAGAATAGTCATGCATATGTCGGAGTGAAGAGGTTCCGTAACGGTTTTAGTTATATATTTCTCCTTTTTGTTCACAAAATAGTGCGAAAGCAGGGGCGTATCTAGAAATGGCCTGAGGGGGGGGGCCATTACATGGGGTGAATATGCGGCGCTGAGGGGGGGGGGCCATGGCACCATGGCTCCCCCCCCCTAAATACGCCACTGTGCGTAAGTTCAAATCTTCGAAGACTTTTTTTTTCAATTTCATTTCATTAGACCTTGCAGATAGGACTCCTTAAAGATTGGCCTTATGCCACACAATACAACTCCACATTTCTCTACCTTTTACAACTCTCTTGTAACTTGATCTTTCCAGTCACAAAGTTGTTTTATCATACTAGTTATTATACATGTACAAGTGCATTCTTAGTGAATAAACACTTTCTTGAAGTTGGTGCAACTTCTGAGGGAAACATTGTTGAGACATAATTATTTCAGACTTTTCAGTCATGTCTAAAATTATGGAACTCAGCATGAGTGCACTGATGGTGCTTCCAAAGTTAGCAGAACTGATAATTTGGAAGAATTCTACCCCCACCCTTTCACCCTGGCCTTGTTGGTTCGCGTGAGTGTAACTGATAGCTGTCTTTGGGACATTACCTCAAGTTATGGAAGGCCTTTGTTCGTGTTACTGCCTTCTACTCATCATATCAAAGCTAGTTTTCAACTTTATGAATGCTGGAATTTCCTAAAATATGTCTCCTTTTATTCTCCCAAATACTGGAAAATTATATTAGACACAGCAATATTCAGTGGCAGATGCAGGGAGGGGCCTAGGGGTGACCCTGTGTAGGCCTATAGGTTAGGTTTAAAAAATTGAAGAAGTAAAGCATATCAAAGTTTCAAGTAGCTCAAAGGAACATTTTTATAAAAAAAAATAATCTCATAAAATTGTTTAACTTCAATCTTTCGTCGGGGACAGTTGTTTTTGACTCTACAGTGTGTGGCTCATTAATACACTATGTATGCGGATTGTTGGACTAGAATGATAGTTGCTGTGGAGCATATTGGTCCCGTGTGTGCTTATCTAAAAAGAAGGGGAATACAAATAGTTTGCTAAAATGAACTTTAAAAAAAAGTAAAATTAGATGAATTATAGAATCTGATGCTAAACTAGCTTGACAAAAAAAAACAACAGCATTTTATTCTGTGCATGCCATCAGTCAAATTAACAGTACCCTCTGATGATATATCTTTACACTTTTTCAGGTCAAAACTGAAGAGCAGTTTACAGGCCTACTTGGAGCATGACTATATTAGTGTATGCTTTCCCCTGCACTTTGACATGCAATTTAGGAGAAGCTGAGAAGATAGTATATAGTATTTGCAAGCTATTCAGTACAATTTATATGATCTGTACTTTTACTCTTGGCATACCATGTTCTTCTTGGAATGTACCAACTGTCTCTCATTCACTTTCTCCAACTTGTTCTTGTACTTGGTCTGCAGTTATTAGAGTTGTATAGTTGGCTTGCTCTGGGTTTCAACTTTCTTTTTATAGCTTTGTGAAGACACTCATTTTTGTCAATTCATGAGGTCTTCACTACATTACGTCAAGTCACGCAATGTTATAACTCAACTTCCGGTCTCGCTCGAACTCTCTTGCATGTTATTTTAGGCGTGAACTCGCGGTTGCCTTTAGCCTCATTTAGATATTCCTAATAGAACAGTGTAGTAATTATCCTGGCAAGTTATCAACCTTGAAACTACTTTTACTGCATACCAGTTATTGTTTATTAATTTCAAGGACCTGTTCTTGTAATATTTGTCATTTTGCAAAACTCTTAGCTACTTTATGATAATTACTATTTTCTGTGTTAAGTAGTTTTCTTCAATGTCAAAATCTTATATTTTGCAATTTCAGTTTCCTAATGGCTTGAACATGGTTATTGACAAATTATGAATGATTTCTTCAATGCCAATTCATTCTTAAACCTGACAAGGTTGTCTTTTTACTGTCCCTTCCATTGATGTTATACATGTATAATAGAGTTGCCTGAACCAACCATGTTATACATGGTTCAACTATCTAATACTGTAGATCATTCTTTAATTATGCGTTTTGTTTTGAATTATTATTTTTGATACTGGTACCATTGTATGATAGTGAATATAGGCTCTGGTTCTTACAAAATGCAGAAATATAGAAGTTAAAGTGAACCCAGTCTACCCCTGCTCAACCTGAAGTCATTGGGAGTGAACACAGGTTGGCTAATGTAGTAATAGCTACCAATGCATATTTGACATTATATGTATACAGTGAGCAGTACACTGCACTTGTATGTCCAGTCCAAATATACATTCATTGATCAGGCCAGGGTGTATGTACATTAATTTCACAGTCAGATTGACATCCCTTGGAAGCAAACTTAGCTGCTTGAATAAGCATGACTTCATGGTGTGTGCCTCTGCCAGGGCTTATTGCACTTCTAACTTCAACTCCAGATAATTAAACCTATGCCACATAATTGTTGTATTTCTGATTATTCCATTGAGTCAGGTTTGTCCAAGTCGAACAACAACGCTTTGATGTTATTGTCTTTAGCTGTGAAACCAATATCATCAAAAGTTGATCTTGGGATATTTACATGAGACCATATGAAATAACGTTGTGCAGCTTATTTGATCAGGCTACTCCAACAATGCTGTCTTTTTCAATTGGTCATGCACTGGAACAATTTACCCTCTGGGAAATGATGCTCCATGAGGCGACTGGTCAGTTGCCGCAGCTTGGACATAAAGCGGAGACATCTGATGTCATGCTTGCACATTGCGCTTCGATGCATATTCAAGTATTTTAAAAATCAAATTGTGATTCTTGAGTGATCCATTATCTATGACAAATAGCATCTCTTCTCATACTTTTCCAGCCAAATGTCCAGCAATTGTAGATTTGGCAGATCCATAAGAACTGAGCTTGACTTTGGAATTCCAGCTTACTCTAATGAGTCGAATACCCCCCTAAATTAAAAAAAAAGAACGTGTGAAAACAGTATCAGGTTCTGGTCATATAGTACATGAGTCCAGAGTACTATCGTGTTGAGATGACAAGCCAAAATCTGAGTCAATAAACCTGAATGGCCTGGGTTTGCCTGCCAATTCTAAAAACTTGTGAAAGAATCCAATTTCCTGTATAACAGCAGGTTGTGGAAGTTAGGTTTGACTTTTCATAAGTAGGTGTGCCTTAAAAGAAATATTTGCTTCAAAGTAAATAGTATGCATATGCGGGAAGAACATCTCTGTCGAAAATTTCATTGCATATCTTTTTTGAGATTACCTTTTGAATGACGTTGAGAGTGCATCAACCATTTAGTCTGTGTAATACCTGCATTTATCATGTAACCAATATATCCCATCGTCTTGTCTCCCTCTGCTGCTTATCGTATTGATAAGTCTTTTCACAACATCAAAAATTAGCGCCTATGAATGTCGATAAATTTTGGAATCATTCGACATACTCGAGCAAGTATATTTGAGGACTTTGGGTTGACTATTTTGATTGATTGAGACCGTAGAGTCACAAGAGAGTCTCATGTTCAGCCGCCTGAAGTTGAGGGAAGTATTGGTTAGCTGAACTCATGGGATGATATATTGACTAGATGTGTATCCAAGTGATACTCCATTCTGAGTTGGAAATTCTCCAGTAAATGTCCCTTGGTGGGGGGTCTGTCCACTGGCCCACTACTTGTCTGTCTTATCTTGGTAGGTCAGTTGAAGAATGGTATATTTTTACTCATGCATACATTTTAATGTAAAATTAATCATTGGCAATATATTTTTTAAAAGAAACAAAGGCTATTGGTACTACTACCCTGTTGGCCAGACAAGGAATTAGTCCCAGATATCATTAGAGACACTCCATTTGACCATTTAGTAGCTGATAGGCCTAGCTGAGTAAATGTCTCTTTTTGGTGGAATCATCTGATGTATACTTTGCCAATAGCTTTGATATTGATGAAATTTGCCCTGATTTTGACCAGGAGAATCAATCTGTTTTTGCAAAGTGAATTATCCAATTTCATTCATATTGGCTACAAAATAACTATATAAGTTTGGTTTGATTCCTATTGTCATATATGGAACCGCTTTGTGGCAGTTTTTATGGAGAACCTTCAATGATAAATTGCTTCTTGGCATGATCGAGTGAATAATGGGTGAAGTTGTGGTATACATGTACATTGAATACAATTATACACTGTAGTACTATGTTGACTGTCTTCCTGTTCAACTTTTGAAATTGTCAGTGCAAAAGTGCAGTTTTTATGACAAAAGTTGAACATGAAAGTCAGTCAGTGTCAGTCACTGATTTGGTGTAGAATTATGAGGATCCTTGACTTTCTCGTTTCACTGGTCCTGACCTGCTTGGGTGGCTGTAATTATTTTCTGAACACATTCCATCTGAAGTACACTTTGATAAATCTGGGATATGTTGTATTATGTAAATGGCACTGCCATGAAATTCGCGCAGCATTGTCATAGAACAACTGCATTATCTCCAACTTTCCATGCAGAAGGCCAATTTATCTTTTTAAAGGACTGGGCAAATGGGCAGATACATAGAATAGATAGATAAGATCAGATCTATACATCTATAGATAGATAGAACAGATGGATAGATAGACAGATAGATATATAGATAGATAGATAGATAGATGGATGGATGGATAGATAGATTGATAGATAGATAGACAGATTGCACTGAAAGCTGTGTAATTCGAATCTGTGTTAAATTTTGATCTATACATTTGGATCTACTATAGGCCTATGTTAAATTGCTGATGTTACATAACTGAGATTAATAAAAACATAGCTATTCTGAGATTACTGTTTACTATTAGACTGTTACATAATTTGTTGATAGTTGATGAAGATTAAGTAACCTTAAGGGTTGTTATGATTTCTTACTTGGTGAGCCATGTAAGTCATTAACTTTTGTTTTCACTTTTAATTTTCAGTCACTTCTTATAATCAGGGGTATGGAAATAGTTATTTCCAATGTTGATACACATGTTGATTTAAATCCCTGAAATATGTCATTGGAGGTTGTTATACGACAAGACTGAAATTTTAAAGCTATTTTGGAAGATATTTGAGGTATTTTAGTTATTTACCAAACTAAACTATGACTAAACTACTAGCTCCACTTTTATGGCAACTACAGGTACTTCCTGTTCAGGCAGTCGCTGTAGACAGGACCACAACACAGAATGAGCTATCCTTGTGCCTTCGGCAGCCATGAGCTGCGCTCATTATGTCGTAGTACCACAAGGAAGAGATCAACTATAAACATGCCTACTGGTTGCATTGATTGACCAACAAGTCCTGATTTTTAGCACCACAAGTTGACAACCTCAGTGACTTTAAAGCTGCTTTTGTTATCTTGCGTGACACCATCTTCTTTGGGTCACAAGAGTAGTTTAGTGCTTCTGAGAAAATTGTGAGATTTCTTCATGACTAAAAAAAAAGCTGAGGCAAGAACTATTACCTGGCATGTGACTACAATGTAAAATGGATTGTAAAACAGTCATTTGGTTCATGCAGTTACTAATTCAGTTAATTTGAGTGGTCTTTTTAAAGGTATTTCAATACATTTGTACTTATGCTCAGGTGAGACTGGAGGGATAGGCCTGCTTCTCAAAAAGACTCACTTATGTGTATTATTCGTTTGTTTGACCTTGATGGTTGCACCTGACCTTGACCTGCAAGTCCTTATCACAATCTCTTGACCATCTTGCAAACCCTGAAGACAGTCTAAGTTGTTTCTTGTGTTTGTTGTTGCAGATCTCCAGGAGGAACCCCTCGCACCCCAAGAGCCAGGGCGCTCGCCAAAGGAAAGGGCGGTCTCAATTTAGACTCCAGTTATTCCAATCCTTTAGACTCCTCGGAACCCCTCTCCAGGGCATTCATCCGCATCCTGGAGCAGAAATTCCGCAACATCCGATCCCCGAGTCCTGCCCTCAGCAACCGGGAAGACAGTTTCAACGCTTCTGGATTCACGCCTTGAGTTTGCATCACATTTTAACAAATAACATATCTTACAAATAAGACACTTGGTATTTCTAACTTTTTATACAATTTTATGTATACAAACTATACATCAACATAATTATGCTTTTTCCATATATCTATTTTGTACATGTATGCATGTTTTTATACTATGCCTCAGTCTTTAGGTTATTAATCGTTTGTCGTATTTAATCAGTATGATTATTTGATTACAGTGTATACATTTTATGGTGCCTAATATTATAGCTACCTCACCGTGGGTTGACATTGTATTGAAAAGTATTTATTATTTAGTGTTAGACTGTTAGTTAACTGATTTAAGCTTCTTTATACACTCCAAAGAGTCCAAACAACGAATTATATTTAGTAATTTATAAATAAAGAGAGCTTTTCATTGTGATCAGAAACATATCAAATTTACATTCACAAATGATTGTTTTTGTTTATGTCAATGAATCTTGACTTCCAAGCGCTGTTTATTTTATGAAGATATTTATCAGACTTTACTGTTACATTTACACACATTATAAAACTTTACAGACATTCAGTCAGACAATCAGATATGATTTTGTAAAAAAATAAAAAAATAAAAATGATCAAGTGCAATAATCTTATCATGTCACATATTGATTGTACATAATATGGTAGGCCTATAACTTGCTTTGATGGCATTTTAGAGCTTTTGCTTTTAAGTGCTTATTACTTCTTGTACTGCTGCATTTTAGAATCACATAGTGATCTTTATGAAGACTGAAGAGGTTTTGAATCTTGTAATTACTCCAAAAATATGAATCATATAATCAATTTGTTTGTTGTGACAACTTGTGTGTTTGATGATTGTGATATTATAATAAATCATCATTTATGACATGCCCTTCTTGTGCTTAATTCATTGATTATATATGAGATGACTTCAATTCTTCAAGTTTGGTGCTCCAATACGCTATAAATTATATACATGTCTGTGCAGCCCTTGGGCCTGTCTAGTCCGAGCAGGCTTCTGACCCCAGAAATGCACAAATTTGGGCATTTTAATATCTGAAAATGGAGTACCAATATATATTAATCATGGACCAGGTTTGAACCCACTGAAGCCTGGGAATTATTTACTGTTTGAAATAGGAGAGCAGGGATATTTTACTTCATTGATATCACTCCTTAAATTCCTACACAGTTTAAATGTTATTGAGAACACCGAACAAGGGGTTACTTTTTGGAAACTTTATTTCTGTCTAATAATAGTATTGTTGGCATTTCGTGAGTTATGTATACTTGCTGACAATGCATGGCTTTTATCTGACGTGCCATATTCATTCAGGTTGGGGTCAGAACCTGGAACACCGCAACCACAGCGGTGATGAGTGTGATGACCCTCTCTGGAGTCAATAGGACATTGTGGGCCCAGAACATTGCTGCCAATGGTAAGGAATGTTGCCTGCCATTCTGCCCTGATAAAAACGACTATTTCTGCTATTTACACATCTTTTTGGCTAAAAGCTAATGATGTTGAATGTGTGTTATGAAAACATAAGATGTCTGAAGCATATTTAGAATACTTCCAGGGCAGCAGGGCTGCTTCAATCTCATGTTGTCTGGCAGTGGCACCTGTCCTGTATTGGTGTGTCAACTTGCAGTCATCGCTCTTTCATGAAATGGCAGAAGACTGAGAACAGACAATATTTACTATAGTGAAACTTAAAATGAATAGTAAATTAGGACATCGCATTTATTGTTTTAAAATGGATTGGGAACATTCGATTTTAGTTGACAGCAAGTTGCAGCTCTAATTGAGACTTTGGATTAAAAGAAATAACAAGATGCTCTGAATTCCTTGAAACAACAATTGGTTCTTTTAGCATGATAATTATCATATGGTATTATGTAGCTGAAATTTAGCAAAATAAATGTTTGTATCTTTAGCACCTGCTCTTCTTGACATCACCTATTATCGCTCAATTGTCCTTGGACTGTTTTCGTAGCTTTTCTTATGATTCTAGACTGTCAAAACAGTGCTTAGTATAAGTCTCAAAACCAACACAAACTGTGTAAGGCCTTATCAGGGGTCTGTGTTGTAAAAATGTCATCACATTGCACTTTTGGAACCCTCAGTAATTGATACCACATGGCTGTCACTCAAGAGTAATTTTCAACCCCAAATGAAAGACACACCAGAAAAGGGTTAATTAAACCTTTTGAATCATGATCTTTGTTTTCTTAAATTAATGGTAAGTCAAATGATATATAATATGATCCAAACATTATTACAAGTATTAATTTTCAAAAAAATCACAGGTGCATTAAATTTTATAGAGATTCCACTCAGAATTTTCCATTGTGAATGATATGTGTTCAAGATGATATTGCATACAATTCTAAATTTTAAAAAAAACACTATATAGAACTATGGCCAAATTACACAAAGTATGCTTAATTAAATTGACAAAAAGAATATAATTGGAGTGGGTTACTGAGCACTCAAGAATGCTTATTGCGTGTTTTAACACAGATGACACTTTTCATAAGGGGGGGGGGAGGAGCACCTGCTTTTTAAAAATTTTTATTTTATCAAATACTTTCTTTATCAGTTACGGTGGAAAAACAAGTCAATTCTTTCTTGACAGGTCTATAGTATTTGCCTCGTTGGCTGGTGAAAACTTATCTGCCTACCTGAATAAAATGGGTTTATTTCATCAACCTCAAAACTGTATTGACTATTTTAGGACAAAATAAATTATTATGTCCCGCATTTCACATCGACAAAAATCCCAAACACCCCACCCCCCAAGCTGAGGAAATAAAAGTGATTAGCTAAATTATACAGTGGGGAAAAGCAGTAGAGAAATTTCAGAGTTTCGAGCAAGCGCAAATACTCCAAACAGAAAATATGGCAGGGGTCAAATACTTGTTTTCCCCACTGTACAGTTTACACTTAAGAACATGGCTAATTTAATAATGGCACAAGCCATCGGTTGCAAAGCGCCCAACGTGATGCTGTCTAATGATCAGTTTTCAAAATTCTAGAGCCTTTAATTTGCTGCTGGAAAGTTTTTTTGCTCAACAATTTTCCATCCCACATGTGTTTCCCCAAAAAAATTCCCCACAAAATGTTTTCCCTTTTTTTTCCCAAAATGTTCCCCCCACGACCTCTTCCAATTATGAATAAATTAGTCTCAACTGCTGTACAGTGGAATGACACGGACTACTCAGTCCAGAGAAACCTGCACACAGCTCTGTTCTACCATGGACTTAGTATAAAAGCTCCCTGGTTCTCCTGAGTCATCATGATATGTATTGCTGCAGCATGAAAAGGGTAAAGTGAAACATCTGTCTTTGGTTTTGGTGAATCAAGGAGCAAAAACACGAATATTTACGACCTACAAATGACCTTAACATGTTAAGGGCATTTTAGGAGATGGTGTGGAGATAAGCATTTTGGGTGGAAATCGGACTTATTCTAAGCAGTGAAAACTTTGCAATTAAATTCTTAATTGCCTCCATATTTGCTGATGATATAGGGCCTATTTTCACTGAACCCTTGAAATATATAACATTTTCATTTCACACATGATTTCAGACTATGTTAATGTTGGCTAATGTTGAGGTTACTATAGGGAGGTCAATTTGGCTTTATGCCAAGTCATTTTATTCAGCAAATGTTCCTAAGAATGTGGCTGAATGTCCAGTCAACATGGACAACATGGACCAGTAGGTGTTGGATTGAGAGCCAGTGAAGCACAACAGTTGATTGTGACATTGTCCACCTGCTATGACCTCATGCTCTGCAGGTGTGCCTTTTGGCCATTGCACCACACAGTCCACTCTTGAGTAATTCCGCATATATAATAATTACATCTTTATATATAAGATTGTCCACTACATAATACTATAAATTCTATCTAATTATCATAAGGTATGGGCAGTGGCGTAACTGGGGGTTCGCGAGCGGGGGGGCACCTGGGGGGGCACGCGATTCTCTGGGGGGGCACTCACAATACTAATTGTATATTTTAGCCAGAGTTGGAAAGTTCATATGGGGGGGCACCTGGGGGGCACAGGTCCAATATGGGGGGGCACGTGCCCCCCATAGGGACGCCACTGGGTATGGGTTACAGAAAATTAATTGAAGCAACGGAAATACGATATTTTCAGATAGACCAACCACTTACACTACATCATCCAATGCATTATTACAGATCTCATATAAGTGTGCCATGTCCCATGTGAATATATGCAGAGATGATGTCAGTATCTCAATACTGACATCACTATCTGGGCACTCCCTGTGAGCATTTGAGACCACAGCTCAAGAATTGATTCCAACTGCTAATAACAAATTAGGCTTACAGGTTAAGTGTGAATAACATCTGATAGATCTGTTTTCATATGTGTAATTGTGCATGATGGTTATTCAGTTGGAGCATTTTAGCAGGAATTAGAAACTTTTGGGTGTTCTCAAAACATCAAACAATGATCAGTGCTGACCAACATTTTCACTGTTTCTGGGGGATTTATAATGACCTGATGAGGGAAGGTCCCAAGTAACACAGCTGAAACTCTGCAATGTGCATAAACCACCGTGACACCATTATGCTCATACTGACATCACATGAGCACTGTGGCAGTTGAAAATAACATGGCACACTGATATGAGATCTGTAATAACACCTTAAGGTCTTACAAGTTCTAGTGTAGAAAATTGAACCAACCAAAATATGATTGGCTGATATAGGCCTAAGACTACATGCAGAAGTTGGCCAAACGTTTCACCGAAGGAATTTCGTTTTCAACTTTTTGCACTTTTAAGATTATTGCCTGCAGCTTTTCAGATTCACTCCATTACAAACATCAAATTACAGAAAGTCAACATACTAAGTAGAAGGACCTTGATAATGAATAATTTTCAAGTTATTATGCTCCATTCATTAGTGTTTTGTCATTTGACAACTATTCTATCGAAAAAAGTTGCTTACTTGGCTTTGCATACAATTTCAAATAAATATATGCTCCCCAAAGTATCAAAAATGGTTCCAACCCCTTTAAAATATCTTTAAGAAAAGATGCCTTCTTCTGTCCATTAGTTCAGTCTATTTCGCATTGGAAATTAACAAATTATTTAGTCAGGAACTGTTATCCTGAAATGGCTTTGAATTAATAGCCATCATGAAGTAAGAGATGTTGCTGAATGTCCCTTTGCACTTATTATATAAGGTAACTTCTGGAGGCAGTTTTGAATTATCAGAACCATTTTAAAGTTTTGGGGAGCATAAATTTGAAAAAAATTAATGTGTTCGACAAAGCAAATGTTATTCCAATGGAGGCAATTAATACAACAATGTTGCTTGGCAGTCATGGAAGAGTTAGCAAGTAAGCGAAATATATGGATAGTTGCCGAATGCCGAATGATGGAATGCTATTGTTCAGAGTACAATAATATGAAAATTTAACATTCTGAAAGCCCTTCCACATAATATGTGAATTTGGTTAATTTTATCAGACATCAAAATATGGCAATAATTTATGGCATATGGGCCTAACTCAACTTGACCTAAAATGCCCTAAATGCAACTTAATGAAAAGTTACATCCACCATCATGGAAGAAGACTCAGCCCAATCCCATCATTTTGTGAAAAGGATACAAACAATGATCCATTGCAATTATTTGTGCTTGCATTCTTGCTTTTTCCTTTAAACAATGTGCATTTCTAACTGGCTTGGTGATAAAACAGGATAGAGAGTGTCTGTCAAACGAAGCCTTGGGGCATATTCAATGATTATCTATTGACAAAATGTACATACCTTACTGCCAATTCATTGAAGCCTCAAGCATATATGTTCAAAGATAACTCTTTAGAATTCTTACTCTGCTAATTGAGCTCATGTCTATGTATGCCAACTCAGAAGTTATTCATATATCAAAACTGGTCTGAGTGCCAAATTGCTATATTACAGACTGTACAGATTCATTTTTGTTCCATGACCCCTATGTAACAAGCTCCCTGATTGGCCAACAACCCACCTGCATAATGTGATGTTCACCTGTGTGCAGTGGTGTGTGACAGGCAGGTCAATAACAAATGTTATATTCACTGATCAGTGAATATAACATTTGTTATTGACCTCCCTTACAAATGTTATATTCACTGATCAGTGAATATAACATTTGTTATTGACCTCCCTGGAAAAAAAATTCCGAAAAAAAAAAATTTTCCCAAAAAAAAAAAAGTCAAAAAAAAAAAAATTCCAAAAAAAAATTTTTTCAAAAAAAAAAAAAAATTCTCCGAAAAAAAAAAAAATTCCGAAAAAAAAAAATTTCCACAAAAAAATTTTTCCACTCCCCCCCCTAAAAAAAAAAAAAATTTTCCAGAAAAAAAAATTTTCCCAAAAAAAATCATCATGGAACAAAACAATTGTGGACTTCAGTTTCGGTCAATATCAGGTTTTACGGACCTGACCTAGTGATATTCACCTCGGCCTTCGGCCTCGGTGAATATCACCGGTCAGGTCCGTAAAACCTGATATTGACCTCAACCAAAGTCCATAATTGTATAATATCTCACAAATATATCTTTATAAATATCTAATGATGGTAATTTGTTAAGAATGCGACTTAATTTGTCACGTCAGAATTGATTGTAAAATAATATATATATGCTTCATTGTGGATTTGCATTCTAGAAGAGTCAGAATGCTGTTATAAGGCTCAGTTTTCCTCCAATCTCTCAATGAATGGCTTGTCTAAACTGTAAACTTATTCAACTAAACTCAGCAACATTAAAAATGCACACATTTGAACACAGCTTAATTTTGTCTATAAATGTTATTTCCATGAAAATTTACAATGATGTAACTAAACATCCCTTTACCTATGAGAGTCCAAAAACTTTCACAAAGAGAACATTTGAAATGGCAGGATTATGCCTCTTTCAGTGCATCTTATTTCAAAAAATAAAATCTAAACAAATGTAAATTACCCAATAACCAATGTGGTTCTCTATGACTGACAGTAATTCAATTAGTAAAAATTTGATTTTTTTTTCTGAGACATACACCATCCTTTTGACCTCCGAGGTCTTTTTTAGTGCCTGGAACCTTTAAAAGTACAAATTCTTCCATGATGGGTTTGCCATTGAAAACACCACCTCTTTGCATATATTCTCTAAAATTTCTTAAGAACTTTAAATATGGAAAATCTTCATTTGTATTTAATCTTAGCATTGTTATTTTGTGTCTGGGAAAAAGGAAAAAGTTTATTTTTCACAATTGAAGTTTGTGATTCATTCACTCCATGGGTGGAGGTTTATTTGCAAAATGCTATTATGGGGGAATATTTTTGGAGTTTTCACACCACTGTCACTTCTTTATACTTCTTTTTACTTTCTCTGATAATGTCAGACAGAATTCACTTTGTTTTTTGTTATTTTTCCCTCTCAATTTGGACAATTGGAGTTCTTTGTGTGTTATCATTGATCGTGAGAATCCTTTTAATTTTGTCTAAATGGAAAGTGCTCTGAAGAAAATTGCTCCACAAACAATTACTGTAAAAAATTAATAGGTGGTCATATTGGGCATTTTTCTGGGCAAATAACTCTATAATGAAGGCCGGATTATTTGTTGCATATTAGGGTCATTCTCAAATTTCGGGACAATTTGCGTCACTCTAGCTCCCTGACATTAATATGAATGCGATAAATATCTGAAGCATCACTCTGCATCTGTTATTCATATTTCTACTTAGAACCACTGCATTTGGAGCAAAAAGTCATTCATTAGACTTTTTTTAATGCATTATGTCCAGAAATCCGTGCAAAATCAATGGTTTTTCCCTGTCACTGGACCTGACATGACAAAATCAAGTGTTCATTTTCCTCCTAATATACCATTATTTTCAAAGTTTCTTTGCACGATTCATGGGAATATAGACTTTAATTTATATTTAGTTCATATTCATTTTTTTTTGGTATAATACCATTGATTAAATTGATACAATAGTCGTGTCACTAATTTATGTCAATTTTTTCGTCCCCTCCGTTACTTGCCATAGCTCCGTTCGTTTGTTTTTTATGAGCTATTTTCACTGAATATCATCAGACGTATGTGCGCCATAGTACCACTGCCTTGCAGACTTCATAAAACATGTATTCAATAAATTATGATATAATGTTCATAAAAAATGTTTTTGGTCCCACTAAAATGTCCCCTCCGTTTCCTTCATTTCCAAGCTTACCAATGATAATTTTACAGAGCGATTTCATGTATATGTTGCTGAGGGTGGCAGGTTTTAATATTCTGCAATTATTTTGTCTAATCTCCAAAATAAAAAGCAGTAATGGGCGAAAAGCAAAAAATTGTTCCCCTCCGTCACCATCCACTCCGTTACCAGATCATGAGCAAGAAATCGAAATTTGGACCAAAAAAGCTACTGATAGGAGATGAAGTACCGTAATATGGGGTGAATTGGGACAGTTTTGGCCGTTTTTCTGTTATAGAATGGCAACAAATCAACCGAGTAATCAAAATATGGTATCAAATTATGTCCGAGCACAAGGTCTAAATATCCCCAAGAGCATGAAGTGATATCTTAAATTTCCGATGGCCTAGGCCCATAAAACCACTGTCCCAATTCACCCCTTACTTTGGGGTGAATCGGGACACTCCCTTATTTTCAGAAGGAATACTTCTTAGCTTTTTAAAGTGATTGCCACTGGTGAGTAAATATTAGAAAACAATGTTTAACATACCAAAAATGTATTTTCAGGAAAATCTAAAATAATTTCATTGATAATATGTAAATTATAAAAAATGTAATAAATAACAGAAAACTATCAAAAAATGTAGTTTTTTGCAAATTTTGCTAGTGATTGATAATTCTGGACTAAATCCACTATTGATAATACTAAGTTCAATAATATTCATCAAAAAGTCATGCTAGTACATTCCAATGAAAATCAGTACGGTTATCTTTGTAGATTCCGAAGTGTTGCCATTGGCCTGGTTCAGAGCCCATGACCAAACATACACAATCTCATATCTAGTCTACTATCCGGTTCCCTCAACTGGCCAAAACTAGGTTATAAAAGATTCCTGTAAAATCGGTGGCTCTAGTATTTATACTTTTTACAGTTCATGCAAAGTTTTGACAGCAGCTGAGAATTCACTTTCTGCAGTTCTAAGTTTAAGGTACTGCAGCTCCCCACTTCCTGCAGTTAGATAGAATTATAAAATGACACGGGAATATGCTCTGGTATGTCGACTATGCATGTGCCAAAAATCAATTTCCTGGGTTAAAGGCAAGTTGGTGTTTTTAAAGAAATATAATGCTTCCCTGTTCTGTCCCGATTCACCCCAGTGTCCCTATTCACCCCATATTACGGTACTTCTGAAAATAATAGTTACATCAATCTTTTATCATTTTTCCTTTTGTTGCTGTTCCTACAGTTAGTTTTTTACATCAAAATTCCCCTACGTTACCACATTGTCCCCTCCGTTACAGGACAATTTTCCTATACCCGTTGTCCCGAAATTTGAGAATGGCCCATTAACAGAACAAGATAAGCAAAATGTAGAACTCTGAAAAGAAGCTATTGAACTAAGATTTTCTAAAATGATTTGTTTAAAATGAACAGCTTAGAATCATACCTGTCCCTCAATCTTTCAGAAAATTCATATTAATCTAACATTGCTAAATTTGGATAAAGCTCATACAACCTGAAGATACACTCCTGCTGATAAATATATGGAATACTTTTTTGGAAAAAGAAGTGTCAAATAAAATTAATTTCATAGTGCGAATGAAATTAAGGTCCATTGTAAAGGTCAAGTTATCTTCTCCAATCACTTTTTGAAAGCCTGAACTATACTTTTTGCAAATAATTTTTGAATTTTGGTTGAATGCACCTCACCCTAAAAAACCCCCTGAATTTCAATATTTCATGCTGCTGTAACTTTTCCTGGGGTTAACGCTGCAGCATGCGTTTTAAACAACAGCATGTTCTTCCCATTAGCGGTCATTGGAAGTAGTTACCACTGAATCAGACCATCATGAGCTGCAGCAGAAGTTGCTAAAGTTGTCAATTTCAATGAAGAATGTAGAAGTATTCCATATTTATGAGCAATGATGTAGAAACTGGCAGACACACCTTCCCAAAGCAACCCACAGAAAAGTTTTGTACAATTATACATCTAAGAAAAACAAAATCCAGATAATTAAAGCCTTTGGACCTTTCTAACTAATGTTGTTTACATTAATACATTTTCAAATATTTTTTAATACTTCTATTAATGTATGGTCAATTTTGTTATTTTTGCTTATGAAATTTTGAGACACTTTTGAAGATGAATATGGTATGTTTATTAATATTCGCGAAGCGAAACTTAGCACAAGAAAGGTTTCAAAAATCTGTGCAGTGATGGTCTCAACATCAATGGTCGACAGCAGGAAATTAGGTCAAGTAGGTCCAGCTTCTTATCAATGATTTAGTTTAGAATTTAACAAAACATGACATATTCATATTTAAAAGTGTCTTAAAAATTCAATATTCTCCAGTAATATTCCCTGTATCTATAATTTTTATGGAATAGTTAATTATAAGCCTTGATAAGCTAAATTAAATTATTAACATGTAATCATTTCTTTTCAAAACAGACAACAAGAAAACATAACAAAATTTAAGTTACATAATCTTTGTCAACTGATGATTATGTAACACTGAGCAATTAATCTACATGCATATCATGTTATTGTTTTTGTTATCACTATTATGTAATATCAACAATCTAGCATAGACTTAAATTTAGCAACTTTCAGTGTTGTCTTACTATTTAGCTGATTATCTATCAATTCTATTTATCCTTATAATGATAATCCTATTTATTTGCTATTCTATCTATCTATCTATCTATCTATCTATCTATCTATCGATCTATCGATCTGTCTATCTGTCTATCTATCTATCTGTCTATTTTTGATCTATTTTATCTTTCTAATAGTTTCTAGTATAAATTTCTCCCTTTTTCCTGTATTCCGTCTTCCGATTTCTTTGAAAAAGTAACATAACTGCCTTTCATACATTGAATATTAAATAAATGTAATGAAAGTTATGGTAAAACCATAAATCCTAAAAAAACTTTTTAAGTGCTGCGCGAATTTCATGGCTGTGCCATTTACATATTACAAAACTAATTCATTGATAAGAAGCTAGAACTTTGCATTTGACCTTTTTTCTTGCTTTGGAAACTTGATGATGAGAGCATCATGAGACCATCACTGCATAGATTTTAGATGACAATTTTCAGCATTTCTGCAGCGCATGCGAAATTAGGAAAAAGATGAAAATTTGTGGGCCCTTTCGTCTTTGTTATGAATTAAGGACCATTTTGACTATTTCCAAAAAGCTATGTTGTTATTATACAATACTGCACAATCAGTTATAGGAAAAACAGGGGCGTATCTAGAAATGGTCTGGGGGGGTGAATACGGAGCGCTCCGCGGCGTTTCCTATCTCTTCCATGTTAATTTTGGGCCTGAGGGGGGCCATGGCACCATGCCCCCCCCTAAATATGCCACTGAGGAAAAATGAATATACGGTTTTGAGAGGTGAGAGCTGTGAGACAACATAGTTGATCCCCAAGAGATTGCCTTTTTTAGAGGGTGTCCAAATTGAATGGATTTTGAAACTGAAGATGTTTCAGTAGTTATTATTTCTCTAAAAAAGAAGCTCATAAGTATTTTGTGAGGATTACACCATAATGATGTATTGTTGACCCCATTGTAGGTGATATTCTTTTCTTTCCTAAATAATTATTAAAACACCATAATATCACTTATGACGTATGTTGTTTTCTCACAACCGCCTATTTAAATTTAGACTATTTTGCAGTCATCAACACTGAGAAAGTGCATTTGATTATTGAATGGGTTTTAACTGCGCATTTCCAATGCAAAATACAATGTGCTTAAATGTTCAAATGAGGAAACCATGAGTTGAGTCCTCACATGTTGTGAAAGTTTTATACACTTGTTTTATACCAGCTGGGAGCTGCCATGTAAACAGAATACACCTCAAGTCTATTTTTGGTGAGGTTAAAATTTAGATCTATATTTACTTTTTAAGTTTATCAATTACAAAATGATTCATTCACAAGTACATTTAACTGCTTGCATAATCAGTCGTAAGTTAAATCAATGTCATCAAAAAATAGCAAGTTTTTTTAAATAATATTTATTTTAACTTAACATTTCACACTATTTTAATATAAAGTAACTTGCCATTAATTTACCTTCATTTGATTTTGTTTTTATTTAAATTTATGTTTCACTGCAGTTAACAGTTATCCTTGTTGAAGGTGACTAATTAGAAAATGTAATTTCCAAAATGGAATCTGCATCTTCCACATGGTCTGATGACTCCCGAAATCCATCTCACTTGATAACTTAGTTTATTTCATAGGGGTCTTTTTTGGTCTTGTTTTTAATCTATGAAATTATCATTTAGTTATAATTTTGATTTAGAAAATATTTTGGTCAGACATGCATGGCGAATCCCTTTTATGAACAAGCTTTTCGGTCACCATTCTCGAGCGACATTTCTCATGGACAAAGACAAAATTCGAATAACTATGCAGTCTTTCGAGATATTCTCTGTTTCATTCCTAACTTTCCTTTATATTTCAAACTGATTACGCGATGCAATTACCAAAGACTTTCTCTGTTGCTTCCCCCAGTGATGCGTTTTAGATGCTCCGGCTGAAACAATCCATTGCCAACAGGAAGTGCTGAGGAACCCTGGAATCCTAACCCTACTGCCTTAATTTCCAGATTTGGCTTTACTTGATTTTGGAAATATGATACTAAAAATATAAAAATATATACCTGTTCAAAAATGTAAGAAATTATACTTAAACAGTAAACATTAGAGATGAAGCTGGCAATATATAATGAAATTCCACAATTTAGGAACTGGTCATGGAAGTTGGAACAAGTACTGTAGGCAATGTTTCAAAAACGTGTTTTTATATTCACGCAGCGAAACAGCCAAAGGCCGTTTCGCAAAACGAATTGAGCACAGGAGAGGACTCAAAAATCTGTGCAGTAATGGTCTCAACATCAACAGTCCACAGTAGGAAATTATGTCATAGACTGGCGGGATTTTCGAAAAATGGCTTTATTTAGAGAGGTACGAGCATTTTGGGGTAAAAGTCGGGAACCCACCTTTTTAGCATATTTCAGGTATTCCGATTCTGAAAAAACCGGTTCCCAAGCGATATTCCGGGTCCTTCACCTCCTAATTTGCATAACAAAATGGCCGCCAAATTAGCAATTTTTTGATTGTTTTAAAGCAGTAACCTTCAATATACTACTGTTTAGGAAAGCAAAAAAGGCAAACTTAGTGGCTCAATCCATGTTATAAAGACTAGGGAATAACACACACAATTTTAGAATTAATTATACAAGTTTGATGGTAATTGATATGCTAATTAGTAGCCGCCATTATACAATAATGCCTTTTCTTCAATAACTTTCTTACTAATCAACCAAATTTAACAAATTGAAGTTCTATACCAATGTTTTGAGGGTCAATGAAGGTGATGAAACAATCTATTAAGTCATAACACTCATCCAATATTAATTATGCAAGAATAACGGTCATTAGTATGGTAATTGGCGATGAAATATTACAAAAAATACCAATCTTCCTAGTGTCTTCTCTGCTAATCCAGGAATCTTTACATATTAAAGGATAAAGGTCTATACCAATGTTTTAAAGTCTTTGAAGATAATGAACTTATTCATAAAGTCATAACTCTCATCAAATATTAATTATGGAAAAATGATTGTCATTAGTATGCTAATTAGCATGACATGTTTCAGAAGAACAGTTTTCGTTATAACGATGCTGCTTATCCTGCAAACTTCACAAATTAAAATGTATATACCAATATTTTAAGGGTCAATGAAGAAGTCATTGACAAAGTCATGACATTCATCTGATATTAGTTATGCAAGACCTGTAGTCAGTAAAATTAGCTGTGTCATATAACTGAAAATAAAAAAGTGCATTCTTATATCTTTCCTACGCATCAAGCAAACTTAGGCAAATGAAGTTCTCTAACAATTTTAGGTTTTTCAAAATTAGTCTGCAATAAATCAATGCAGATCATGAACTCAATTCCTAACATAATAATATCAGTGATATCTACCTAAATTTGTTTTGTTTGTTAAGTTTGCTGGATTAGCAGGGAAGATCAGGGCTGTAGCTGGAATTCGGTTTTGGGGCAGGCAAAGTTATGCAGGAGCTCCCATATTTCAACATTGTCTCATGCATGATGGCCGAAATGCCTTCTAAGCAATCTGAAGCACTAATTCAACCATGAAAGACAATGAATTGCTGTATTATCATTTTATGTAGTGTCCAAATTAGTAAAGTATGAACACCATACACATACTAAATGGAAATCCTGCAAATCATTATTGTGATGACTTCTAGATATCGTTATATAGTGGGGTCTGAACCGTCATCCAATGTACCCATGCAGGGTAGGCTAAGCAATGGCCTACAGAGCTGCACAAAACATGAAGCAGTCACTCAAATACTTTGAATTAAACAGTTATCATGAAAGTTTATGAACAAAATAAAGAAGGGCATAACAATTCAAATTGTTATTATTTGGTATTCTGTGTGGGATCAAATGCAGCAAACATATTTGAAACTTAAGCTCTCTGGTTTTTCGCTGCCTCCTTGCCAAGGTACATTCTGTATACTAATATTTTGCCTTCTTCATGGCTCTTCCCTCTCAATGGCTCTTGCCTCCTCTCAAAAGCTCTTGCCTCATCTTTAGCTCTTGCCTCCTTCATCGCATTCTCCATCCTTTCCGGTGACCCCTATTTCCATAATCTCCCTTTCCGCCTCCTTCCTAGCTCTTCCCTTCTGTCTGAGAGCTCCTGTCTCCCACCTGACTGCCTCCTCCTAGCTCTTGCCTCCACAACAGCCATTCTCTCCTCATTCTGACCTCTGTCTACTCCCAATTAGCCTCATCCCAAGTTATTCCAACTGCTTTTGCTTCGTCAAATTGTGTTTCCTACCTCTCTGCTCATCTTTCTTTTTCCTCCTCCATCTATGCATTCTCCTCTGCCTCCTGTCTAGCTCCTGCCTCCTGCCTAACTGCTGCCTCCCGCCTCAATAGCTCATTCCCCCCCCTTCACTGTCTACTTCTTAGATCCTTCCTGATCTTGGTTTCCTCCTCCCTGCATTGCCTCCTACCCATCAGCTCTCCCCTCTTTTGTCTGCTTCCACTAGCACTTGCCTCCTCCTCCAGAGTGGTTCTTCAATCACTCTCTGGCTACTACTACCTCATATAAATGCCTCCTCCATCCCTGCTTGCTCCCAGTTTCTCTTGGTACCCTCTTCCTCCTTTTGGCGCTCAATTGTCTCCGTCAAGTGGTCCTATTAGAATATCTCCTGACCATCCCCACCTTTCTCTCTCACTAACAGTGTTCCATGCACACATCCAATTGTTTAATTAAAAGAATGAATACTATGTCTGCTCTTCATGTAGGCTTTAAGGGGAAAGTAACAGTTTTATTATGATAGGAGTGTCAGTATTGCCTCAGAATATTTTTGAGTATAATGGGAGTGGCAAGGTGACTTCATTTCTGAGTTGAGGGACCTTCCATTAATGCATATCATCTTGATACACCTAGTCAGGAAGATATTATTAATGGGAACTTTGCTGAAATTCAAGAGTGGCATGTGCCATCATGCATTGAGTCCCTGAAAATTCAGAAGAAACACCTTTTTCTGCAAATATGGCATCACTTATAATCATACAAATACTATTGTTCTTGTATCATTAATATATTATGAGTTTTATGGCTTTATGAATGGGTTTTTTTTACCCTTAAGGCAGTGGTATAGAAGTTTTATTTACAAAAAAATGTTGGTTAGTAGGGCAGATATTAAGAAAAACATATTTTTCTGTAATAAAGCATTGCTAATTAGTATACATATATTATATAAGGACAAATGACGATTATTCTTGCATAATTAGTATTTTATGAATGTCATGACTTTATAAATAAATTCAATATCCTTTGACTCTTTAAGCTTTGGTACTGAACCTTTATTTGTACAATAGGCTGGATTAGCAGAGAGGATATGAAAAAACGTCTTTTTTTCTGTAATATTTCAGCGCTATTTAGCATACTAATGACTATTATTTTTCAAAATTCAATATTTCATTAGTGTTATCACATTTTGAATAAGTTCATTATCTTCATTGACTTTTAAAATATTAGTACAGAACTTTAATTTGTAAAGTTTGCTGGATTAGCAGAGAAGATACTAGGAAGATTGTTATTTTTTGTAAAATTTCATCTCCAATTACCATACTAATGACCGTTATTCTTGCATAATTAATATTGGATGAGTGTTATGACTTAATAGATGGTTTCATCACCTTCATTGACCCTCAAAACATTGGTACAGAACTTCAATTTGTTAAATTTGGTTGATTAGTAAGAAAGTTATTGAAGAAAAGGCATTATTGTATAATGGCGGCTACTAATTAGCATATCAATGACCATCAAACTTGTATAATTAATTCTAAAATGGTGTGTGTTATTCCCTAGTCTTCATAACATGGATTGAGCCACTAAGTTTGCCTTTTTTGCTTTCCTAAACAGTAGTATATTGAAGGTTACTGCTTTAAAACAATCAAAAACTTGCTAATTTGGCGGCCATTTTGTTATGCAAATTAGGAGGTGAAGGACTCGGAATATCGCTTGGGAACCGGTTTTTTTGGATTCAGCATACCTGAAATATGCTAAAAAGATGGGTTCCCGACTTTTACCCCAAAATGCTCGTACCATTCACATATTTCAAAAATCCCGCCAGTCTATCAAGTGGGTCCATGATCCAGCTTCTTATCAATGATTTAGTTTTGTATAAATAACAAAACATGACATATTCATCTTCAAAAGGGTCTTAAAAGTTCAATCTTCTCCAGTAATATTCCCTGTACCTATAATTTTTATTGAAAAGTCAATTATTAGCTTTGACTAGCTAAATTAAGTTGTTAGCAAGTGATTCTTTTATTTCAAAACAGACAACAAGAAAACGTAACAAAATTTAAGTTACATGATGTTTGTAAACTGATGATTATGTAACAGTGAGCAATTACAAGTTAATCTACTACAAGCAAATCATGTTATTGCTTTTTGTATTATAATTTACTTTTATACTGTTATGTAGACTTAAATTTGGCAGCTTCAGTGTTGTCTGCCTTTTTACCATTTAGCTGATAAATCAATAGATCTATCAATCTTATTTATCTGTTTAATATCTTATTTATCTATTCAATATCTATCGGACCATCAATGTATCTCTCTATCTATCTATGTATTGGTCTATCCTTCTATCTATTATACTTTTTATCTATTTTATCTTTCTATTCTACATTTATCTGTCTTTCTATATAACTATCTTTTAATTTTTTTAAAAGTTATATAACTGCCTTTCATACATTGAATATGAACTAAAAATGAATTTATGGTACCAAGGTAACACTATTTCTTCAAAAACTTTTAGTGCTGCGCAAGTTTCATGGCCGTTCCATCTACATATTAGGGATTTAAATCAATGGGTAGTCTCACAACAGGCCTTTACATGGTATATTATACCTTTATGTGCCAAAGAATAATTTTAGGTACATAAAAGAGAACGGTGTACTTTTTCAGGGTTTTATGACACATTCTTAGTTTTTGTGGCCTATTCATTTTCAACGGTTGCGAGAAATCTCAGAAAAATATATCGTGTGCAATACTTTATTTGATGAACATGTGATGCTTGGATTTAGAACCTGTTGCTTGTGATAGAAAATGCATGTGTGAGTTTTTGCAAGGACATGCAAAGACATAGAAATATATATGTTTGTTCTGTTTGAGACATTCTATTAAAGGTTTACTCAACCTGAAAACACCCGAAGATCCCTGGTATTGCATCACATCACAGGCAACTTCTTTTTCCTTATTACTAAAGTCAAACAATGGAAGTTATGGAAGATGTCTGCTGAAGAGGGATCTCTGTGACCTCTTGGAGGACTCAGTTTCCAAGTTAAGAGTTCACAGTGAGAGATCTCAGTGAGGTCTCTGAAGAGTGTTTGTAAGATCTCTTGTAAAGGTCTCTTGGACTTCTCTAGAGTCTTTACAGGACCTCTAGAAGAGGTCTCAAACAAGTATTTGCAAGAAATTTTAATGAGATCCCTTAGAAGTTTTTGCAAGACCGCTTTAATTGGTCTCTATTCCTGTTTGTTGGGTGTTCTAAAATTTCATTATTTTTCAAAATGTTTGACAGAAGCAATTTAATCCTCGTAGCTTGTATGTTACTCACCAAACATTATTTTCCTCCTAATTTATTCGAGTAAACTAATATTAGTCTTGATATTTTTACTAGATTTTTTTTTACTATTTTGGGAGTTGTTCCTCTCTTGTCCTGTGTATTTCAAGAATCACATGTTGTACATATCTCGAGACTAGAGAAAAACAATAAAATGAATAAAATACATAGACATTTCCTCTTGCACTTAAATATCATATCATAATAATTGTATGAGAAATTATAAATTTCCTCATCATTTCTTATTTCGCACCATCAGCTATTTGAATCTCCCAGGAGCACAAGAGACGCTCCTTCTTCGTATTTGCTAAACATAAATGAACATGGGGTTGAAGCCTGAATTCCTGATTATAAACAAACTACAAGAGAAAGAAAAACTTAGCAAGTTCCAATGAAGGATCTTTTTTTAGTTTTTCATAAACATACAAAAATGTGAGATAAATTAAATACAAAAGTATAATGAAGCGCTCACGTTTGTTTGTTTTATAAGCACCGCTCCAAGGACAAATATGGATCCAAAAATGGAACGTTTGCTTTCATTCATTTGCCATTTTTTCATAAAGATTGATTTTTTCTCATCTTTTCTTTCCCAATCAGCATATTTAATGGGTGTCTATCAACGTGCGTCAAAATGTGGATGTCCTTGATTTAGGACTGCGAATGGGTAGAATGGCTATTCGAGATAGAAGGAGTAAAATCCTTGAAATGGAAAAAGTAGCCTACCAATTCTTATTCTGCATGGTATCACACGATGTGTCGGCTTATGAAGCAGCTTTGATCTCTTGCCTCATTCACTTGATTATGCCTGATTGTTACATTAAAATCAGTCTCGATGCATCATTTTGATCATAACCATTTAAACAGCCTCTAGAATTATAATCATCTGCTGTGATGTATACATCAGCCATGATGACTCACAAAGTGCAAATTTCACTGTAAAACGATCTTCATGGAAGCTGATGAAACGTTTAATGACATTAGATATTTTAGTGCCAAGAGTCAGATTAATGATCCTTTGCGCATGGTTTGTCAGATCCCAACACGCAAAAGGAGTCTTCAAAAATTAGACTCTTGGTGTGGTCATGGCAAATAATTAGAAACTCATGGTATGATCGTGACAAACAATTAAATTAAACTCATGGTGTGATCATGACAAATAATAATTAAATGAAACTCATTGTATGATCATGACAAATAATCAAATTAAACTCATGGTGCAATCATGACAAATAATGATAGAATGAAACTCATGGTGTAATCATGACAAATCATTAAATTAAACTCAAGGCGTGGTCATTGCACATAATTGAATTAAACTCATTGTACATATGATTACGACAAATAATTAAATTACACCCATGGTGTAATCATGACAAATAACTCATGGTGTGATCATGACAAATAATTAAATTAAACTCATGGTATGATCATGACAAATAAGTGAATTGAATTAAACTAATGATGTGATTATGACAAATAATTAAACTCATGGTATATATGATCATGACAATTAATTAAGAATAAGAATAAGAAAAGAATAAGAATAAGAAAACTTTATTTCAAATCGCATAAGGGTAAAACAGTAAACATTAGCTAGAAGCTATTTGGCGATTATAATAAAACAAGACAAGATAACAACAATACAAATGTAAAAAAGGTAAAGTAAGATGTAGACAAAGGAGGGAGAGAGGAAAAAAAAGATAGAGAAAAAAGCGACAATATATACAATAAAAATCATGTAAATCATAAAAGCGTTATATGATAAAAGAGCATGAAGAACATTGACATTAATTAAAACACATGCTATGATTGTGACAAATATTAAATTAAACTCATTGTATGATCATGACAAATAATAATTAAATGAAACTCATTGTATGATCTTGACAAATATTAAATTAAACTCATGGAATGATCGCGACAAATAATTATATAAAACTCATGGTGTGATCATGACATATAATCTGACTGCCAATTTCATGGTGAAGTAGCCCCTATTTTTCCAATATCGGTAGACCAGTTGTAAAAAGTGAAAGTGCAAGTGAAACAAACGCATATAATAAGGCAGTGGATGGGGATATGCACCGAATATATGCTTTTTTTAGAAAGTAAATGATTATATAATTTAAAAAATATGTCACATGTCCACCAAGTCAAAGGACACTGTGAGATATACCGAACCATGAGCAGTAAATCATCTTTTAGAGTTAGATTTGCGAAAAGCCTTCGATGCAGAACTTGTCTCTTGTTCTGTGCTTCACAATGGGGTTTGCCCACCATTAAGTCTGGTCGACCAGGCTCAGGGGAGACATAAAAGAAAGGGTATTGGGTGCTAGTTGTGCATGCATTAACCAAGCCGCAAATTTACTTAACATGCCATTCTCTCAGACATTCCACAATCCAATTGTTTGAATTATAGGTTAGGTGACTTCAACACTCATGACATAAGCCCCACCCTTTTCAGAACTTTTCAGGGTCTCTGTAAGAATGTACATGTACAACTTTGAATATTTACAGCCTAAATTACATGCATATATACATAAAATCCAAATGCATAAGATATCTGAATAAAAAAGAAAAGAAAAGCAAATTCACACAATTAAATTCAAGACTTTATACATAGTTAAATTGTCATTTCCTAGATAAAGGTCATTAAATCTCGTTTCGGGCTTTAATATAAGAAGCTTTATAAGTTTCCTGGGTGAATATTGCTAAAAAGTTCTTGAAAGGGCCTTTGTGATCTTTCATTTGTCTAGCGTACTATACAAAGAAATCCCTAACATTTGGTATTTAAGACCAACCTGTATTCCTGCCCAATGAAAAGAAAGGAAATATTGAAAGTGTAAGACAAAAAACTTCTATGTGTTGATATTTTGTCCTCCCCCTAATAACAATTTACCTCATAATAACATGAAAGAAACCATAAAAAATAAAAAAGGAACAAAAACGAGTGATAGTTTTCATAAATAAGTCTTCGTTATAATTCATGACTTCTGTCATGGGCTTTGAAGATGAGCACACATACAGGCAGTTTTTACGTTAGATAGATAGATATTTATTTTCATCAACTCTTGTACACACAACAACTGATATATAAAACATTAACATTATTTGAACAATATGCTTTGTTGAGGGGATGCCCAAGAGTTATCAGAACTATATTTAATTGTGCATCCCACAATAAGGATTAATTATATGTAGAATTTAACCATATATATATATGGAGGGATATAAGAAAAGAAAAAAGAAAAAACGTTTTTGGAGCATTGAGAAATGCTTTCATTTGAAACCTGAAGAACCTATTCATTACAGGAAAATAGGCTGTACATGAGATGGAACCTCCGGAAACATGTAGAATTCCTTTCTAAATGTTAATTCGACCCCACCCCCTTGTCATAATTTAGAGTTATAAACATGTAAAGAATGATATATTGCAATTTATATCATTGCCTGTTACACATCTGCAATGAATTAGGTTTTACAATTTTTTTCGTGCATTTTGAATGAAAGAAAAAATGATAGCCCCACATATATGACAGTATACTTATGAGAATATGAAACATGAGAGTATAAGAAATGAGAAACAGGAGCGCATGAGATATGAGAGTATGAAAGTATGAGGGTGTGAGACATGGAAGTATGAAAATGACACGATAATTGTATGAGACCATTGAGAGATGAGAGTAGAAAGTATGAGGGCATGACACATCATTGTGAGTATGAGACATGAGAGTATGATACGACAGAGTATGTAGCATAGAAGTATGACAATGACATGAGAATATTTTGATGAGTGTGAGGCATTGGAGTATGAGGTAAGAGTATGGGAGTATGATAGTATAACAGAATGAAAGTATGACAGTATGAGGCAGGAGAATGTGAGATGTGGCAGTATGACAATGACAGGAGAATTTGAGATATGAGAGTGGGAGACATCAGCACAAGAGTATGAGAGTATGAGATGTGACAGTATGTTAGTATGAGACCTCAGAGTATGTGATATAAAAGTATGACAATGACTTGAGAGTAAGTTTGATAAATGAGTCTGAGACAATAGAGTATGAGGCCAGAGGATGAGAGTATATGAGAGTATGAGATACGAGAGTATGAGACAAAAGACAAGTGCATATTAGCTTTGACAGCTCTGTTGTGATGTCATGTTATCCACGGTGACCTCATTGCATGCGCTGGGGCAATCAGTTTCACCCTGCAGGTCCTGAAGTACCCTCCCCCTCCCTTTCGTCTCCTTACCCTTGTCTCTACCTCCAAGCAGTGGTTACACTGCCCACTCATCGATGCACCAAAGTCTAAAAGTTCCATAAACTCACACTCTTTGTCATAGTCTAGTAATATCTTCTCAAAAGACATTCCTGGTTTAATATCTCTAGAGCTCCACATGCTCTCCCAGCGTGTAATTTACAACAGAAGAAAACACATGCATCAATGCCCTGCCTTTGCAAGTGTAGGTTTTCATTCTGTATTGTACTTTGTGAGACAGACAATGATTTTCAAAGTTAAATAATAAATGAAATTATTATATTTGCAAAGAAATATATTTGTAAATTCCAAATTGGTTCAGCTGCACACACGTGCATCCAAATGCTGTAGAGAAGAAGAAGTTATAAGCAGAAGAAGCGGAAGAAGAAGCACATTTTAAAATTCTTTGACCTGTCTGATTTCACTATATGAATACATTGTATTTGATGAACTCTTTCCAGTTGGATACGTAGTGTCATTGGTGTTACAAAAACTCACGTTGATGACAGGGGTGGAAGAACTGTTATAATCATCAATATGCAGATTATCAGTTTTCTCACACCTGACCTTTGATGGCATGGTGAATTTGACTTGCATTGACACTTTCATGCTTTGCTCCACACCATTGTGAGAATGAATGGAAATCGTTGTAGTCATTGATTGGCTCATAATTGGAACTCAGGATCACTAGCCCAAGATTGAATTGTGCATATTTGATGGATCTATCTTCTATGCTTCATTAGCTGCACCAAGTTAATTATTCACATGTTGTGCACTGCATTCACGCATGCATCTTGCATTTTAGGTCAGGGCAAATCTCAGGGGTAGAATCTAGCAAGAAACATGCATTGGGGCTTTGGTATTTGGAGCCCAGCATGACCCTATACAGGTAACAAACAACTGGGTGAAGAATACTGCACATGGATGATCAATTGATCGTGACTATAGTATCATCGTGCAGTTGAAATTCAATTTTATTCCTCACTGAAATCAAGGGAAATTTCCAAAACTCACCCCAATTAGCTCAACCGACGCTAATTTGATTTGATAATATCCGAATCTTGGTACCCTCCCACATGAAATTGCAACATCGTTAGAAAAGATCCGCCTGCCCTAGTGAGAAGAGAAGAGAAGAGAAGAGAAGAGAAGAGAAGAGAAGAGAAGAGAAGAGAAGAGAAGAGAAGAGAAGAGAAGAGAAGAGAAGAGAAGAGAAGAGAAGAGAAGAGATTACTGTCTGAAGAGAAGAGAAGGGAAACTAATTCTGTCACCCTGTGGGGTCGATGACCTCCTGAATTAAAAAATTGATTTTACCAACAACTGTCACATTACCAAGAATCTACTACAAATTTCCATAATGCATTAATTATTAAAATATATAATATCACAAAGCATCACCCTCTCTGATGATGAACAATAAACTACACTTAAATATTGAACGTGTTGGGATAAACAATGCTATGCTTGGTGGGCACTTGATTGACAAACAAAATGACTAATTGTTCCAATTCCAGTTCAATTACATCCGCTTCATTAATGGCTAATGGGAATAATTGCACTGTCGAGTGTCGATGCAGAACATACATCGGTCAATCAAGTACATGGTATTAAATCATGAATTGGATAAGCTCTTATTAGCCTTTGTGTACTTTTGTTAAGGTGATTAACGGTTACTTATGTGCCATTTTCAAAATAGTATAAAACGTGCTGTAGGAAATTGAGATGACATGAGATGGTAAATAAGATCTTATTAGCCTTCTATCCGTACCTGGTGATGACCTATAATAAAGGTTAAAATCATGTTTCTCTTCGGAATAACTTCCCTGTTATAATTCTACTTCAATTTATTACCCATGATAATATTAACAGTTCCCTAAACCAGAAATTGTAACTGGAATCTCCAGTTGGAACAGACAGAGATCTACAATATGTATTCTTCGGACCACTCAGTTGCCTCCTTCACCCCCAGTGGATTTTCATCAGACATAGATGCATCTGGTGATGTATATATTCTGGCCCGATGACAATGTGTCATATAGGCCTACTAAGCACCCATTTATTTGAGCAAGCAGTTATGATGTATTATATTGGGTTTTGTAATATTTATCAGGCATTGATTGACAGTAAATAGTTAAGGATTAACGTTGAGCCAGAATGATGTATTGTGATATAGGTCATGAAGTTATTGAATTTCAATATACACTGTACATAGCCAGTGTGAACATGGCAATGACATGGCCAGGTCAGGAAAATGCAAATGTCACCTTCACATTACAGTGTATTATGATATTTTAATGTGTCTTGTAATAAGTTTAACATTTTAGCCTCCTGGCATAACAGTCAAACAATTAAAAAAATATTTTTTGAGAATCAGGACTAATCATTCTCTCTAAGGTCGGAAGTATAGTAAATTAAAAACGTATTAAATACAGCAATCAGGAACAAATTATCTTCTTCGATGTTTTTATGATATCGTATTCTATTACACACATTCTTTGAAAGTTGCATATCTAAAATATTTTATGTATAGTTTGTAGGCCTATACATGTGCCTACTTTTCACCCTGATTTAATCCCAATAGTTCAGCGCAATAAAAAAGTTAGACTCTTCTCCATGTTTTCCACGTTCTTTCTTTTTTCTTGGGACAAGGAAACTCTTCAAGAATCTTAATTTCTCAAAATTAATTTTCCTTATGGTGACGTTGGTATTTTGAGGAAGCACCCTTGATTTGAAATTGTACACTTTTTGCATTCAGAATGAGGCTTTTCCTCGACAATTCGTGAGTTTCGTACTTGTGTGTTTCAAATTTTATCTGGAAGAAAATTTGTTTACTTTTTTCAATTATCCAGGAGATGACCACAAACTTCCTTGATGAACCCAAGTGAATTAATCGAATGCACCAAGGAGTCAAGGTCTTGGCTACTCAGGAAAGTTATTTTAACCAAAAATAAAGATTTCCCCAAAAATATTTGCTGACTGCTTCTTGCCTTAGAATTTACACAAAAGTCGCACTAGTTTCGAATTTCATTTGGGATGGTATTGGGATAATGATTAAGGATGACAAGAGATAGTATCGATGAAGTTCATTCTAAAAATAAAAGTAAAGCATTTAATCAATAATTAACTTGGGGTATTTGGGCGTTACTATAGAATCGCCATTTGGATGGCAGAAGAATTTCACCAAGGATAGTGGAAATCAAAGATGTTCCATTGTTATCTTTTCATCATGGATGTTAGTGGCATTTCACCTATAGGATGATAAGAATTTCATCTGGCCATAGATGTATATCTATAGCATTCACCAAAGATGGTAAAGATAAAGAAAAAACTTTATTTAAAGTCGGAATTGCAATTACAAACAAGAAAAAAAAGGTATAGTAAAAATAAATGGGATGGTAATAACATTTCATCTGGGATGGTAGTAGAATTTCATCAAGGATGATAGTTGCATTTCAGAGTAGGGGAGACCGGGGCACATTGGTCCGCTTTTTCATTTTTTGGCTCTCAATCAAAACTTCTCTGAATACTTGATCTTTTTACTAACTGACTTCTGAACATCTACACTACCCTTTGACCAAACCAAGTTGGTCTACCATTTATAGTTGTGGAGAAAAATAAGTTTGATAATCTTTTTTTATGGCCCAACGTGCCCCAATTCAGAATGATTATATCTGAATATTTACCCAGATAATTTTAATAAGTCTTGTTTCACCTAGAAGGGCTAGCAGATTTCTATTAAACTTAACTTAAGCGGTGATAGTTTCAATCTATGAGACTTGCCTGACTAGATCCCCCATATTTTAAGAAGGGTAACCTAGCAATCGAGACTTGGAAAAAGTCACTTTTTATGCCGAAAATCAAGAAACCTGAAATAGAACAAACACTTTACCTTCAATGCACATGAAATAGTTTGGCTAAAAGGCATACTACTAAAGGTCTCTTCATCGGGGATTTGGATAACTGTGCACGTTTTATAAAAAAAGTATTGGTGATGGTGCGACGTGCCCCGAGTTCCAACGTGCCCCAGTCTCCCCTACTAATCATGAAACGTTGCAGCATTTCATCTAGGATGTTATTAGCATTTCATCAAGGATGGCAGTAGAATTTCATCAAGGATGACAGTAGCATTTCACCCAGTATAGTAGAAGAATTTCATCAAGGATGACAGTAGCAATTCATCCAGGATGGTAGTAGCATTTCAACAAGGATGACAGTAGCATTTCACCCAGGATGGCAGTAGAATTTCAGCAAGGATGACAGTAGCATTTCATCAAGGATGACAGTAGCATTTCATCTAGGATGGTAGTAGAATTTCATCAAGGATGACAGTAGCATTTCATCCAGGATGGTAGTAGCATTTCATCCAGGATGGTAGTAGAATTTCATCAAGGATGGCAGTTGCGTTTCATCAAGGATGACAGTAGCATTTCATCAAGGATGACAGTAGAATTTCATCAAGGATGACAGTAGCATTTCATCTAGGATGGTAGTAGAATTTCATCAAGGATGACAGTAGAATTTCATCAAGGATGACAGTAGAATTTCATCAAGGATGACAGTAGAATTTCATCAAGGATGGCAGTAGAATTTCATCAAGGATGACAGTAGCATTTCACCTAAGATGGTAGTAGAATTTCACCTAGGATGACAGTAGCATTTCATCTAGGATGGCAGTAGAATTTCATCTAGAATGGTAGTAGAATTCCATCTAGGATGGTAGTAGCATTTCATCTAGGATGACAGTAGCATTTCATCTAGGATGGTAGTAGAATTTCATCTAGGATTGTAGTAGCATTTCATCTAGGATGGTAGTAGAATTTCATCAAGGATGACAGTATCATTTCATCTAGTAGAATTTCATCAAGGATGACAGTAGCATTTCATCTAGGATGGTAGTAGCATTTCATCAAGGATGGCAGTAGCATTTCACCCAGGATGATAGTAGCATTTCACCCAGGATGGTAGTAGCATTTCATCTAGGATGACAGTAGCATTTCATCTAGGATGACAGTAGCATTTCACCCAGGATGGTAGTAGCATTTCATCAAGGATGGTAGTAGCATTTCATCAAGGATGACATTTGCATTACATCTAGGATGGTAGTAGAATTTCATCTAGGATGGTATGGTAGTAGAATTTCATCAAGGATGACAGTAGCATTTCATCCAGGATGGCAGTAGAATTTCATCAAGGATGACAGTAGCATTTCACCCAGGATGGCAGTAGAATTTCATCAAGGATGACAGTAGCATTTCACCCAGGATGGTAGTAGAATTTCATCAAGGATGACAGTAGAATTTCATCTAGGATGACAGTAGCATTTCACCCAGGATGGTAGTAGAATTTCATCAAGGATGGTAGTAGCATTTCATCAAGGATGGTAGTAGAATTTCATCAAGGATGACAGTAGCATTTCATCTAGGATGGCAGTAGAATTTCATCTAGGATGGTAGTAGCATTTCAACAGGATGGTAGTAGCATTTCATCTAGGATGACAGTAGCATTTCATCTAGGATGGTAGTAGAATTTCATCTAGGATAGTAGTAGCATTTCATCAAGGATGGTAGTAGAATTTCATCAAGGATGGCAGTAGCATTTCATCTAGGATGGTAGTACAATATCATCAATGATGACAGTGGCAAGTCATCTAGGTAGTAGCATTTCATCTAAGATGGTAGTAGAATTTCATCAAGGATGACAGTAGCATTTCATCAAGGATGGTAGTAGAATTTCATCAAGGATGACAGTAGCATTTCATCAAGGATGGTAGTAGAATTTCATCAAGGATGACAGTAGCATTTCATCTAAGATGGTAGTAGCATTTCATCAAGGATGGTAGTAGCATTTCATCTAGGATGGCAGTAGCATTTCATCCAGGATGGTAGTAGCATTTCATCAAGGATGACAGTAGAATTTCATCAAGGATGACAGTAGCATTTCATCAAGGATGACAGTAGAATTTCAGTTTGGATAGCAGTAAAATTTCATCAAGGATGACAGTAGCATTTCACCTTGGATGGTAGTAGAATTTCATCCAGGATAACAGTAGCATTTCATCAAGGATGACAGTAAAATTCTAACCAGGATGGTAGTAAAATTTCATCCAGGATGGTAGTAGCATTTCATCAAGGATGGTGGTGGCATAGCATTTCATCGAGAATTTTAGTGTCAATATAATAGCATTTCATCTTGGATGGTAATAGCATTTCACAAAGGATTACAATTTCATTGAGATGGTAACAGCATTTCATCTAGAATAGTCGATGGTCATAGAATTACATCTGGGGTGTTATCATTTTGCAGGAATGGTAGTGTTACTTCATCTTTTATGTTGGTCGAATGATCTCATCTGCAACAGATTTCTGTCTGAGATGGCAGTAGAATTTCATTTGAGATGGTTGTCATCAAGAATTGTAATATTTCATATGCTTGGCAGCTCTCGGATGAAATATCATTCCGTTGGAGAAGGCCGCGTCAAAGATAATTGTGGAATTTTATTCAGGTCGGCAATATAATTTAATCTGAGATATAGCAGTAGAATGTCATCTGAGATGGTGGTGGAATTTCATTTCGGACCAAGGATGACAGTGACATTACATCAAGGATAGAAGAATTCAATCAAGGATGATATTGGGATTTCATCTTAAAGGGAAGTATGGCAGTAGCATTTATAGGATGGAAGTAGACTTCCATTTGAAATGGTACCATACACAATATTTTTAGTGGAATTTCATTCATGGCGACAGTGGAATTAAATCTAGGATGGTAGCAGCATTTCGTCTTTGATGTGAGAGCATTTCTTCAAGGATAGTAGCAGAGTTTCATCCGAGGCAATGGAATTTCGTATAGGATGGTAGTGGTATTTTACCTGGGATGATAGTACTTATAATAATATTCCATCTAGTGACCTTCTCACTGTTAGTCAGAACTTTATCAAATATATAGCCCATGAAAATGAAAATTGTACCATCTGAAAAGTAAAACCACTATCATCCCAAATGAAATTCTGAAACTCTATGGTGAGATTTTACTGCCATCACAATTTAAATTCCACTGGTTCATCAAGTAATTCACATTGAAGTGGCACTGCAGTCTCACCATCGCATCAATAATTCTGCTATACTGGCAAGACCCATGGACCCATATCATCTTCGAAGTTCAAATCCAAAATTTAGTCTGCAAGGCATTCCTATACATGGGATATTATATGTACAATTCATCCTTGCAGCTTATAAAATTACAGTAGACCTGCAGTCTGTAATATTTAGAGCTTTTGTCTCTAACAAGAAGGTCTGGCCACTTATTGCATGTGGCTCATGTCACGATTTATAAAAATAAACACTTTGCTGTCCCATTTCATGGAGATTCAATCTTTGCAGCCGAGCATAGAATAACCTGACACTATTCATGAATTATAAAATTGGCAGGCAAAACTGCTTATTTTGATGAGATACATGATGAGGTACACTTTTTTGGACACAATAGCATGTGCGTGGGCGCACGTGTTGGCCATTTCCTCATTCCAAAGATAATGTTAAGTTTTTCTTCTTCACTAGACCTGTACGCTGGTGTTTCTGGTCGACTGGAGGGCATTTACCAAAGGAACAGTGCCTCTTGCTTCACTGGATCCATGCACGGTTGATCAGCAGCCCACGTGCTCCCAACTTGCACTCTGATTGGTTGTTGAATGTGACGTCATTCTGCTGAGCCGAGGGCATTCCCTGGTGGTGGTGATACCTCTGCTGAAAGCTCTCCACCTGTTATTGCTCTATATGTTCTCCAAGGGCCCACCTGCCTGGAATTACGTTTTTGGATTTAAGTGAGCTCTCCCCGGAAAAACAGGTGAGTCCTTCATTTTTCAACTTTCAATTTTTTTTTCTGTCTGTTTTATTATGGACCTTTTAAGTTTATAAATAAAATCTCTCTGGTTTCACAAACAGCTGCCAATTGAGAGATGTCAAGAAAATCTGTTTTCTGAGACATTGAAATCACCCTTGAGAATTAGGCACAAGGGACTAAGGAATGATTGAGTGTCGAATGAGTTCAGTCTGTCAGAGAGTGACCCAATTGATCCATTCTAAACAGACATGGATCTTAATAAGGCATTGGTTGATGATAAGGCATTGATTGAGGAGAAGGTCCTAAACAACAATTAACATATTCCTTCAAAAAGTTTGTGAGTTTGCAATATTATACAAAGACTTGGATCTTAATAAGGCATTGGTTAAGGAGAATGTGTCAAACATCAATCAACACTTCCCTTCAAGAAGTCTGCAATATAACAGGACATCTTGTGCATGTTTCATCTTTTTTTTTTATTCTTGAGGACCAGGAAGCCACTAAGAGGTTAGCTGGGCGTGGAATGAGTGTGGTTTGTCAGGGAGTGACCCAGATGCATGTTTGAATACAAATAAAGCTGTCGTCTGATCTGAGCAGCGCCCAGTGGTGGTCAGTGTTTGACCACTGCTATTTGTCTTCCACTTGCTTCTTTGCTTACTAGATTCCGTTCCTCAAGAAAAGACTGTCATCGGAAGCCCAAAGTAACCTGATATTCCTCTGCTTGTTAAACAGCCTAATACAAAGAAGGAGCCCAAATAGTCCTTAAATGTCCTGTCTTCTCATATACATTAATACCTTTGAACTTGCCCTTCAGACCCTCAATTCACCTTAGGACAGTTTTGGGTCTTCCTCACATTTGTTAGGTCTCCTCGTTTTGCTGTACAGTTGAAACTAATTTGGGGCCATGACACATGTACTTTGCAATATATTGACAAAACAATTTCAACTAGATTGTCACATGCAATGGGCATATACATTTTCTTAATTATATTTCAACAGTGCAAATGACCTATGCAGTTTGCATTGGTGTATAGTTGGGCCATCCACTTACTGCACAGTCCCATTTATAAGGACATGCAAGACTGCTCTGACTAGTGACTATTGCATAGTTGGTCATATTTTATGGCTCCTGAGCTTTGTCCATTGCTATAGTCCTTGCACAATGACATGTTTGATGACCTTGGGTTGTGGAAGGGTCATTTGGGGTTATTCTGGAGGCATCCATCAACAGGTCCTTGCGCACCCCAGTGGCCAATGCTCCAAATGTTGCTCCAATGCCCTTGCTGTTTGCGGAGGTCCCCTCGTGAGGTCACAGCGACGCCCTCTGTGTGTTTTATGCACATGCTTGATCGGGGAATGATCCAAATAGCTTTCTCATAATTAACCCGTTTTTATAGGCGCATGTAGAATGCACCATATGGCTATATCTAAGCCTAATCACCCTGCACTCGGGGCTATCACAATATTTAAGGAGTTTGTCCTTTTATCAGCCTGTTAACAACTTGTCCTACATGTGTATGCAGGCCAGGGCCATTGCTGGGCATCAGGTGGCAATTGGCATCATCAGGTGGGATCACCAAGTGAATATCATCAGGTGGGCATCATCAGGTGGAGATCATAAGGTTGCACCACAGGAGGAGGCTCAACTTGTTGCTCAGTCTCCTTAACTTGTTGCATCATTCTGGTGTTCAAGTTAGAGGGCACCCACTTGCTGCTTCTCCCCCCTGAATGCACACTTTGAGCAGTGTACTTATGGATTTTCCTAACCGCTCTACTTTATGACCAGTGAATACAGTTTGTAAATCAATAAACAGCATTGGTAGTAGGAGATCAATGAGTTTCGATCAACTGCATGGTGGCTGTTTTAAACTTGCTGGCGACTTCAATACACAGGGCGCACTGGCTGCATATGCTGAGTGATCCCAGTGGATGAAAGCAGCTTGTGGATGTCAGTGTCAGCTGCATACAGTGCACACAAGGACCATGAATGAGTTGATAGCTGTGGGTTGCAACCGAGATCTTCTGCCAGCCAAGGCTTATTGCAGAGGGGCCATAGACGCGCTCTGATTGACAAGGCCCTGACCCGTGGCACCAACAGACTGACTGAGTTGGTTCTGGGCGCCTAGCTCTTACTGCCAGTGCGCAACCACAGTGCGCAGTACCTGTGTTCACCCACCGTCCCTCCCGAGTGGCTGAGTGGTTTGCCGACCGACTGGACAAGCTGGGTCTCTGTCGTACTAGTGCCTGTCTCTCTGCATTTGCCATTTCACCGCTACCACGGTGCTTCAGGATCAGAGGACTACCTCACTAGCGCCAGGTAAATCCATTTCTTTTAACTGATGCACTTTTTCTTTTCACTTTCCTGGGACCATCTTTCTTGGAAAGTGCCCAGGTGCTATTGAGATCTCCTGTCATCAGGCATGGCTAGCAGATCTCATTCAATGGCAATGCTGCCACAGAGGCACCGACCACTTTCCTTTGGGGGAAGTTCTTTATCTTGAACTGTGTTGGTGCCTTATAGAGATTTCTCCAATTGTGCATTTGTGACTGGTAGCTATGTTTGATGTGTATGGCCAGTTAGGCTCATTGATCATAGGTATAACTAGCCCATGTGTATGGGCGCATAATATTTGTATAATAATTGAGTCACTGGGTCTATAGATTTTATTGGGAGTGTGCTCTGTGAGAATTTTTAAGTTGAATCCAATAGGTTTATGATTAGTGTGTGCTATACAATACTATATCCAGTGCTATACATATTTATGTAGTGTGCTATTTGCTGAGCTGTGGCCTCAGAGAGGTCACGTTGCTACTGGAGACAGAAATGGCGCAAACTGCCATCGACTTGTCTGCTGCACATGGCTTTTTCATAACTTTTGAAATTGTACAATTAGATTTTAGATTTTTTTTTTGCAAAAGACATCTACAGATAGTTGAAGAATGGTGCTGATGTAGACTCTAAGACTGAGTGCTTGAGTAGCAGGAATGTGGAGTTGGTTCTAAACCTGTTCTGCCATGCTTCATGGCCCATGGTGGCTGGTGGCACTGCAAGGACTGCCTTGCTTGCTTGGCCTACCTCCATGGCCTCTATAAGGCCTACCATGGTCTGCCTCAGTGGTCTGCTTGCCTCTGTGGCCTACCTCTATGGCCTGTTCCAGTGGCCTGCCTCAGTGACCTATGACTCCTGTTGAATGTCTCAAGCATATAGTGAAGCCCCTAGTCTCTATACAGTGAGCAGTAGTGGATATATTCTTTGGCAAACAGGGGTTGGACATTCTTTAATAAGTTAGATTACAGCTGTACAGTTTGTTGATATGGAAATATAGCACTGAAGTTTGAATCTTCACAGAACAAATGAAATACAATGTAGCTAGATATGTGATTCGGTGATTATAATGTAATTGATATAAATACATATTTTGTATGTGATTGAATTGATTCTCCTTGTACATGTACAACCATAATGCACTAATAAAATTACAGCAATATGGCAACTGACAATATACTAATAAGACATATTAATATAGAACACTTTCTATATCAGTCTTAGATTCGTTTTTTCTCTGAGATTCTACTCCATGGTTCTGCTCCATGGAATATTCTCTTGCCTGGTCTGTCCTTCAGTATCATGGTCCATGGCCCAGTCTGCTCCAATAGCTCCTGACTCCAGTTTTGCAGGCTCTTGCACCTCAGCCTGCATGGCCTGCACCGACTAACAACCCTCTTGTCCTTGTATACCACTGTCATATCACATATGAGATATATATACAGCTTTGTTGCTTCTTACATGTATGGTCCTTTGCAATTACACTCAGTCTTAGGTGGAGCACTGTTGCCTGACGCAAAAATTGCATTGTCAAATTGGTAAGACCAACTTGAAAGAACTTCCACAATGAGCCCTCTCATGTTTTACTTCAATTTACAACTGCAAGGTCATTTTTCACACTTGGCAAGTTTCTTATTTTGTCTTCAAGCAAACCTGTCTGGATATCTGCTTGGTCTGTTTAACAGAGCTTATTACATGTAGTAATACTAGTAAAGCACACTGCAGCATTATTGAAGTCATCTTGTAGACCTCTCCATTCAAGACATTTGAGATGTGTCAGATATTTGATATGTTTTAGAGATCCTGTTTTAATGAAGTTTTTAAATCTCTATTAAAGTAACTTGTGATTTCATTTGTCGTTTTCTTTGGATTGAAATGCACAGATCACGAAAGAGACCAATAATCTCTGACCTTAAATTAAACAGGACCTGCAAAAGATTATAATCAACTTGTCAATTAGCTGCTGTAAACCTCTCAGTGATTGGCTGCTGACTCAAGATCTTATAAAAGACTGCCTGTGATTGGCTGGGAGTCTGAGACAATGTGCTATGTCTTGCAATCGAGAGGCTGGTCAATAAGCTCAATACCTGTCACCCTGCAAGTTCATGTAACATCCAGGTTTTTGCTGCTCAGCTCCTCTAACTGTTTATTGTTGCCACGGAAACCAATGAGCACAACATGACAGCTTTGAGGCATTAGTTGTAATTCAATGGGAAGGATTGATTCCGCGTCCAGGCAACTTAGCTCAACTTCAATGCCAGTGTTTCACATGTTGCAGAAGGGTTTGAATAAACCGAAAAGCTGTGGAGTGGCTATTACTACCAGCCAACAGTAGCAATTCACTGAAGCATTGACTGCCATTGGTGTGCGGGGGAGGAGCATTCCACTACAGGGTGCACCCTTATACACTCACTCTACTCTGCCTGTACTCATACTGGGGGCACATACATTTACTCTTTAACTGCTCTCTAATTACCTTTTACCCCAACCTCTATACTTTAAGGTAAGCTCTATCAACTATACTTTTGAAAATATGTCTTTGACATTTTTTCTCACGACCTGTGGCCTTTGCAACTGGCACCACTGCACCTTGTAGACTGTCGTGAATTGCACACCTCAGTTGTATTATTATCATCCGTAGGCATATGTGTAGTGTTTTTCAGCAACTTTTTTTTACCAATCACCTTACAAAAAGTTTTGATATTTGGCATTAAAACTATTCCATGATTTTGAAACTTATATGTTTATCTTATTCTTAGTTCTTGTATGAATAAGCTATTCTTCCAATCTTAGATAATCCAGAATTAATCTTTGTGTACCAGTTTGTTTACATGTATGCAGATATTGATCACAGATATATTGTTATCATGATGCAATGAAATATTGCTACTTTGATGTCTTTTTTGGGGGTATGGTACATGATTTAGTGAGTGCATGCACCAAAATTCAGTTCCTGTAGTGCAAACACATACATCAGCAATAAAGAGCTATATGTCCTGGGTTCAGTAATTATTAAAACCCAACATGTAAGCTGATATAATATGTATAATATTTATGGATCTTGCCATTATGGTGGGAGAACTCACTTGAATAATTGAAGCCTACTTCTGCCATAATAGTCTATATATGTTGTTAGGTTATCGATATTTTTAACAGTAGTGTGTCACTGTCAAGTCTTGCAATAAGCACGCTGCAGTGGCCAACTACAAACTGAGAATTCGATTTATTGCTTAAGGTCACATGCAATGCATATATTGCATCTCACGTATAATGACATGGAGTCTCAACATGCATGCTGTGTTGGCTGCAGTGGCTTCATTGGCTGCATTTGCTGCATTGGCTGCATTTTCATGATGCTGTGAGCTGCATGGAGCTGTGAGATGAACTTGTCCTCATGAGGGGAGATCATGATTTTCAAAGTGCAAATTGGCAAACTCTGTCATCTCGTTATTATTTTTGCTGCAATTTCACTCTATTTAGGATGTTGCTATAATCATGACAGTTTAACTCTCTGGTAGCTGTCATGCTCTAATTGTACGGAGGTTAATCTGCATTGGATATTGAGTCATATTAAAAGTTATTGATATTTTCTTTATAGTTTGCCATCATAGATATATCCAATAATTGAAAATACGTTAAAAAAATTGTGTAAATGATTAGCTTATTTTGATCTACACCATGTCATATCCTATTGGACTTTCCAATTACACCATTGATTTAGAAAGCTAAATTGATACTTTGGGTCATTTACTTGTGACCCATTTTGTGACAGACGACACCATCAGTGTTTGCCGATCATTACGCTGTGATTGAGGGGTGGCTAAGGGTGGCTGAGGGGTGGCTGAAGGGTGGCCTATGGTGGTGGCCCATGGCAAGGGGATTGACCCACCCAGGACATCCCTGTGGATCAATGGCCAATCCCTGCAACCCTGCATGGTAATGATCAGGCAACAGGACAATGGCCCATGATTGCCATGGAGATGGAAAATGAAACACACAACCTGATAATCAATGGATTCATGTCACATCACAGCACAGCCACCAACATTGCATGATGGATATATACTGAGGCTAGCCCCCACTGAGATAACTGGTAGCTGAGCTAATCTAAGCTAACTGGTGATGAAGATAACTGGCTAAGATAACTGGTGAATGAGATATGTGGTGACTATGTAAACTAGTAAATGAGAATACTGGTAACTGAGCTAACTGGTCATGATAATTGGTGGCTGAGCTTACTGATGAATCTTGGGGGATCTACTTATTCTCCAAGGATGGATGAAATAACTGGTTACTGAGCTAAATGGCGGATAAGCTAAATGGTATCTAAGTCAACTGGTGTCTCAGATAACTGGTCATTGAGAACTAGCTCTAAGCTAATGGTAACTTATGAATGAGATTACTGGCTCAGCTAACTGGCTATGACTGAGATCACATTGCTGATAAGCTGTCTGTTACCTGGGAATGGGACATCTGGTAGCCAAACTAAGCTGAGGTAACCACCTAACAGGTGGATGAAGATAACTGGCTCAGCTAACTGGTAGTCTGATTACATTGCTGATTTAAGTTGTTTGTAAAAACGGTTACCTGAGATATGCATGATAACTGATTGGTCTGAGAGGCCTCGATTAATTTGTGACAAACTGGAGAGAGATAACTTGTAGTTTGCAAACTTTGTATACTGCTGGTTAGATTTAGAGAAGATGTACCAGCAGACAGTACCCTGAGTTAATGGCAGTTTCTTGGGTTTTTAGCACTTCTGCACTGTACATAAATATCTTTATAAGATATCACTGCATTTGTAGATATACTATATACTGTACTATATTAAAGTATGGGAAGTTGGAATAGGTACTGCACTTACCATACTTGTGTACATACAATGCATAAGAAATTGCTGCAAGGGCTATCATATTTGATATAGGTCGTATATCACATATCTTCCTTTTCAACAGTCTTTTATATTCGGAGGGATCTTGAAGAACCCAATTAGGCCTCAGCCCATATATCATATTAGAGGTTCTCAATTAGGCCTATGGGTGATCATGGCAGACTTGTGTGTTTAGCAATTTCCACATTTTGTCAACCTGTTACAACAAACTCATCTGGGTGGTATAATTGGGAGCTGAGTTTTTTTAGGGGGCCTGCCAAATTAGTTTGTGTCACGATATTACCATGCTAGCTATGGCAGGTGAACCTGGCTAGTTTTATGGCTGTTTTGTGCAATTTGAAATTTAGAAATAATGTTGCAGGTTTGCTCAAGATTGTGAGAGTTTTAGGAGTTTAGAGAGGAATAAGGGCTGTCTACAAGCTACATTTTTGCCCAAATATAGTTCTGTCCTATTTTTTTTCTTAAAAGTCAAATATTGAAGGAAGTTTTATTTTCCATCTATCTATAGCTCAGACCTTCAAGAATGTCATGCAGACAATTCGTGTTTTCTCTCTTTATCTCTGTAACTTTCTTTTGTGGAATTTTTTGGCTTGAAAAAAAAAATTGCTATGTAGCTTTACCTTTCTGTCCAACATGGCCTCTAGTGCCTTTGTAAGAAGTCAAGAATGGTTTCCCCATTTTTTGGAAATAGAACAGCAGAAACATTCCACGTGAGGAATGCCCTACCTGTAGGGTGAAACGAGGCTATGGGAGATACCCCACAAAACGTGACTCCCCCATTCTGACCCTTGACCTTTGCTGTTCCACATTTGACCCCTGCATTCCGTTGTGACCTCTAATGTTCTGACGTCTGCAAGAGCTTCTGTATGTCCATTGGGTGACCAAGCCATTTTGTCTCTGAGACACAAGAATGGGTACAGAAAAATAGTATTATAACTGTTTGCAGATTGGTGGCCCAAACAGTTTCAAAATTAACTTTCAACTTGGCTGTGTGGTGTCCCTGGCTTGAAAATGTTTTGTGTGTCAGCAAAGGTTCAACAGCTGATGCAGTGCTTATCATATCTAGCAGCAAAGGTGACAATAAACAATTTAACAAACTAATTAAATTACTTTTGGTATTTCATCAAATAAGAAGATTGGGAGATGAACAGAAAACTGTCGATGATGTGGCAAAGCCAGTTTTTAAATTGAAAATAAGAAAAATAATTTTTCCGGTGGACCTCCAATCTGCACAGAGCTGTAAAAAAATTAAGACAGACGAGAAATGGAAACGCATATACGCTGTTTTCCAAAATCAGTATAAAGACCTACTTTGATTGTATGCAAATGTAAGACACTTTAATTCAGGCTCCTATAAACTCACCAGAGGAAACTATAAATAAATGATAGAAAAAAATGTAGATTATAGCAAGCAGACAGCTCTCATTTTTTCTTATGTATTTTTATGCTGACTGATTCCTTAAGTATCTACCCACCATGTCTATGGGTCTGGCAGAGTATTCCATGGGGCCACTCATGCACGACCAGAGCTTCATGGTCCACTTGCTCTTTGCATAACTTGGAACACTTTTTATCGACAACGTTGTACAGCTGTGTCGTTTAAATAAGCACCCAATTCACCCACTGGCTTATCCTGATGCTTCTCTGTACAGGCTGTAGCATCAGGCTTGTCCAGTAAAACTATTCTACAAACTGAAGTTAGGTCATAAATATTAACGTTTCATTAATTTCACACATTAGACTGAGCTTTTTTGGGGATTATTTTTGGGTAATGTAAATGTCGAATTTTTCACACAATTATCTTTTCTAGATATGTTGCATGGAACACAAGCTGGCGATTCCGTATACAGAGCCATTGTTAGAACAACTAAATAAATGTAGTTTTACAGGGCAACTAATGTTTCTTTTTTCTTCGGTTTGGAGATAAAATAATTTACCCGTGTATTTTGCTACGTGTGAGTGGTTTTGTGGTTATTTTTAACTGACAGAGTCATATCATATTACATGCTTGAATCATAAGTTGTAAAGCATTCAATTGTGAGGCATTTTACACTGTAAGACCACACTTGTGCATCAAGTTGAGGTTTACCATAAATGGTATTTTGAAACTTTCTACACTCATGTTGTAGTTGGGGCGTTTTCTTTGCTAGACACAAGACATAAATTGCAATGACACCTTCAGAAGGCATTCGAAGCAGTATAGAAGCTACTGTTGCTGGACTCCACCCTCAAATTACCCCAAGGAATACCTTGACCTTCGACACATGGCATTTGGTATTACTGTCTATCTTGATACTGTAGTTGCTGCCTGCCTTATGCAATCCTCCATGTAACTTACTTGTAAGACCGAGTCGTGATAAGTGACTACCTTTCATTTGTATTTTGTGTATTTCTGTATATAAGTTTATTTTAGCATATTGCTTATGAAAGCATCCTCCTCACTCACACAGAGCTTGGCTTCACTTGGTTAGGAAGCCCTGAGTTATGAGGATGTATGAAAGTGGCATCTCCAAGAGAGACCATCCCCAAAGCAGACTTCTGTCCAAATAGCCATTAGTCACAGTAGACCCATACCCATCCTTCCATCTGAACTCAAGTTATTCTGGGCTCATTGTACATCAAATAGAGGTGGGTTTTATCCTGTGCTCTTTGTTAGGGTGATTGGAAGACACTCAGAAGCACTGAAGTTTTGTCATCATACACTCATCGTCACATGTATTGTTATCACCAAAGCTGGAGAATGCTGAGGCAAATGATCTGGCAATGTTCCCCAAAATCTCTTCCCATAGGCCTCCACTTCTGGATATGACTCTGTCAGTAAAAAAAACACAAAACCACTCACATGTAGCAAAATACATGGGTAAATTATTTAATCTCAACTGAAAAAAAAAAAAGATTAGTTGGTCTGTAAAACTACAGTTGTTCTGACAAATGCTCTCTATATGGAATCGCCAGCTTGTGTTCCAGACAGCCTACAGAAAAGATAATTGTGTGAGAAATTCGACACATTACCCAAAAATAAATCCCCAAAAGTATATCTATTTTACCTTCTCTGAGAATTATATATATATCATAAAACAGTCAGAGATTACCTTCTTTTCTAGTCTCTAGACCTTGAAGCATTCCCGACCTGCCTTATGTGTTCAGCCTGCTTTCCTCTTCTACTCGGTTTACAAACACTCAAAGTTGAATCGATGAACAAATATGATATTTGAGAAAAAAGTTGCCTGGCTCAGCTGACGGCCTGTGCATATATATTTTACCTATATTCCTCTCCTTGGCCTATATTATCGAAATGTACCACAGTCGCACCATATAGCCCATGCTAATCCAGAAATGAGTTGGTTGGAACAAGAGATTTCAATGTGCCTCTGGGTGTCTTCTGTAGCAATATCGTATCGTAATACAAATAGACTGACAGACCGACAGATAGACAGCTAGACAGCTAGACAGCTAGACAGCTAGACAGACAGACAGACAGACAGATAGATAGATAGATAGATAGATAGAAAGATAGATAGATAGATAGATAGATAGATAGATAGATAGATAGATAGATAGATAGATAGATAGATAGATAGATAGATAGATAGTGATAATGATTGACTGATTGATAGATTGATTAATGATCATTAATTGTATAATACATTATGACACTTACCGATCCGATTTAAAAGAAACAAAATATCCAGGTAGGACCAGAGGAAAATGACAGAGGAAAAAAAACCAGATGTTCATCTTAATTTAAAGCAGGGTTATGCAAAATGAAGTTACATAGCGAGTGAGTAATGTAATTTTAGGGAGAAAAGCTCACATTTATCATAGAAATCCGTGTCACGATTTGACAGGTCTTATTTAAACCTTTTATTCACATGCAGTTGTAGGACATTTGCATGGTAAGGCTTTGTCATTTCAAGTAGTTCACACACTTGTTGAGAATCAGACAACTTGGGAATGACAAAATTGAGAATATCATTGCAAATGTATTTCTATTTATTGGGCATATTAGAGTTTATTCATCCCATCGATACATCCATAATTGAAATAGATATATCAGCAAGGTTCGGATGTTATTTGGCACACAAGTTGCCTGAGCCGAAGCATTCGAACATATTGAGTGAACCTTATCATGGTTGTATAATTCTTAGGTAACGGGTGATTTCACTTTAAAGACCACATGGTTTTCTTATTGTCAGATTAGTTTTTTTGTTAATAGAATACAATTTACGACCCAATAAATACTACATGTAGGCTATGTACAATAAATAAATATTTTTAAAAAGCATATTTATAGTACATTACTGCATGACTCTGCATGGCGACCTCAATGTCACCTGATACTGTGCATGGCCGAATTTATACATTTGTTGTTTACCAGCAAAAAGTTACAAATCTAAAGTAATATTATTTCTTAAACTTAAGAAGTTTACAAGTAGTGAAACCATACAGTTTCCTTAAATATTGTTATGAAAGTTCATTTATAAATGGAATATGTACTTAATTCCTGGATATTGTAGTGTATGCTATTCTGTACTAGTGCTGCCACCACGATTGTTTGTACTGCACTACGGCGCCCTCTGTGAATAAAGCAAGTTGAATACACAACAAATGGCGACGAGGATGTTCTTGCACTTCAAGGAGTTAAGAAGCTCTAAAACTCGAGGATAAAACTCGAAGACAGTCCACAAAAACGTTGCAGCAGTTCAGCAAAACTGTCTAGAGTCGACGGTCCGGAAGAAATTCGGGTGAAAACGTTTGGTTCTATCGCAAAAGTGACTGAAAAGTGTGACTGGATGTGCAACCCAAGGCAAACCACGTTGTGAAAATGGCGCGAAATATTGTGAGTTCTGCTTCCATTGGGAGTTTCGATTGCCAGAAAGAAAAATGGCCTAACTACAAACGTAGAATTGAGTCCTGGATGAAGGTTAACAAAATTGACAATGCCGACAAGGTTGACTGTTTAATTGCTTCGATTGGCCCTGATGCTGTGGACTTAATGGTGACTTTGAGTGCCCCTGAAGGCATGGATAACAAAACGTATGCTCAATTGTGTGCATTGTTGGACAATCATTATGACGCTACTGTTAACGAGTTGGCGGAGTCCTATAACTTTGATCAAAGAGATCAAGCCGAAGGAGAAAGTGTAGCTGATTTTGTCGTTGCTCTGAAGAAATTGAGTATACACAGTGGTTTTGGTGATGCAGACCAAGTGAAAAAGAGGCTACGCAACAGGTTCGTGGCAGGTCTCAGGAGTCAAGCCATTAAAGACAAACTCTTAGGTGAAGGTAACGACTTAACCTGGGACAAAGCTGTTGAAATTGCTACCTGTATGGAGTCTGCATCAAAGCACAGTAAGGAAATGAAATCAACAGAAACTACAGTAAACAGAATCTCGAAGTCTAAAGGCAGAAATTATGGCGCTAGTCGCAGTGGTCCAAATCGCAGTAAAAAAGAGACTTTCAAAAATGAAAATCGTGACTCAAAGTGTTACAGATGTGACGGTGATCATGAAGACAGATGTCCGTATGAGAAAGCAAAGTGCTACAAATGCAAGCGTGTCGGGCACATCGCCAAGGCATGTAAGGCTGGAAAACAAGGTCAAGGTCATGGAAATAGAAGAAATTACAGTTCTGCGTCCAATCAGAAAAGCCAGAAGTCTCGTACTCATCATGTTGTTGAAGACGACAACTGCAGCCCTCTGTACCATGTGAGAGGCGTTGACAGCGACGAAATTAAAGTGACTGTTTCTGTGAATGAAGTGGATGTGAATTTCACTCTGGATACAGCGTCTCGCTACACGATCATCGGAGTAGATTTGTATCGACATCATTTCAATGATATTGTGTTAAATTCACCGGCACCAACTTTAAAGTCCTATTCTGGACATTCTGTGGCGTTAGTTGGTCAAGTGGATGTAAATGTGAAATACGGTGAACAATGTAAAACTTTGCAAATGTTGGTTGCAGAAGGAGGTAAAACTGCACTTCTTGGTCGTGATTGGCTTAAAGGTATCAAGCTGGATTGGTGTAATGTGTTTGCTACCACTTGTGGTACTACCGTTAATGATCTGATTAAGAAATACCCTGTGATCTTTGGTGATGATGTTGGTGAAATCAAAGGCTTTGAAGCGAAAATTGAAATGAAAGAAAATTCCCCAAAGTTGTTCAAAGCGAGACCAATTCCCTATTCGATGGTTGACAAGGTTAAAAGTGAGCTCGAAAATTTAGAAAATTCTGGAATCTACACGAAAGTTGAGACGAGTGAATGGGCGTCCCCCATTGTTATTGTTCCAAAGAAAACTGGAAATTTACGAATTTGTGGTGACTACAAGGTTTCGATTAACAGTAACATTCAAGATCAACCTTATGTCTTGCCTACGGCCGAAGACATCTTTGCCACGTTGGCTGGTGGCTCAAAGTTCTCGAAGTTAGACCTATCTCAAGCCTATGCCCAAGTTAAAGTTGAGGAAAATTCCAGAAAATATCTAACTGTCAATACAGTGAAAGGACTGTATCAAGTAAATCGTTTGCCCTATGGAGTTAAAACGGCTCCACACATCTTCCAAGGTATAATGGATCAGATTCTTTCGGGCATTCCTGGCGTATGTTGTTATATTGATGACATCTTGGTGACGGCTCCAACACAAGATGAGCATTTGCGGCGACTGGAGCTAGTGTTCGCGAGATTGACCGAGTACAATATTCGGATCAAGCAGGAAAAGTGTTCCTTTCTCGTGGATCAAGTGGTGTATCTTGGTCATGTTCTGGATAAAGATGGTCGCCGACCCGTCCCTGAAAAAGTTGACGCAATTCGAAATGCCAAAGCACCTGAAAATGTGGATGAACTTAGAATTTTCTTGGGAATGTTAAATTATTATGGATCGTATTTGGAGAATCTTTCGACGGTTCTCGCTCCACTAAATGAGTTGTTGTGCAAAAATGTGCCCTGGAAGTGGAGTGCCAAGTGTGATGTTGCATTGGCTCAAGCAAAGAAAATGCTTACAAGTGAAACTTTGTTGACTCATTACGACTGTAAAAAGCCATTGGTTCTAGCGTGTGATGCCAGCCCTTTTGGTGTTGGTGTGGTGCTCTCACACATTATCGACGGCAAAGAAAAGCCGATTGCATTTGGATCGCGGTCTCTCACCCAAGCCGAGAAAAACTATGCACAAATTGAAAGAGAGGCCCTGGCGATAATCTATGGAACCAAGAAATTCCACAAGTACCTCTATGGTAGAAAGTTCACTCTCGTAACTGACCACAGGCCCTTGACGACCATTCTAGGTCCAAAAACTGGAGTTCCTGCTCTATCGGCATTACGACTTCAAAGATGGGCGTTACTGTTGATGAGCTATGATTACGTAATTGAGTACCGCTCCTCCAAGAAAAATGCGAATGCTGACTATTTGAGTCGGGCCCCACTTGAAAATACTGCCCCACTTGAAAATATTGAATTGGATGAAAATTGTTTCAGCCTGGTAAATAGTATGCCAGTGACGGCGAAGAACATCGCTGAGAGTACCAGAAAGGATACCGTTCTCAGCCGAGTTTATGAGTTCACCTTGAATGGTTGGGCAGACCAACCTGATGAAAAGTTCTTGCCGTACGTCAGACGCAAGGATGAATTATCGTGTGATCAAGGATGTCTCCTCTGGGGAATGCGTGTAGTCATTCCACCAGACCTACAGTCAAAGATGTTAGAGGAGCTGCATAGTGAACATATTGGTGTGGTTAAAATGAAGTCCGTTGCAAGAAGCTACTTTTGGTTTCCTGGTCTAGACGATGCCATTGAAAATGTAGCGAAATCATGTGCAACCTGTGTGAGTCTAAAGAAAGACCCCCCTCTCTCACCAATTTATCCCTGGAAGTATGCTGAAAGTCCCTGGAAACGAGTACACGTGGATTTTGCGGAATACAAGTCGAAAATGTATTTCCTGGCAGTTGATGCTTTTTCCAAATGGTTGGAAGTGATACCCATGAATTCCACAACTACAGATAAAACAATTGATGTTCTGAGAGAAATGTTTGCGAGATATGGATTATGTCATGAGCTTGTGAGTGACAACGGTCCTCAGTTCATTGCAGCAGAATTTCAAGACTTTCTGGGTAAAAACGGTATAAAACATACCCTCACAGCCCCGTATCATCCTGCTTCAAACGGTGCAGCAGAACGGGCGGTGCAAACTTTTAAAGATGCTCTCAAGAAACACGCTCTGGATGACAGTGAAATGTCTGGTCACCAAAGACTTTGTTCTTTCTTATTGTCGTATCGTACCACTCCTCATGCATCGACAGGTGTGGCTCCTGCGGAGTTATTCATGAAAAGACAGTTGAGAACCAGACTATCTTTGATTAAACCTAACATGCAGTCAAAGATTGAAGAAAAACAAGAAAACATGCAGAAACAGCGTGATGTGAAATTGCGTGAATTTGAGAAGAAGGAAAGAGTACGTGTGAAAACTTGCAGAGGCAGTGAAGTGAAATATGTGCCTGGTGTAATAATTCACCGCAATGGTCCAGTCAACTACTTGGTGCGAATTGGTCGTTCTATTCGCTATGTGCATGTTGACCATCTGATCAAAACAAGTGAACCAGAACCTCTGGAAGATGATCGCTTTGTGCCCTCTGTGACCCCTACTCCCTCGGACCAAAATTCCCGACCAGTGCCCCAAAATCTCGCTCAAAAGGCTGTCGTTCCCCAAAATGTGCCTGGTCCTGGTCCCGAGCTTGATCTTCCCCCTGATCCCCCGATCAGTACAGCAGCAACGCCTCGCCCCCCAAGTTCCCCTGCTGTTACCCCTCGCAGAGCGATTCTGACGAATACCCCCCGAAGATCAACTCGAACCTCAAAGCCCCCTTCAAAATTGAATGACTATGTTGTGAATTGAAGACTGAAATAATTGTGACAGTGACACTCTGATTAATATGTTTAAGAAATTATGTTTTATTTTCAAAGACACTTTTTTATAATCAAATACTTTTATTTCAGATATATCAAAGACAATTCATATTTCAAATATATTCAAATATCAAAGACTATTCACATTTCAAAATATATTCAAATATCAAAGACAATTTAATTATCAAAGACATTTCAAGCAAAACTAAATTTGCTTGCCATATTGCAAATATATGTTTAAATGTTTACAGTTAGCCTCACAATGTGAAATATTGTTCTAAAAGCCAAGGTTACTGTGTTAAAAAACTGTTCTAATTTTGTGGTGATTTTTTGAAGATATCCACAATTGTGTTATGGACATTAAGTACTTAAAGTTTAAGTTTAAAGTTTAAGACTTTTGGTTGGTAAAAGTTTAAAGCGTACAAATTTTGTAAAATTTATCGTTTGTAAAATTAGTGTGGAGGAATGTAGTGTATGCTATTCTGTACTAGTGCTGCCACCACAATTGTTTGTACTGCACTACGGCGCCCTCTGTGAATAAAGCAAGTTGAATACACAACAGATATCATTTCAGGTTCACTTATAAGAAAGTCAGGCCATCAATGTAGGAGAGGAGAAAGTGAAATTGAAGATTTTTTTATTCCTGAACTTCCTTATATCCTAAATCATTTGATTACATCCAAACAACTAACACTGAACATAATTCATTTGAATTTTATACAAGCGAAAGTCAATACATTCGTGATGGTAATATCAAATCTATAAAACTGACTCATGTTCAGTGTTTAACTTAATTTCACCCAGAAATGCACATTATGGCAGTATTATATTCGACGTGAATCGATAGTATAGGTATTTCAGTTTCACTGTGTGCTCATAATATCACCAAAGTGAGAAAATGGAAAAAAATGAATTCTGATTTTCTAACCAGTCACCTTGATCAATGTGTTCGAATTCATCAATGTATAATGTTATATGATGTGATATAATATGCAATTGGAAAGTATTGGAAATGGTTTGGAGTGATATCTGTTAGATTAACGAGGCACATGATCCTGCATATCATTAGACACAGTATGGATAGGCCCACAACCATACTGTAATTTTGGAAATCGGTTAAAATCACCTGTTATGTAAAGACTATCTGGAGTTGAACTAAGCAAAGAAAAATAAAGCTGGAACAAAGACTCTTGGGGTTACACCCCAGGAATTTAATGCTTACTAGAAAACATTGCTTTTATTGCAATTTGCAAGAATTTAGAATTGATGACACGAGACATATGAGGAGTCCACGCAATATTACCCATTTTCGATTCAAGTGAAATAATTAGCTTGTCAGCTTACATACCGTGCTGCTTGAAAGTATGTGGAACAGATAATGTCGTTTGCGATTGGGTCAATGCTAAAGATCCTCAACGTGGATATTTGAGGTATGTAGTACACAATGGCTGCTAATTCTGCTCTATGGTTAGTTACATATTGGTCAAAATCTCTGATAAGTACCCTACTCCCTATTAAAATTAAACTACCTTGGATTTTTACATTAATTAAACCTCTACCAACATGTGATGCTACCATTGGCCATATATATAGGAACCGAGACATGCAGATCATGCACATTCAAGTTTGTACTAAAATTCTGAGTTCTCATGCCTCAGACATTAGATATATAGTGTTAGTCTCAGTGCTCATAAATTTAATTTCAAATGAACTCGTTATAGTATTTGCTCAGACATGTTCCTGAATCATCAGACCATGTTACTTGAAGGAACCTCGTTCTTCTTGGGAAATGGCCATTGGGACCCATTTCAGGACCCTTTTGAAAATATGTTATTAGGCAAATAAACATATATCAATCTATACTTCATGAAAAGGAGCCCACTTTATAGGAAATCTTTGGTTCATATGACCAGTATAAACTTAATTCATTGATTTATTTACACTAATGGTTGTAATCCTCTTTCCTATTGAAAGAAAGTTCTTCAACCCAAATGTTTTCATATCATTTCATTTATGTTTCTTTCGGGGAGTAATCTATCTGATAGTTTATTGATATATCTAAAATCATGATTAGGTGACATATCCTTCGTCTGATTCTGGAGTACACTACACATGTCCAGGCCTGAGCCTATTTCTTGCAAGGAGTAAATATACTACATTTTAGTTCACCTATTGTTGAATCCAGCCCATCACATTAAATGTGGCACCGATGACAGCAACCTGAATGGGATGAGACAGAGAAGAGTAGATAGAGAGATAGAGCGAGAGATATGCGGTGCTCCGCAGCTTTTCCGATCTCTTCCATGTTAATTTTTGGCCTGAGGGGGGGGGGGGCATGGCCCAATGCCCCCCCCCCTAAATACGCCACTGGATAGATAGATTGATGCTATATAGATAGAAATATAGATAGATATATAGATAGATAGATAGATAGATAGATAGATAGATAGATAGATAGATAGATAGATTACACTGCTATATCTACAACATATCTTGACCATAGAAGGCGTAACTATTTCTCGTGCAGCCACGTGATTACGTGTGAAATCGCGCTGGTGTTGTGATTTTGGGAACACGCCGCCATTTTGTACCATTGCTAAGTCAATGGAGGTTTGGATTCGGGGCTCCAGGACACTTTTAAAACCACTAAAGCACTACGGATTGTATCGCGGAGTCTTAAATGGAATGTTTACCTTGGATTCCACCATTATCCAGTCGATTGACGACATAATATATCTTCAGTTAAGGCGCGTCGAAGACAGCAAAATGTGGCGGGAATCGGCCAGATGGACGTCTTCGGCCACAATTTCTGGATTAATCGCAGGTATGTTTGGTAACAATGGCGGGATCCAAGGATTAGGTGCAGATCTCGACATTGTTGGGCCCATCCAGTGTTGTCAGGCTGATTAAACAGTGTTACGGACCTCGGAAAAACCCGACCCCGTTACATTGTATTGCCGTACAAAATGGCGGATGTTTCCGGAAATAGTTTTAATGTGCTCGGGGACACCAGAGAGCTGGAAAAAGGAGAGCTCCACTGATGCCTGCTATTCAACAACCATGATCCTCATGGCTTCATAGTCTGATATTTGAGGGAGGAGTATTTCCATTGCCCTTAGTCACCAATACAAGGGTCATTGAGTATTCACGTTGGTTCTTGCACTAGTAGCACAGACAAGCAGTCAACATTTGCAAAAGATCATGATATCTAGTTCAAAGATCTATTTTGGAATATTTTTATGAATGGAATGTTTGTCCTCTTCCTGATTCCTGCGTTGAGGCTTTTCAAGGGCAAAGGGTGAATTTGTGGATAACCCCAAAACCTCATCTCACCCGGGCTGGCCGGGCCTGACTGGCACTTAGGCTGGCACTCTCTGGCAGGGCCCTTCTTCTCTCCATGGGGCTGTGCCTTTTCTTGAACTCTCCTGTGTTCTTTCATCCATGTCCTCCTTAAGTCAATGTGACTGACACAAAAATGCCATTTTTTATAGAAAATTCAAGTTTCCAAACCACAAGTTACATATATAATACCACAGGGGCTATATATGCATGAACTGGCATTTTGTGCCATTTTATTAGACTATTTTAATATTTTACAAGAAATAACAAATAAATATTGAAAGAAAAATGTTGCGCAAAGATGTTGAACAAAATGTTGCTCTTGGATGTTCGCCTCTTCAGATACTTTCAGTAGGTCAGGGACGTAAGGTGTTTTATTTTCGATACGTTTTTATAATATCGTATGTATATGCCTGGCACTTCAAGACAGTGGACCGTAAAAGCACAGAATAAAGGGGAAAAGGCTGATAGAACAACTATTAATGGCAATTTCTCAAAGTTCTTTGTAAGGTGAATCCCATGGCTCAACAATTGGATCATGTACCTTGGAGTGGACTAGAAGTCTTTTCATATCATCACTACGTCTGCCTTTGGAAGGTATTCAAAGCAGTTATACTCTTCCCAGGAGTGTCTTTTTTTTTTAAAATATGAGACAACTGAAGAAAAACCTGGTGCCAGCAATGGCAGGCCAAAGATATGCTTCAGTCATTGTTCCCTAAACGTGACATATATTGGTATTCCCCAAAGCATTGGAACTGACAGATTATTTAAAATAGCATGCTACCTATATTATTGTCTGCTATACAAGAAGGCTTCTCAATAACAATACTGAAAACATATTACATGTGCAAATAGACGAGTAAATTATGATTAAGTAGATTATAGTCACCTTATTTTAATAGTTGATTTCAATGTTGCTTGCATATCAATTTTCAGGGCAGTCACAGTAAAAGACATCGGTGTATGTCACTCTAAACTAAACCCAGCTAGATTTTAAATGCAAGGTGTGCATATTTTCCATAATATATCAACTGCAGTAAGGGGTCCCAAGTTCAACTGATGCAACAGTAAATCAACAAATAAATTGATTACACCTGAACACTTATGGGTTATATATAAATATGGATACAGTTTTTTTTAGCTTATTAGTGAAGTAATTTAATTCATGCTTACAATGTTGAAGGCAATGTGGAAATCATGTTTGAGGTGCCAAGTCTATTAGAATCGTGATACATGCATGTAGTTTGATTTTCATGTAATTGGTTTAGCCAAATAAACCCTGCTACTATGTGTATAATTTTTGAGCCATTTGAGATATGCATGGACTGCACAAGCCATTTCTATTTATGTGCTTTCCGTCTTGAGAGGTCACTTCCATGCATTGATATCTGTATTTCTCCAATTGAGTCTTTACTGCTGTCTACAAAATGAGAAAATTGTTTTCAATTTCAGTCAGAAAGCCAATTTACTTGTCTTGGGCTAAGGGAACGTGTGCATGTGACTGTCGCTCGAATCAGCACCAACTCCCACTCTTGACAAAGAAAGGACACCCATGCATGGAAATACAACTCACTCAGATGTGATCTCTATATTCATGACACATTATAAACGTGTTCTCCTTTTGAGATCAGATTCACTTTAGCCGAAATTCTTCATTAGCTGTTTTTGAAAGCTTCAGTTAATTCTGTCACATACTTTCTGGAAACGTGTCTGTAAGGTTAATAGATTTGGGAGTTTTCAGTGCATGAATGCGAAGCAATAAATTGTTCAGGTAGATAGATGAGTATCGTACCCTGAACAAATAAACATTTACAATTATACCAATACCACTCTCTCTCAGTAGCATGCCCAATCCTGCAGTGCATCGATAATGTCTAATCTGTGGATGAGCAGTGAACGTGCATTAAGTAAATGCAATAGTGAACTGCAGTTGTGAACTTCACCTGAATTTGTAGTAAAATTTGACACTGCATGAATGACACCTGTGCAGTATTTGTCAGTATTTGTCAGGAGGTTGATATCACGGAGCAGATTATAGTTGGACTGTTGTTTGACTGCGGCAAAGAGGATGCAACAATCAAAAGCTACTTTAAATTGCTCAATAATAGTTCAATTCAATATTACAACCTCTGTGTTTGTTTTATTTTCACAAACAAAAATGAGATAAACAATGAAAAAATCCCAATCTAAAAGGCAAACAAAAAAAAGGTACAGACTGTAGACATGCCCTCTGCTTTTTGTTTAGTTTTTGTCTAATTAAGCATCTTTTCTTTTTTGTAAATGTGTTTAAATTGGAGTTTGAAAAGTACCTGGCAATTTGCATTATTTCTAGCAAAGCAAAAAGCAGACAACAGGGTGTGTAACTTGTTTTGGGATTTCAATTCTACAGCTTGGATTCTGTTTACAGATCAAAGTTACTCTCAGCTGCAGTTCCATGAGCACGAGATGGAATTCTTGGGTTAGCTCTGACGAAGAGAATGCTTCATGCTGGAAGTTGCAATTTGGACAACATTTGCAGTTAAGGACATATAAACAACCTTAGAGTGGACTCTTGTCAATTCGAAAAATATTAGAGGTCATTTGCAGGGCTTATTTACTCACATATATAAACCCCTAAGCACTGCATGGTCGTAGTGACCTCATACTGACCTCATTTTCGCCTGGGGTATTTACTGGGCAGGCGCGGTCAAGTATGAAACATAACTTGAAAGAGTAATTCCTAATTCTGATCCTTAAATTCAGCTGGGCAATAACAAGATCGCTTTTGACAGAAATGAAATATGGTGTCATGACCTGAACATATTTTGACAAACAGGTTATCATAAGTTAGTCATCAAATATGTGCAGCTTTCAGAAGAGCCAATATGGAATGCGATTACTATGAGAAGAATATGTTGGACCCTTAAAAGGTAGTCACTGTCGGGTGCAAAATAATGACTGCAGATATAACCTTGGGGAATAAGCAGGATACAAAAGCCAGTGGTATCAGGCACAAGAAGGAAAATGGATATATCATACCATGCTTTACGGACATCAGTGCAATAAGAGACATTAATTTTGCTAAACATGAAACTAAATGAATGATTTGGCATAATGAAGAAAATAATATTATTGTGAAATAATTATGTTTATGCTTTTCAGGCTTGTCTCTTTTGTACTGAGATTGCTATTTAAAGAAAATTTAAGGAGGACCATGAGGGAGAAGTAGAGCATACATAATTCTATTTCATACACAAAAGTATATAATGCATTTACAAAATGGTATACAATAAGTGAGAACAGATATCACAGACGTTCATAAAATTGTATGAGAACTTTTGTCATGATGTCTTCCGAAATGAACCTGTTAATTTCCCACATCAGTTGCATTTCTATAGCCTAATGAGTGATTATTTAGTCAATGAATTAGTAGTTGTTCAATGTTCATTCATTCACTTTCGATGTACTCTTCCTCAAAACTCCTCTTCAATTGGGATTAGCCAAATGCATCCATAATCATATACATATCCTGATGGTGTTGAACAGAGTGAGGGTTTACATGGGCATGCAGTATATTGATGACAAGTATAACTATTGATGAATTATACGGATAAATTACTATTGATGCATGTGTGATCTGTTCTATAGTGAAGCATTTTGGCCAGTAAATAGACCATGGAAAGGTGGAGCACATTATTACTGCTTGTTACATAATGGCTTCATTGATCCCACCCCTTTCCAATAGGCCCACTCCTGTGGATGACTGGTGGAATGTCAAATCAAGACATTTTGTAAATTCTTTTTTCTTTTTTCAGTTGTGTCAATCTGAATGATTTTTGATAACATCAAATTAACCATGCACGGTGGTTATTTTGGGCTGCAGAATTTTGAATTGGTTCAATTTCAGCCCCGGTACAGTGGCATACACTGCGGTGTTGTGCAGAATAAAAGTATAGGCCCAATTCTTCAAAGAAATCGTCTATACTGAATACTTCATCAGCTAGCAATTATACAAGTTCTATGAACTTATTAAGTAGTATATATATTCTAATCCTACTTATCATGAAATGAAAGTGCTAAAATGAGAAACCTGAGTTTGTGAAAAATTACTTGATCAATTAGCACAAAAATGGTGCCTTGACCCAATTATGGTCTATTTTCAACTGTTTATTTCTTTACCTTTATTTTGGAGTGCATAACTTAATATGTTTTTTTTTGGGTCACGGATAAGCCACAGTTCCCAATGCAAAAGTGCACACATTGCTATGGTGTTATAGACCTGTGTTTCGATCTATATATACATGTATATAGGTTCATGGGTATAATGTGCTTTTCAAGTTAATATGACTAAAAACGTTCCTTTTGCAAGTCTTGATCTATTGCATTCGACTGAAGATGCTGATTACGATAATTAGGTCATTTAATTGCTAAATAGGGATTATATGTGTTTTTCTTTCATTATAAAACTGGTGTATATTATAATCAGTAACATATAGATACAGGTATATATCAAAAAGAAATAAATACATTTATGTAAGGAATTAGATAGATAGATAGATAGATAGATAGATAGATAGATAGATAGATAGATAGATAGATAGATAGATTGGATAGATTGGATAGTATATGTAATTATATGTAATTATGTATAATATTCATTTGGAAATATATACACTAGAGAAGAATCGACTGATTCCAGTATATTAGATATTTTATTGTCCGTTTGTGGAAATCTCATGCCAATTAGATATACATTTGAAGACAATTTGAGATTTCATGTTTTCAGTTTCATTATCATTTTTTGTACTCAAACCAGCTCCATACTATTTGTAAAACTCACTACCATCCTCAAAGCAATTCAGCATACTGTTATCATCCGCAATGTAAAGTTCATACCATCCACAGTGATATTCCATGTAAACCTGGCAATGTGATTATGCTACTTTGAGTCGTTTAAAGGTCTCATGTCATTACTGTAGTGACATTATCCACATTAAAATTGACTTGGCCTACCCTAAATTTGAGCAATGCATGTTCAATGACCATTTGCTTCAAATGATTAATCAATCCTATAGATCTGGAAGGTGTAATGGAGTATGGCAGGGCAATGCAGTCTCACCCATAACTACTCATGTAGACATTTTCACAGATTTTTTGAATGTTTTTGGTCTCGCTAACTGTCAGATTAGGCCAATAGTATTAACTTATGAATGGCTCATGACACTAGAGACAAAAGAAAGGGAGCATAAAAAACACTTGAGGAGGTATATTATCAACTTATGGTATTTAAATGTTTTTGAAAAAAAATCGTCTTAGAAGCCTGTCATAATTTGTCATATATAATCGAAGATCTAGACTTAACCAACCGAGAATAAATGATTTTGTGTATTTGCAAACCATGGAAACTTAAAAATGTGCCAAAGGAGTGTAGTTTACTGATAAGGTCATTTCGCTGATGTGGGGGTCATTAAGGTCTCACAGAAACATAAAACATTCTAACCGGAAGTTACACGTGATGTCAATTCATGTAATGATTTTGGATTGCCTTCTTTGTTAGGGACACTGGAATCCATTGAACTGCATCTAGGGCAATATTTGCTCTACTAAGTGTGGATTGCAATGTTTTCACAAACTTCAGACAAATAGTCTGTCAACTTCAATGTTTGATGAGGGGAACCACTACCTGTTGAAGGCAAATGGTGTGCTTGAGGACTAATTCAAGCAAATAGCCTGCAACTCAATTTTCACTGGCAAATAGTCTTGGAATAGCAGTCTATTTGTGTTACTTTTACTTGTTCTTCTGAATAAACATGAGGTGTTTGCGGATGCTGTAATGCATGTGCTGCATGTTTACTTTTAAATAGTTGTTTTCTGGGGACTGCTGTAACAATGTTGTTTGTGGTAAACAATTCACAGATAGATTGTCAAAAGAAGGATAGAACATGTTTGCAACATTCTGAAAGTGCAAAAGGGTGCAACACTCTGATATCAGGTGTCATGAATGGGCCTTGATTATCAGCTGCTCAGTGTGAATTCTAATGGATCCAAGGACAAACAAAAGTTTGTTTGGCCAAATGACATCCCATCTGAGTTGCCACCAGTAGCAACCAGGCAACACCACAGACCAGCAGCCTCGAAGCAGGTGGCTTGTTGCAGAATGAACCAAGACTGTTGTGATCTGCAAGTGACCTGCCCAAACACAGCATGGTCGCCACAGTGCAGCCCGGCATGTCACGTGTCACCTTCTGCCAGTTTTGTTTACCAAAACAGACATTACCATAGTATCCAGTGCCACTCTTTTATTTTGACTATTTATTTGGCTCGTTTCTAAGTTGATGATTTATTAACAACGTCCCCCGCCGAATACTAGTCCGTCATTTCTGGCTGCCCTACCCTAGCAGCAGCGTCCTTCCCAGTCAATACAGCCTGCGACAGGTACCAGAGTGAGCGCTGCTTGATCAAGCCTTGATGGAGTTGATCAACTGGTCCGACCACTGACAGCAAGCCACTTGTCGGATGGCACAATTAGATCGATCAACTGGCTGGTTACCTAGCACATACACACATGGTTCTCTTGTAGCACCAAGTTATTTGCTGCATCTATCTATCTATCTATCTATCTATCTATCTATCTATCTATCTATCTATCTATCTATCTATCTATCTATCTATCAATCTATCTATCTTATCTATCTATCTATCCATCTATCTATCTATCTATCTATCTGTTTATCTCTATCTATCTATCTATCTATCTATCTATCTATCTATCTATCTATCTATCTATCTATCTATCTATCTATCTATCTATCTATCTATCTATCTATCTATTTGTCTATCTATTTGTCTATCTCTCTATCTGTCTATCTGTCGATCTATCATCTGTCTATCTATCTGTCCAGCTCAGTGTGGTTCCTGTCTGCTTCACCGAAGGTCTGGCCCTTTATGAGCAAACCTCAGCTGGATATCATTAATCGTCAAATTGGCAGTCCCTTGTATCAGTGTCTGTGCTTGGCAAACAAAAGATTCCTCGTGTGAGGGAAATGTGTAACATGTCGAGGACTCTCGTCAATCAACCATAGTGGGCACCCAGAACTGGGCTTAGGGAGCTGCACTTACCATATATATCCCTCTCTATCTATCAATCTAACTATCTGCTTATCTGTCTATCTATCAATCCCAATAGTTTTGCTACTTTGACACTCAGGGAGACTGATTGAAAATGGTTTGGATATCCACATCTTTGCCAGCTACGCAATTGCCTATAAATTACATTAACATGACTTAATGTAAGATAGATAAATAGATAGATATGAAAATTGCAGTCCTCCAAGCTCTGTTCTAGGAGCTCAAGACGGATGATAGGTCTATATGGGAGTGGAGAGAGTTCGGGAATCGGGAGTCCTCAAAATGTTACACATTCACACCATGTGAGGGATCTTTTTTTGCTTTCCCAGCACAGACACACACACAAAAGAGGCTGCCACACAAAGTCTCATCAAGATATCATCCAGCTGTGGATTTTTGTCTTAAAGGTCCACTTGAAATAAATTTGATTCACAACCCAGGATTTGAACCCTTGAAGGCAATGACCTTTAGCAGAGGATGGGCCTGGACAGTAGCCCCATTCAGCCACCCTGCCAATAAAACATTATGTTGCCCAATGCCTGAGCAGAATTTCGAACTGGTTCGATTAAAGCAGGACATTGATTGGGTCCCATACTGCAGACCATGCCCCAGTCTCCTGTGAGCTCCTGTAGCTGCACGTTTATGGATTACTGGTTTTCTCAAACCGATATCTGTTGCTAAGGGGCAGGATTTGTTTGCAGTGTCACTAGCCGCCAGTCCAGTCCACTGTCAGCTTCTGCACCCGATCCATTTATTGACTATTTCTTTTATTTGCCCAAATATTTACTTTTTTGCAACTTGTTACTCCTGGAACCCGCCTTCTGTTTACCCGTACACAAAGTCAGGGGATTTTCGCTCTGTCGTAATACCAGTTGATGTCTGTTTTCCCCGTTCCCACAAGGGACCTCCTTAGCAACTCCGTGCTTGTCACAATAAAAATGACATTCTTGAGTTCTTTGCAAACTGCAACCTCATCATCTAAGACATATTTGGCATTTCACTAAGAGAGTAGCAATTTTAAGAAGTTACAAATCTCTGAAGTGCAAAATTTACTTATATATCAAAGTTTATCTGTTGACACACTTAAATGTGTGATTTGGTAAGTTAATTTGTGACATTTATCTTAAAAAACGTTTGACTGTTTAAAAAAAAAAGTTGACATTTCACCAGTCTGTGATTCGGAGTCAACAGCCTATACCAGAACATCATTTGTGAATAATTTGTTAATTCATCTTCAAATGGGTTATAACTTGCCACACCAACAGCAGTAGACCACTGTGCATCCCACCCAGAGGCCACCAAGCCCACTGAGTAGAGGCATCAGTCGTGTCTCGCAACCAGGCCTTAGTGACAATGTTAGGTGCGGCATGTCTGGTATAGCATTGTAGCATTGCTACCACAGCAAGGAAACGGACTACATCTAAAATTAGCTACAAGATGAATTTGCTACTTTTATAGCACATGCCATGTTGTTTGGATCATTTTTACAGTATACTTTACACACGTATATATACAAATATATATATTTACACTTATACACTTTTTATGAAGGGATTTATGGACATCAGGGATACTTATTACAATAAGCATTATAAGATAGGTAAGGCTTTTCTAATCTCCTTGCTCATTTCACTTGTCTCAGCTATTTTAACACTCGGCATGTTATAGGAACATTTAGGCCTTACATATATCTGTCTTTAGGAAGTGTAAATGTAGCTTCCTTTGGTAATGTATCGCTTATTGTATCCAATGCCTTTTCATCTGCATACCAAGAAGTCAAATTTGTCGTTAACAAGCACACTATTGTGACAACAAAACATATATCTATAGGGTTATAGGCTATTATACATATTATATTGGGAATTCCATTGCAGATGACTTGCAAATTTGCTAAATGTGAATTTCCAGTTATTTCCTTATAAATCCCACGTGATCAATAGCTTCAGTTTCTGTTGAGTGCATGGTTGAGAAATTTCTCAGTTTATTGAGAAAACGTTTGATATTCACAAGCAGATGTTTTTGTGTGAGCAATTAGTCATTGCATGTGGTGATGGGCATTTCACAAGCAAGACAATGTACCGACTCAATATGACTCCCAATAACTTATGTGTCCAGTTATTGATAGGTGGTCAAGTGACACACTGACTTTTCCCACGCGCAGATCATGCACGAGACTGTCTGCAAGAGAATCGATGGCCAGCTTGTATTGTGTTGCATATGTATATATATAGATGTATGATTGATCAAGGTAGGCAAAATGGACAATTATAAGGTAGTACAAGAAACTACATTAGGTAGGCAGTATGTTATGGTGCAGTCTCCTTATTATGCATCCAGCTTATGATGTTTGGTAAGATGAGAAATAGATAGGCATTCGTGGGTGGTTACTGGTTAGGCCTGCATCACCTTTTTAGGCCGGTGTATAGACAAGTTTGATTCGTCTGTGAATTTTTCAGTATCACGTCTTACTTGCAAACCCCAGGTACAGCAATGACGGCATCTTCAATGCATGACATCAGAAACTTTATATTCACTGATATGAATTCAAGCTGGTCACCCAGATCTTTCTCCTTTTTACCAAAAGTGTGATTTGCAAAGCCAGAACTTTTTAACAGGTTTCTTAAGATGTACATAAGTTGATGTTGCAGTACATTTTTCAGGTTTTGCATACTAATTTATTTCAAATGGTGATCAATCAATGTTAGGTTGTGACGCTGGATCAGAATTCTAATGTGGAAAAACTTGACCTATATTTGGGTAGGCTGGTTAAACAAAAATAGAGCCTGAAAACAGAGCAGTGTTGTATTTAGCCTATAAGCCTGTAACATGTGCACTTTTGTGGTGTGAGGTGCAACAATGGGAGATGGGGATGAAAAAAAATACCTATTTGGATTTGCAAGTGCTAAAAACACCAGCTCTCTGGGAATGATGAAGTGATAAACTGCAGTTCAAATGCTCATGGAGGACTGTTTGTTCAACTTGACTTTTTTCAATGGATTTACCATTCTGTTGATTTACCACAACTCTACAAAGATGATTGTTGCCTGTATATGGAGTGTCATAAATGGTCCCAAGAAGTCTGTGTGTACTAAGTGGAACATTTGATATGATTTTGGTGTCTGGATAATGACAAATGTCACTCTGACCAACAGTGTCTAGCACACGTGGTACCGTCAGCATTTTTGTGTTTTGGATTTCCGAAGTTCTTTAGCTGAAGATATTGCACTTGATCACTGTGTGTGCCTGGATTTTGAAAGTGATGGACTTTTCACTGGACGTAAAATGATTTAGGGAAAACTAAATGTTGCTGATTTTGTACAAGCATTTTATTCAGCAGTTTGTTATTTACATCACATGAAAACCTTGGTTCAGAATGCACATATGACATTTATCAGTTCAAAATGCGTGTATGACATTTGCCTGAATCCATGCATATATATACCTGCAGTATCACCATTTCTGGTAGATGTTCTCAATAGGGCAATTGACACCATCGTTTCAGGCCTGAGGCTCCTGTGAACCATGGATCGATCCTACTGTGATCATTTAATGTGGTTTGGTGATTTTGATTGCTGCATTTGATGCCTGGATTTGATGGCTCCTGACCCTGATGATGCCCCACCTTTGATGTCAGCAGCAGTACCATTGTGGACTGCGATGTGACCACCGTCACGCTTGAGTGAGTCATTGATTTTTAGGTGATTGACCTATAGATTGGAGTTCGGCAGTGAGAGACTTGCATTGGAAATAAGGGTCGCCTTAGAAACAATGATAACCGTATTCAAGCAAATCGTTAAACCGTCCTCCCTTCCGGGAGTAAAGCATTTAGGTATTGGATTACCAGGGTACTGTGTGCTGTAAGGGAGCATTAAGGTTATATACATAAACATACAAATCCAAGAAGTCCGCATTTCTATAACTGTATGTATGCTTTTATGTTTTCACATAGATCTATCTCATGCATTACAACTTTTTCAAGCTACACAATTTTTTTCAAGTCCAATTTTTGTCGCACAAAAATCAATAGACTGGCACCAGCATGATTGATTGCTCAGTATGTGTAACATTATATTACTACTACTAGTAACGTAAAATGTGAATGGACTGCACAGTGTACGATATTATAAGCAAGGCAATTATTCGATATTCTTTATCTGGGGCATAGCATCAGCCAAAAAAAATGGAACAAAAGGAAAAAATAAATAAATAAAAGAGAGAGAAGAACAAAAAGGTATACTGATGTCTTGATATGCAAATAAGATTATTGAAGCCAAAATAAATAGCAAGTTAATTCAGAGAAACAGTTGGCAGTGTGTGGGACTTGCTTCACTGCCCTCTGCTTGACCAATGAGTGCCACAGGTCTGGTCTGTTTCCATAGGCCCACATGACATTCATCACAGTCTGCACATGTGGACGAAACAGATATTTACAGATTAGCCACAAATCTAAAAAACCAAAATCATTCCAGATTGGTATGGTTTCAATTTGGTTTGCTTTGGATTATAGACGTGTTTGATGATTAGTTTGTACATGGCCCTTCTGTGATGGGGATGTTTAATGGAAAGATAAATATAATCCAAATGTATGTAGATCTGCAATGATGATGTGTTGGCTTGTAAAGCCCTCCCCTAAATTAACTTGAAAGATTTGTTTTAGAGCTATCAAGATTGACTTTAAATTACGATTTCTAACTTTTAAAGCTTTAAACAAAGGCAAATCAAATGATAGGTTATGCGACTCTCCTTTGCTTATATCACAGTGGCTGCAGTGAATGATTATCTGCGGATTATATTATAGTCAAAATGTAAACAAATCCACAGTAACCACGTTTGATGATATGCTCATTCTGTTCACAACTGAGTGTAAAATGTAAAGAACTAAAATCATTAAATAGTTCTGCAGAAGATATCAGCGTCATGCTACAAGAAACGTGTGTGCAATACTGTGCATATGATGCAGTCTGTATGCAAAAATCAACACTCAAAGTTTCACAAAAACAGGGCATCTTTTTATTTTTTTTGCTTTTTTTTTAAGAGACAGATCGATAAATGTAGACTTGCTTGTCTTGAAATAGATTTCACGGGGATTTGAGCATTCAGACGGCAATCGTGCACTGTATAAATGCCAAATTAGACTGATGATACATATGTTTGCACACCATTAAACTGTTGTCTGACATAATAATTATCATCATCAGTGACATAGGCCTACAGCTGCCTAGTTAGGGGTTTCATTTATAATTAACTCAATATTCAAATAATTGGTTCCATAACGCATGCACTAGCAATGAAGGAATGAGGCTGGAATTCACTATAATGACAATATATTGTATTATGAGCATCAGACATCATTAAAAACATGTTAAAATTAATTCATACAAACAGAGGTTTGCAATACAAAAGGTCTCATATTAAAATATATAATTTACACGGAATCCTATTGTTCTTTCACGAGATAATGGCCAACATATATATAGTCTTGTTGTGAATTATAGATCAATGCTTTTGAAAATGAGTGCACCACTTCAGAGCTGACAAGACGTATGAATAATTAATCAACTTATATGTGTCAGTATAATAGTATATATTTCATTGCATGATTCTTACTTATGAATAAATGAACCCTCTGTGCTCATTGTCATCTAACAATATGTGCCATTGTGGGGCCATCCTTGCCACAATATCATTCACAATTAATCAATTGGACCATGCATATACTGGAGTAATGGATGGACGGATGGATGAATGGGCTTTATATTCTGTATTGATGCACTTGGTATGCAATTAATACAGGCAGACTCTCCAATGAGGTGAAGGATGATTGAAACTGCTGTCAAATGTGTTTCAGGCCTGCTCTGCTGAAGGTCTTTGTCTGCATGGTTCGAACCGAGGTTGGGGAACCAACATTTTCTGTGGACCTTCATTAGTTAAAATCCCAGCTGGATGTTGTTCCCGATAAGCCATTAAATTGGAGGTCCTAATATCAATAAAAGATCCCTCATGTTCTGTGCTGGGGCAACTGAAAGACCCTGGACATCCCTGAAGTAATAGGGTATGTACCAGACTGACAGTCTTCTCATCACTCATCATCATATGGTGTTCACCAACACTGGAGAATGCTACAGCATGGGAACCTTGGGCAATGTTCCCCTTGTCTCTGCCCATGGGCGCCGTACTATGGCTGCCCTGAGCTGTATCATTGTGGAAGGCTCACCACGAATTTCGTGCCTGCATGGCAGTGCAATGAGTGCATGACTGATAGTATATACAATACAATACAATATGCATGGGGTAAATGTGCAACATGTTGAGGAATACTGTTTGCTCTTCCAACACACCAATCAACCTCATGAACACCCAAAACTGGGCTTAGAGGGCTGCATTTACCATGTCTATCTATCTATCTATCTATCTATCTATCTATCTATCTATCTATCTATCTATCTATCTATCTATCTATCTATCTATCTATCTATCTATCTATCTATCTATCTATCTATCTATCTATCTATCTATCTATTTATCTATCTGGTCCAGGTGACCCAACCACGGCAAGAATCTAACCGGACCCAACGATTGGTAGACCAGTCGATAGAACACATTTTATAATACAGGAAACTGTAAAACATATGCAACCTGACTTCCTTTTGTACTATCAATTATTGGAAAAGTCGATGTGCATATTACATGATTCTTCCTTGACCTCTACTCCTGCAATGTATTTGTTTGGCTGGGACTTGCACAAGTTTTTAGTTGCAATGCAATCCATTATTTATGGGCCTCACAAGAATATTGTCATTTTTATCATGGCCTATGTTTCAGATAGTTTTGTCAATACAATTTGACGTTGCCTATCGCGATTGCATTCTGCGCTATATCACAAGAGACAGGTATATTCTTAAGCATCGATTTCCGATTGAACATGGCAGTCCTGTTTGCACAAGCAGAAAAATTGCCTGAAATTGAGCCCGTGCATAGCTGTGATGAATGATAAACAAGGAAAGCCTTAGATTAAAGGGGATGCGAGTAATAGAGCGGGAAAGTGAGCCAAATGAACAGGTTGATTCTATGGATTTTTTTGCTCTATAATAATAATGCGATCAGTCAGATTAGACAACGATCATCAACAATAAATTCATGTGTAGGCCTATCATACGCAAATGCAAATGCAAATGTATTTGCATTTGTACCCAACCCTGGGCGTATGCTGTACATTAATATACAGCAACTGGTTTCAATCTGGATGACCCGAAAAATAGTTCATAACATGTTACATGAACTATCAAGGGTTTGTAAAGATATTTGCCGAAGTTTATAGTATAGATAAAACTTCAATGGAATTACCAATGTAATTCCAGTTAAAAAATGTATGTTGTCTTTGATGTGAGTACAGACCCAGTAGCGGGCAGATTTGTCATGAATAGGGGAGTAATAGTGCATTTATACATAGAAGCATGAAACTTTCCACAAATTTCAAAAACGTCTTAAAGAAAATATTTAGATAGGGAGCCACTTCAGATTTGAACTGGTTGACCCATGGCAGCCATTTTCCAAAATGGCGGCTAATTTTCTCATTTTCCTGCTTTCTGTGAAGTGCCTATAGTATTAAAGTATCGAAACAGTGCTCATTATTCCTTCTACAGATCTAAAGAACATTATCAATTGATTTCTGGATTGAACTGAGGAATTTTAGGGTGGTTAGGGTCCATTTTGTTAGAACTGTTGAAGAAAATGTATCATTTTCGCGGTTTCCAATAGTTTCATGGAATCTCAATTGATTTTAAAACTGACTACATATTTGAATTCCTTGTAAGAAGAGCTTTCAAATGAATGGTCGCATCAATAGTTTCGGTGATTTTTTTGTCAAAATTAAAGAAACAACAAAATCTTCAAAAATCATTTTATTTTCATTTTTTCCATTTTCGCACCAAGTTTATGAAACCCATTGATGTGACCATTCATTTGAAAGCTCTTCTTACAAGGAATTCAAATATGTAATCTATTTTGAGATTCATGGAGAATTGGTGTAGCCATCCGTAACCGCGAAATCCAGTGTTTGAATCAATATTTCTGATAAAAATGATTCCAACAAACCTGAAAATAGACCAAGGCTACCAAAAATGTTATAGTAATGTACTGAATACTTAGAGAAGCAATAAAAAGCAATATTTAGGTGTATTCTATTTGTAGAAAATACACAGAAAGCAGCAAAATGGAAGAACTGACCGCCATTTTGGAAAATGGCTGCCAGTAGCCACCTAAGCTAAATCTGAAGTGGCTCCCTATCCAAATATGTTTGTATAGATGTTTTTTAAGTGTGCGCCAAGTTTCATGCTTCTATGTATAAATGCACTATTTTTTTACATACCTGCCCCGCTACAGGCCTATTATTTAAAACAACAATACATGTAAATACAGTCCTAGTTTAAGTTAGTTACAGTATATTTATATTAGGCTGTTTCAATTTATAATAAGACGTACCAATATACAGACCTTCTCTGAAACCCAATTCTTCATTGGGTCAGTTTTAACTCTCGCTACTCCAGTATACCCTGTTATTCGTATGATGACCCGTTGCGGCTACTTCTGTGGTGCAAAATCTGAAAGCTGATGTGCTGTGTTCAGGCATAACTGTTGCACATTGCCAGGTCTTGTTTATGTAAATGCAACATGCGGTAATCTGCCTGTAAAACACTCCAATCAACCATAAACCATTCAATTTTGTAGCAGCTTTTTTTTTTTTTTTAGTTCAGTGTGTTGATATTTTGATGCGAGGACAAATAGGCCTGGTATTTAATTGCAGGTGTGATGGAGCAGTCCTTCAATCAGTTTTATCATTAGGATACATTCTCGCTCATGTTGATATAAACAGTGAGGCATGTCAGCATCAAATTGATGTTGAGTTTGTTTAATATCCTATGTATATGTTGTAAGATACACACCTGATATAGGCCTATACCTGTTAGAGTAGCAGGTTTATCTGAGTGTGCAAACATGTGGTGGATGAAGCCTTGATAGCATCTGAGAGCAGCTACAGTTGGTTGACAGAGCTCACTCTGGAGTGTTTTGACTATTGAATGCAACTAGCATAGTACCCGTGACAATGGGTCTCATGAGAGTAAGAGTCCAGGGAAAACACAACAACTACCACAACATTAGAGATTTGTTTGTTTGTTTGTGTTTTACGCCTCTGCAGCACCTTAGTGGGCTATATCGAGGCAGGCGACCGCCGTATGATAATGAGATGAGAAGACTGAGAGTCTGGCACATACCCTATTAATTCAGGGATGCCCAGGGTCTTTCAGTTGCCCCAGCATAGAATACTGGATACAACCCGCCTCCATTTAAAGTCCCATGGGCTCGGACTAAAGTGAGTTCCCGGGTGAGATTTGAACCCACGCCCTCAAAGCCAGTTGACAAGCGCACTTATCAATTAGGCCACGGGGGAACTCTCCACTACATTAGAGAAGATTGATAGTTGTGCATAAATGACTAATAAGTGCACTGGTGTAATAAGAACAGTTTGAGAAACCACACCCACTTATGGTTGATGTAAGACGTGAAATAATGCTGCTTGCAAATTTTTAGTTGTGGGCATCGAGTAGTTGGAGAGGAGTAGCGTAAAGCATCCATGAATTAAGGGTATGATGATGATGATGATGATGATGATGATGATGACTGCCATGGCCTGTGACATCACGATGATATATCTACAACTGGAAGTTAACCATCCTACATGGTTGAATTAAATTCAAATAGAAGAGTAAATAGATTTAAAGTCTCTATTAGCATGAGTTTTTGAAAAAACATTAATTTTATCGGCATTCAGCAAACAAAAGTACTATGCATGATCATGCATACTTCGAGAATAATTCCTTCTTTTAAATATAATCATATAACCTGTTATTTTAATCACCTCAAATGACATTAATATAATATTGCACTGCAGTACTTAGTGAAATTTTAGTTGAATTAAAAAATGTTGCTGTTCAAGGTTTGCTCTGGCAACATGTCGCAACATCAATCGTGGGATTAGCAACTGATGATTTGTGGGTTTCTTTGCTACTGTGAAAATATTGAGTACACATTGGCCCAAAGTTCACCACTTTCAAAAAAGGCTTATATTATAATTAAAAGAATTGATATTTGATACGGTCATTTCCACAGAGCTACGCATTAGCATTTGTCTATCTTCTCAATAGACCTATTTCACTGAATGGCCTGAACGTTGACCCCAAATAACTTTTTTGCAATTTTGCGATTCTTCATTTGCTTTTCACACATAGGAGGTGTTTACACTCTTAATCCATAAACACAACTTTCAAAATTTAAGCTGAAAGGATGACCAGGGTTATGAAGTCTTAAAGTTACATTAAAATGCACTAAAAATACTCCAGCTTGGGGTCACCTGGGCTGAACCAATCAGAGGCAAGGGCGGGAAATCTCTTAGCCAATGGGATTTAAGAATTCACCACTTTTCCCCTAGTGTTAACTGAGAGAACCATCGGTGAAATAGGTCTATTAGTTAATTTGTTTAATAAAATCAACTAGAATTCATGTCGCAAGCGGGCATTTTTAAAAATTGGGCGTGCACTGCTGGAAATAACAGTGCAGGACACATACAATGGAATGCACAGAGTTGCACATGAAGCAGTGATATGGCATTTTAAAACATCCTACACCAAGAGTTTTTACAATTAAGTCCACTGTGGTGATCCCAATTGTCATTTGGAATAATTTTTTATATATTTATGAATGGATAAAAAAAGAAGTGTGCAATTACACTGCAATATAATATTTCTAGGGCCTATATATAGCCCCCCCCCCATACAATGTGAACACGGTCATTTTGCCTCGATTGGCCAGCAAAGAAGATAGACTAGGGAATCTCATTCATATTTCCCTTCTATTTAAGACTGCAGAAATGGTAATGTGGATATTGCTGAGTTGTGCTAATTGTCAATTTATTTGTGTTTCAGGGGGATGACGCTAGGGTGGCTGTTTGGCGCTTTATGCGCAGCTTGCTGTTTAGCAACAACATTAGGACAATTCAGCTGTAATGCATTTGCTAATAGCACAAAGAGTCAAGAGTTTGTGACGACAGGAGGTACGGTACCCGCTGGAACGCCGTGTTGCTTCCCTTTCGTCTATAGAGGACAGGTTTATTATGACTGTACGGCGAGAGACAATCCCCAGGCATGGTGTGCCGTAGAGAGTGTCTACCAAGAAGGCAATAAGTTATGGGGTAACTGCCAACGGATTGCCACCCCTGCTCCCACCACTTCCAGTAAGTATATCTTTAATAACTTTTCATTTAATAGTGTGAATAAGTGTCCCAAGATGATGAACCTGATCCTTAATTGACTCTACATCCCTATTGGTTGAGAGCAAAAAATCTGGCTTCTCATTGGCTGAACTCTTTCAAAAGGAGCGTCGCAAATAATTGGATGCACCATACCAAGGAGGCTGGCTATTCACATGGATCTACCTGGCTATGGAAGACATCTCCAACTAATGGACATTTATACCTTGGATTAATGGAGCTCTCATACATGCATAGAAATGATCATCCATGGTGCTTCACCAGTTAGAAAACATTGAATTGTAGGCTTGGTGGCAGTTTCTTCTCAGTATTGTTCATACCTAATGTGTTATAGAGAAATTATAAGTTTATTATTGCATTTATCGGTGTGCAAAAATTCTCAACTGGTCCTCTAGGATTGATCCAATGGTCCAACCACATTTAATAAAATATTTAACAAAGTCTTCATTGAAAGCAGCGTCTATACCTGGACATGAATAGACACTTACTCTTGTTTGAAAAAAAGCCTATTAGAATAAAATTAACTTGCAAACTGGATGTACAATAATCTGACCATAACTAAAGTGGACTTTGCTGGGCGAAATTAAGTAAAATATCAACTTGTGGTGAGACATTTTCTGTCTTATTTTGCAGCTACTCAGTCCACTGCTTCATCAGCAGGTGGCGCCACCGGAGTCACGGGTCCAGCAACTGGAGGAGGTAGATATTCACCTTTACCCCTTTTATGTTGTTCCATTCCCGAACCATTTAATGTTTTAAAAACATCACATCATTTGTTTCAAGTTATGTTTATTATTATGATGTTATCCCCTGTGATAGTCTTTTAAGTTGTCAACATTTGTAGTGTTTGTACAAATGCATGATTATTAATTAGATTGACCAGAATGGGTGACGAGTGTGTCGATTAACCGCATGCAAGGTGAATGCACCGTGGGGGCAAAACAAGAACCCACGGGTTGCATATCGGCTTGTGATGTTGTGGTGTGATTAACCAGTTGCCGTCTCAAAGAGTGCATGATGTGTGTTGAATGGATCGGTTGTCACTAATACCAGTTAACTTTATGCCAACATGTGAGAATTGTATAATAGCCTTGTATCATGATCTAAAGGTAAAACATCTTTCATGAAGGTAAAAAGTTGACAGAATTTGGTAAATTTAATGGTAAAGATTAACCCCATAATTCCTGACGGAATTTGATTTCTTGTTTTGTTTGTTGTTTGTTGGTTTCTGCATGTGTGTCTTTTTAATACCCCCAGTGTGTTATTCAAGTGGTGTGGCAAATACCAACGCCTTGGGTGGCACCTCCAACCCAGCAACAACTGTGAACGCATGCCAGGCAGCTTGTTCATCCGACACCAATTGCGTTGGTTTGGATTTTGACGGCAACACGAACCCAGGAAGTTGCTACCTCCACACGGACTCCAACGCATTTGGCAACAAACGTACCGCCAACGGAGTGACACAATATGCCAAGACGCCATGCTCCTGTATGCATCATCAAATTTCCGTTTAATCAAAGCACGACTCAATGACTTCGCATAATCTGGAGTAGGGTGTAGCTACATGTACAATATTGTACATTTACTGCTATAATTGGGGTGATAGACATAAAAAATCCTCTAAGTTCAAGTATACTTTAAGCTAAACAGTCCCCATCAGTTGACCATCCAAGATAATGAAGATGTTTTTCTTGGTTATGCCCAATTTCTTTCCTATATCCTACTCCCCCTGATTTCAGCAACCCGATTAATGTTTGTCATGTCATTTATCAGTATGCTAGTCGAATTCTGGAACATCCCTTTTCAGTTGGACCCTGGTTGAGGGTTTTGTAGTGATCATCTGAAATTGGTCATTTGTATGGACTTGTTGTACGATGATTTACCCGATTAATTTAGTTATTTCAAATCCAATGCAATTTTGAGTCTGAAAAGTAACCGGAATTACGTGCATTACATTATACTCGGTAATTGCACATGGCATTCATTATGGAGGAACTGGTTTGTGTAAGTCATGGAGTTGTGCTTTTACATAAAAGAGTAACATAAGGAAAGACGGTTTATTTAGTTTTCCTTATTCATCCATTCCCTCTATGTTTCTGAATTGTGCATGTGTTTCTGAATAATTTGGCAATGGGAACCTTTTAGGTGATGTTTGGTTTTGAATGCAACATAAAACCTTCTATACAACTTTATAAAATCCTTTTTAAGTCATACACATTTCAACTTTAAGGTATCATTATTTTAACTTCTTTAAGATCCAGACTTTCCAGGCACACTTGATTCAGTTAGCATGGAATGGCTATCCACAAAGTTTTGTTCAACCAAACCTTTTAGAAAAACCAAACTTACCTTCTACAAAGCTCTGAAGTCATGGGATTAATTTATTGACTTGTGCACTGGAAAACTATTTTTGGTCTAAAATTGCATGTGCATGTGTATTTTGTTTTAATTTCACGTTCGTTTGTGTAATGTCTTTTGCATGAATACAATGATAACACGAATGTCTTATTCAATACTGGTAATTATTTCTAGCGTAAAGGTAATGTGAATTTGATGAAATTCTTAGCTGTAACTAAATAAGATTAAGACACATTTACTGAAACTGAGATAGTCAATCTTGGCTGTATTTTAATCTTTTTGTGTTCAATTTGCCTTTCAGCCACGCAATCTGCCGTCAGTAAGTACCTTTCTGAATTAATTCTCGTCTATCGGTTATTGATAACTTAACATAAATTGGAAATGTTAATCCTTGTGAGATGTAAACAATTATAACAACAGATACATGTACAAAGAACTGACTCCATAAAAATGTTTGAACATTGCAACATAACAAACTTTGTTATCATTAGTAAGACATTGACATTGTTACTTGTAATTTTTGCCATCTTGACACTGTCAAACTCTAAATAACTCGGCTAAGGCCATGTTTCTTCAGACACCAGTCACAGTCAGTATTTGCAGCTTGATCTTCACAAAAACAGAATATCACGACGTTTGTGTGACGTTCTGCAGATGAAATACACAAGTACAATGTACAAAAAAAAAAAAACAGCTACAAGCGCATTCTTACAATCAACATTATCACACAAATCACAGTTATAGTAATGATATGGACTGGATGATTCGAACATAGGCTTTGGATATTAATACATCTTTTTTAGTTGGGGGCTGTCCAAAAAATAATAGTAAAATTGCCATGAATGCCTTGTTTCCTTGGAAATTTAATCCTTAAATGTCATATATAACTCCATTGATTTCAAAACAATAAAACATCAAGATTTGTGTTATTGGTTGTTAGCTCAATTCCGTCTGAGATTATCCAGTAAAATAATTTCATTTGAGATTCAAGGTTATATTATAGATTCATAATCAATCAATCATATCGAGCCTATACTTGGGAAGTTCTTTTGGTTATATAGGCCTTAAAGGCAGGTTGGCCATACAGTGTCAAGAACATTTAGAAAGCGTTCAGTCCATGTCATTACTTTCATAGTCATTTATAGCACCAAAAAAAAAAGCAACTCCGTACTATTATTATCGTTTTCATAGCTATGTGTTTTTCAAAACTTAGTTTTTCAGTTAAACCGTGACATCTTCGGGTATCTGTCAATGTAATTGGTCTATTTTCAATCTGTGACATATCAGTTCAGAGTTTGACATCACTGTCATGACAAAGGAATTTATTTTAACTGTCAGGCAATGTTACTATTTGTGTACAACCACAACAAACAACGCATGTCTAAGCTGAGTGTTGCACCTCATTGTTTTCCAAACAAAATGTGTTGCTGTTTTTCACAAGAACCAGTCATCACAATTTCAAACAACTTTTTTTGTCAGTAATTGCAACTCTCCTTTGAGGCTAAGTGGTCTGTTTGGTTCAGTTACAGTGCATAGTGAAACATACGTCATCCAGTCACTGCACTTAGTCAGTTTCCTGAAATCTGTGCTTGTAATAAACGAAATTATTCAACTAATCTCTGACATCACAGTTTTGGAATGAAGCAAATTGCAAACTTGAAAAACATGTAGCTATGAAAACGATAATAAGTATGAAGGCTGTGTTTTACATGTATACACACCAATTGATTACTCTGAGATGATCTTCACTGCCAATTACTTGACGAATTGTACCGTCCAGTGTAGGGTATGGTAGAGTTAGGGCTCCTAAGTTCATTCTTTATCGAATCTGTATGAAAATGTGTCATGTGGTAATCGGACGATTGTGTTGTATTAGCTGGCGCCACAGGAGCCCCTCCATCGGGAACGGGAGCTACTCAGGGTATGTGCATGGGAAGCAAGGGATGTTTTAGCCCTCTTTCTAGCCTTGACCAAGTTTGACGCTATTTCCAATTTCACTCCCCATATCGATTATTTCTTTGTCCAAATTGAGATTTTTCCCGGTTGTTTTACCCCCGTTTTCTTAATCTGTCCAATCTCAGCACTTCATTTTTCTTTTTTTACTTGTTTATTTTTAGTTGTAACAAATAAAACACTTTTTAATACCAATCTACCAATTAATACATTTTTTTTTTGCTTTTAGAACAACTCACACATTTAACACCACTCACAAAATCAACTACTTGTACAAATACACTTTCACAATTACTTCTTATTTACCAAACATTAATGTTTTGTTTTCACACATCGACATCAATTATTTATATTTTGTTAATTTGACAATTTAAACAATCAACTTTCTTAATCAAAACAAATTACATAGTTGTTCATACTACTCTGAAAAAATTGAAGGGCAGAGAAGGCAGAATTAGAATTTTAGAAGTAAAAAAAAAAAATTATAGATTCCTTTCCTGGTGGGTTTCGTTACTTTGAAATGAATTTTTAGTAAAAAAATAAAATAAACAAAATATACTCCAAGCACAAAAAGGAATTTAATTACGGAATTCCTTGCCTGATATATTTCAAATGTTGGTTTTGTTTAGAAATTACAATATCTGCCCTCTCTCTCCTGATGATTTTTGGTTTTTCTTTGTTTGCTTTTTTGTTGTGTTGTGATTTATGTGCATGTGACTGATAAATTGAGCGTGATTTTGTAAAATATCAGCTATTACTGGAAGTGGTGAGCTAATGATAATGGCATAGGTAGCTTGTCAATTTAAGTCTTGTAGATTGCAACTAATATTTATTTTCATTTGATGAATGTAGCTGGAGCAACTGGTGTAACGGGTGCCACAACCCCAACTGGTAGGTTACGATGAAGTGAAAAGATAGTGGACTGAGGCTTTTTTAATAACTTCACTGCTTCTGGTCGTTTGGGGTTCTTGGTTCAGGTTGATTTACAATTTCTGCATCTCATAAGGAAATGAAAAAGCAACGTTTCAAAATTCAAAAATTCATTGGCTTACCACTGAAAAGATGATATGATATATAGGCAACATTATAAAATCATTTGCAGAATCTGTAAAACTAAACAACCTTTCTTACTCTCTAATGCAGCGATATCCGGTAAATTCTGTTACATATATATATTTTGCTGTCTTCAACGAAATCATGAAGTTACACTTTCCCGTATTTGAGCACTCACCATTGGGCACCTGCCTGTACAGTGTAGAGTTCATCCACTCTTCCCCTCCTACCCTCACACCATTAGCACCCTGCAAGACCCTACCCTCTCAAAATACATTTTCTAGTTTAGAATCCTCCATTTCTATCAAGAAAGTTAATAGTGACCTTTGTAGAATCCCACTTTTGCATTGTACCACTGTTCATAACAAATTTCTTGTAGTTCTATCACTGAGTCTACACTCTAAAAAATGTCGGGACAAAATTGGTTTTTTAGATTCAAAATGGTTTTTTGAAAAACCAAATTTCAATGCAAAAAACCAAAATGGATTTTTTTTAAAATCCATTTTGGTTTTGCATTGAAATTTGGTTTTTCAAAAAACCATTTTGAATCTAAAAAACCAATTTTGTCCCGACATTTTTTAGAGTGTAGGTATCATGATTTCGACACTGTGTGCTGCATGAGTTGCACGAGTTGCCTGGTTTATTGCATGTTTTGGCGATTGTCTGTCTTCAACTTTTTGTCTTTTGATCCATATATGTATCTGATCTAACTTGATTGTGAGATAGGAAGCTGTTGACATCCGCCCTGGGCTGTCTCCATCTTGATTGTCTCTCGTTTGCATGTCTCTCTGTCTCTCTGTCTGTCTCTCGTCTTTTGCATGGACACCTTCTCATATACCATGCTTTGAGTGATGCATGTATTTTTTTTGTAATCTACATGTAACTATCACATATATGCATGTTCTTAGTATACGACACAAGTGTTATTGACAAACAAATTGCACATTTAAAATATATACCCCAAGTGGGGTAACCAGGTGGGTAACAAAGAGTCTGTGACATCCAAGTACATAAATATTTAAATATACATGTGATGCATGTTATTAATCAAACAAACACGTTGTACAAACATACATTAACAAAAATTGCACACCAGGTGCTTCTGTTACAAAAGATGTGGAACAATAAAAATCGGACTTAAAAGTAACATCTAACTTGTAGATAAAAAAAAATCAGTAGACCATTTAGCATTGAATGAAAACAACATTGTTGCCTTGTCTTGAAATTAACTGTGATTTTCATTTTTCCACCAGCACCTACAACTGGCAGCCAGGGGACCCCAGGTGAGAGTTCTTCTATTTTCTTGGCTTTGTAAGATCTGATAAAGTAGGCCTGTGACCGTATTCGATGCGATTTTACTAAATTAAATAAATTCACTTCGTAGGGAGCTGCACGACCACATACTCCATGGCAGCCAACACAATCTCCTATGGAGGAATTACGATCCCAGCTCCAAATGACACTCCCTTGGAGTGCCAGGCTTACTGCACCAATGAGCCAAACTGCGTTGGGTTTGATATTGACACCAACCCAAACCCTGATGTCTGCTACTGGCACCGGGCCAGTACCTTTGGCAATAGGGGATCCGGCATCACAGCTTCCCAAGGCATCAACCAATACACCAAGGTAGAACAGTGCAACACCACCACCACTCAGACCACTCTCACCACCTCAGGTACTTCACCTTTTGCCCAAGCTTCCAAACCATGGAAATACATGTATTTCTATGTTCCAAACAATAATTTTCATTAGCTTTTTTTTTTAAGCCGCATTTTCCTTAGAGTGACATTGGTGTTCAAATACTAACTACACCAAAGTTCAGGAGGTATGAAATGCAACATGATTGCCAATGAAAATAATGATAGCATACTCTAATTTCAGGAGCTTGTGCTGATTCCTACACCACCGTGCCCAACACCGGTTCCTTCCAGGGGCAGTTGCTTGGAAGTGGAATCAGCGATGCACAAGAATGTATTAATCTCTGCAACAGCCGACCTTTTGCTGCTTGTCAAGCTTTCGATTATGACACCACTCAGCGTTCCTGCTACTTCCACACGAACAACTTCCTGTCACGATTGAACACCCCGGCACCAGGCCTCACGCAGTACAGGAGGAGCGATACCTGCTCTGGGGGTGGCCCTGGTGCGCAAACCAGCACCTCTGCCACTGGACCTGGTAAGTAAAACAACAGCAGGCAATTATAGCACCCACAATACAAATGTATTTAGCATGTGTTAAAGTCACCATGTTTCACCATGTACATAACGATTATATATATGAAATTTGAATGTCGTAATCACACCAATCATTCCTACCTGCTCCTCAGGAGGGTGCCAGGATACCTTTACTGCTGCTAACTCCACTTTCTCCTATGATGGAACCCAACAAGCCGCAAGCGTGAACACAGTTGATGCATGTGCCACCGCATGTCGCGCAGTAGAGCTGTGCAATGCCTTTGATTTCAACTCCGAGAACCAATGCTTTTTGCACACAAACCCCAATTACCAGGCCAACTCTGGCACTGGCCCTGGTGTGACTCAATTCACCAGAAATAGAATCTGCGGAGGTAAGTCCTGGGCTGGTCCACACAATTTGATTCCGCTTCTGCTCTAACCTCCGCTTCATATATATGTTGTACATCCACTGACTATCATTTAGTGTAGCACTCTTCACTTGGGTGTATGCCTCCACTCTTATTAAGATGTTTGATGTGGTAGTACGTAATCTAACATTGTAGTCTTGGGCTGATCAATGGATTATACTACAATTAACTGCTTCATAGTTCACTTCAATGAAAATGCGACACGATGCAGCTAATGGAAAACGATGCATGCTTCAAGACCACTGCTCGCCATAAAGACAAAGACATGGTGTAGAGGTTGCGATTAAAAGTCCTTCATTGGCCCAAAGGTTGCATTCCTTCTGGTCAATGCAGAACACCATTTACGCTTTTTATAATTTCAGCTCTATGTATTCAATGCGTACAAATACATTTGCTACATCACCAAGCCGAAAATATCACATACATTTTAAAGCAGTGGATTATACACAACAATCTCAAGGGATAACACTTAGCACATCTATCACACGTAATGTTACCACACGTAATGTTACCACACAGGGCTACACATGCAACATCATGAAGAATCATCACTGATCATCACTTGACCATTGGTCAATTTCAAATATCACCAGCACCAAAGACAAATGAAACACTTAACTCCATGTTGAGAGAACAAAATAAGTTAATTAACAGATCCTGACTGCAAGTCCTAGTGATTGAATGGGATAACAGTAAAACACTCACTTGTTGATTTGGGGTACAAAAAATGCATTGGACTATAAGTTCAAGTATATAAACACAAAATGAAGACTATACCGGTGCTATTGAGGAGTAACTTGGCTTAAGCTCGCTTGCAGGTTATATAGCTTTTGCTGACAATACATATTATTGCAATACTGTCAAGACAATACAAAACGAAATGACAACATCAAACAAAAACAAATGGGAAACAAGGCAAAGATGCAGACAATGCGGTTGTAGAATATAGTCGCTAATAGCTGGGCAGCATCCGATTTGCGATATTTTTGGTCGATTTGTCAAGTGTAAAGCCAAATGTTCAATGAATGTTGTTCATACCAGGAGGGTCAGGCTGTCAGGACACCTTTGAGGAGGTTGCCAACACCCTCTCCTACAACGGCGTGCAAGCCACCGCTGCCACCAACCCCTCTCAATGCCGAACCGTATGTTTTACCGATAATGCCTGCGAAGCCTATGACTTCAACACCTTGGACAATACCTGCTTCATCCATGGAACTGGTTACTTGAATAATGTTGCCACTCTGACAGGCATCAACCAGTTCAGAAGAGTAAGAAACTGTAAGTATATCACGGATCGGGAGTAAACTTCCGTCCAATGTTATGTCTATGCTGTGGACTAAAGTGCCAAGCAAGCAAACAGCATGATCTACTGCCAAGTGTATATGTTGTAATTTGTATAGAATACCTAGGAGTCAGGTGGAGGAGAGATGCATGCCAGTATACATACACCAACCCTGTTTTGTACAGTTGACTGGATTAATCAAACACTTTTTTCTTTCAGTTACCTGAAACCTGTAATCTAACTCTTCAGAAACTGTTGTCTTTCGTAAAACAACTCTGTTTTACTTGCACAACTTAATACTTGACTTAACTCTAGATGTATTTTGTAATATTAATCTCATAAAACAACATTGTGAAATTTTTTTTTTCTGTTACCTTTAAGAATTTTGAGTGTCGTATTTATAACCTTGAAAGCTGAAACTGTCTTGAGTCGTGCAGCATGACCAGTTCTACTTTCACAACCATACTTTATCTATCTAACTCTAGATGTTTTTTGATTCTCAATAAATTTTGATAGAATTTGAAATCTGAGATGCCATTTCAATACGATCTGCTTTCTAATATCTTTCTTTAATAATTTTAGGCAGCACAACTGGCTCCACGGGAGGTCAAAGTACAGGTATGTACTATGCAGACATCTGCAACAAATTGAATTGTTCATTTCAATCAAAATCCACGTTTCTTGACTGGGATGAAATAGAACGTTATTGAGGCTTGGATACACACAGATCTCTGTAATGGGGCTTTCCAATTGCCACTACAGTTAGTGCACACGCACTTGTATTTGTCCCATGTAAAGATTTGACATCACTCCTTATATTTCTTCTTCCTTATGAACACTAACGCTGTCATTATGTTGACGATTATGGAGTGTGGCAATCGCCGTATGATATATATGAGAGATGGTAAGGCTGTGAGTCTGGTACATACCCTATTAATTCAGGGATGTCCATTTGACTGATAAGGTGAAACAAAAATTTTAGTCAGTCAAACAAACAATTCAGCTACTGATTTTGACACTAGAATTTTTTTTTTTTTTGTTTCCAGCAACAACAACTGCATCAACTACCACTGGTGGTAAGTAATATTTCATCTCTATGTATTCCCGTCAATTATATATCTAATTTTCAGCTGATTCTTTGAATACCCTGGTAACAATCCTTTGTATGAAAATAACTGAAAGAGGATCAGAGTATTTGTAAACACTTGCTTACTGTTTTCTATCAGATGAACAAAAAATTATCTTTTAATGTATTATGGCAATCGTTTTCCCAGGCACAACAGTCAACACTCCTTGCCCCATCATCTATGAAACTGTGAGCAACACCCTTTACTACGATGGAGTAGCTCAACAAGGAATTTCGACTGAGAATGGATGCCGGGAACGGTGCACTGGTTCCAGGTTGTGCGTTGGATTTGACTTCAACTACAACAGTAACATGTGTTACATACACACCTCCGGCACCTATATCCAGGCTAACCGTGCCCCCTTCAATGGCATCAACACCTTCAGAAAGTTGCCATGCGATTGTGAGTGCCTCTACTCTAGATAACTTTCATTTCATGCAATATTATCAACTGCAGATGGTTCTGCTATAATGGCTGATCAGAGCACTATAAGTGAACTGGTTAGCTCGCAGTTGTGCTGATGTTTTTATCATTTGTTTAGTTTCTATTGGTATTATATAAGACTTACAAAAGCACCCTTTCTCTTCAGCTACATCTGCTTCCACTTCAAGAGATCCATCTGGCTGCGTGGACTCCTTCCGTGTATTTCGTAATGCGCTGGCCTATGATGGAGTGGTAGCCAACAACGTCAACAGTGCGCGTGATTGTGAGCGAACCTGTCTTCAAAATGGAAACTGTGTTGCATTTGATTTTGACAACAATGAGAACATGTGTTACATCCACACCAACATCAATGATCTTGCTGTCAGGAACAACCAGGCTCAGGGAGTAGACCTCTACATCAGAGTTCCATGCAGTGTGAGCACCACCACCACTCAATCCAGTGGAGGCGGTGGAGGAGGCGCCGGTGGAAGTAAGTTCAACAACTTGCATTTATTTAAATTGACTAGTTACACCGGTACAAGTGACTTTAGTAATAGTATAATATAAGACACACCTGCAACCTTTTAAATTATGTAGTTTATTTATAACTGATAACTTCCTTTGTAGGCACCCCATGCCAGGACAACTTTACCGTCATCCCACGTGCCCAAGCATTGGGCGGCACCGAGGTTACTGGGGCATCTACTGTAGAAGCTTGCAGGACTGCCTGCTTGGCAAACAGCACCTGTGTGGCTTTTGACTTCAACCTTAGGAACATGTGCTACCTCCACTTTGGACCAAACAGCATTCGCTCTGACAACGTTGTTCTTGGGGTAGATGGCGTCACCCACTATCGTCGTGTTTTCACCTGTGGAGGAGGCATTCCTACAACTCGTGAGTATTATTTAGTTTATTTTAAATTTTCTGAAATGCAAATTCTGCTTTGAACAAATTTATCTTACATTCTGAATTTCTTTTCCAGCCCCAAGGATCCCAGGCAGTAAGTTCTCTATAATCTATTTTTACTGTTTTAAAATTTTTAACAATAACTGTTAGGCAGCAATTTTCTAAGATATTTTGAAAATACCAAACTTCTGGGAGCAAAAATTATATATGTATTATGTATTCAAAGTAATGCAGATAATTTTAATTATGTTAATGTACATCTTTACAGCTTGTGTGGACACATTCACTCCTGAGGCAGGCACATTCTACTATGGAGGTGTCCGTACAGATATAAACCCCCTGAATGTGGCCAACTGCCGCGGTGTCTGCTTGCGGAACAGTTCCTGTGTTGGATTTGATCTTGACCCTGCAGCAGGATGTTTCATCCACCTTGATGCTGCTAACTTTGTGGCAAAGGGATCCGACAGCACCATCACCCATTACCGCAGAGTTCCTTGCAATGGCACCGGTAGCGGTGGCAGTCAAACGTCAGCTGCTCCAGGACCAGGCGCTGCAACTCCAACCACTGCCAGTGCTGGTAAGGGCTGTTTAATTACCACATCTTCATTTATTATGAGACTCACTTTTTACCTAATTTTTCCTGACAGGTTGTTCATCTGCCTTCCGCTGCTGGGCGATATATTCGGACCATGAGTCAGTGACTAAATTTCCATTTTTTTTGGTTCAACCAATGTCATAACACTGATGAAATTATCTAAATGAGCTCCTTAGTAACTGGACACTAGTTGAATCCATGCTGTCATAAACTATTTATTTCAATTTTAAACTGTACACAGATGCCTCTGTCCTTGCTGGGGGAGCAATAGAGAGAAAGGGATCAGTAAACGTTAGTACATAGCTGAAATAGCCCTAGATGTACATTGCTAGGGCCTGAGACAGAATTCTGAAACAATTATTGTAAATACATGTACATGCTCCTTACTTCATGGACGTTTCAAAAGGGAGCAAAAGCACAGAAAAGCTGGTAACAGCATCTGCTTGGCTTAAACTTATTTATCACTTTGCCAACAAGCTATGCAGCTCAATAACTGGTTCAGTGTTTATTTTTCCAATGCATTGATTATGAAAATATTTTATGTTACATGAAGTAAATTTTTGATCTATGTTCCATCATGCTGATTTCAGTTATTAAATTATTATTTTTCTTCAAAAGTCATGAGCTTTTTACATCCATATTATCAAGGTTTTTTTCTGTATAGATTTAATTATGTAATAGTATGTTTTCTGTAATTTATAGTAAATGAACCTTGCTAGCTGTTGACAAAATTGAACAAGTATATCAGACTATCAGTAGGTTGTAATATGAGGAAGGCATAATCATATCAATGGTAAGTTGTATCAGGTGATGCTGTGAGGAACTCAATTTATGCTTTGTCTTTGATTAAAGGTGGTTGTGTCACAACATACACTCCAGTTCCTAACACCTTGTCATTTGGCGGATTGGGAGTTGTAGCTGCACAGACTGTGCCCGCATGCCAAGAAGTTTGCACAGGCAACAGCAGCTGTGTTGAATTTGACTTCGACACCAACCAAGAGGCTAACATCAGATGCTTCATCCATGTGTCACAGCGCCCCAGGCAACAAACAATGGGAGTCACTAAGTACACGAAACAGCAAGTCGGATGTGGTAAGTATTGAATACTTGTACGATGGGTTAGAAACCAACGGCAAATCTGTGACACAGAATTGAGCTGATGTCTGTTTTAACTTCCAGGAACCACTGCAGCAGGAGGAGGAGGCGGAGTCACAGCCGAACCAGGTAGGACAACAAAGCCCTCTTCATCTCGATTCTAGCTGTCCACGCAACATTGTAGATAGGCAAAGTTGTTTACTGATTGTGAATTATTTTTTGCTACAGGATGCATCATGGAAACAAGGGCTATGCAAAATGGAGCTGGCGGTGTCCTGGTCTCTGCCTCAACACAAAACCAGTGCAGGGACCTGTGCCTCAGCGATCGTACTTGCGTCGCAGCAGACTTTAACACACAGTCAAACCAATGCTTCCGCCATTCTGTTATTGCTGGTGTTACCACAAACGCCGTGTGTTGTGTGCGCTTCGTCAAGACTTGTGCAGGTGCAGTCTAACAGACTTTTGAGTTACTTCGTTAGTTAAGTTTTACCACCAACTAGCTACTTTCATCAATGGCAGGTTCAGTAATAGTATCTGAGAGGTTTCGTCTTCCAGAGGAGGGTGATTGATTCCTCCATGTATCTCTTATGAGTCTGAACCATAATATGTCTGAACTGTTAAGCGCATATATTGTCACTTGTATCATTTTCTTGGAGTTGGGTGTTCATATCTCAAGATTAATTATCACTTTTTCTTCACTTTGCACCTCATGTTTGTAAGAGCTATACGTTTTTGTATGAAATGGGCTTTTTCTAGGAAGCCTGCAGCTAATAGGCCTAGGTACCGATGAAAGAAGCGGGTTATTTATAAAACTTGCATATCCCACCTTGCAATCTTGTCCACGAGTTTAGGGCAAAGTGCATACATTATGTAAATAGGATAATTTTTTACATACCTGAAAACGTAAATTTTGAGTATTTCATAATAAGGGTTTTTATGTGCGATGTTGTTTATTATATTTGGTATGTGTAGTTCTAACAGGATAAATTTGTGAACTGACATTGAAAGTGTTAAAATTCTTAATTTAATATGCTAGAAAATAATTGTTTTATAACTATCTTTTTTGCTTAAAATAAATCTCTGCTATGAAATATCATTTAGTGTTCTTATAGACACAAAGGTGATGGAGCTGTCTTATAATCTTGAGGACACGCCTCGTTTGCTAGTCACCTCTTTCACGACTATTTGTGGTATTGCTCGCCGTGTAGGTGAATGATCGGTCTTGTTTGGAAAATTCAGGCTTGGAGGTGTGCCGCATTTGCTGTGGGTCATTGACAGAGCTCTTTCAGTTACCTTAAATGTTCAGCATCTTACCTTTTTCACTTGTCTAACATGCATTTCCATTAACACTATAAGCTTCTGTGCATGACATTTTAAACACTAACCTTATCTAAAAACTTACACATAAAGCGCTTGCCTTGTGTTGCTTGCTTCTGACCAGTTGGTTCATATGCCTTTGATGCCATGAGGTGAGTTTCCCTTTTTTGCTTGTAAATAAATATTTGTTTACGAGTCAACTGCCCCATTAAGATGGCCTCCCGTAACATAAGGTGAGTCCAAGATTCATTTGAGAAGCAGTCCCATTGCATCTCATATGTATGTTGATGGAATTAGTTGCCTGGCTTGATATCTTCTTTAAAATCTGGACATTGGGCAAGTTGACTGAACTACATGCTTCACATAGGAATAATTCATTGATACGATTTACCAAAGAGCACCTTCAATGACCCATGGCATTGCAAGCATCTACAAATCTGGTCTATTAATAATGGTTAGGAACCCGCTGATTAAATACCGCAATAGCTTGTTAGTGTGATTATGTGAAGACTTAGCCTAGTACTCTGAAGTAATGGCTGATTCTTTAAGGGAGAAGGAATTTGAAATGTAGTTGATTATTTTCTAAGGTAAGTTCTTGTCCGAATACATTGCTGTAGTGACTGACTCTAGTAGACCACCCTAGTTGCCTGTTTTTGGCACTTACCATCGCACATCTATCGCAAATCTGCACCCATCTATCGCAAGACTACTTGTTGCTTGTAGCACAGCGTTAGAACACTGTTTTCAGTTCTGATGCATTAATGATTTTGTTTTTGCTTGCTTGTGCTGAAGTCTAATGAACCATAATCGTAGAAGTGACACACCAACAGCTCCACCGAAATAATTCTGTCCTCTGACCCTTGCAAATGCTGTACATCTTGTTAAGGAAGACAAAGACATGTCATGTGAATCCACAGATAGATTTGTAATAGTTATAAGCAGGCTACACAAAGAAGAACACAATTTAGTTAACATTTCACTAACAGAATATATTTGAGTTACACCAATTAACTTAGAATATATTCGCCCATCACATTTATTTTTGTTTTTTGGAATAGGATTAAGAGATATTACAGGCTTGCTAGGTAGATTACAGTGCTAATCAAAAAGTTACAGTTTAAATAACCGTTTTCATGGTGAGAGGTAAACTGAGATAATGTTGTAGCTTGCACTGTATTAGGAAGAATTAGAAAGTTTGTTCACATGAAACTGGACGCTTCAGCAGCTTATTTGATTTTTATCTTCTCATTGTCTTTTATTTAATGCATTTTTATGATTTTGCCTAGTCTTGCTGTTTACAAATAAAAAGACTAAAATATGTTTGCCAATTGTAGTTGATTAGCTTTGCTATTTGGTCGATTTGACACTTGAATTTAGAACAAACAGATAACAGTTGGTCTTAATTTTGCAGCATGTCAAGATCGATACGAAAGAAGACCAGAGCAAAAGATTGTTGGAGGAACGGAACAAGAAGCAAGCATCAACCGAGAGTCTTTGTGTGCCAGAAGATGCAGCTCTCAGTCGACTTGCACAGGCTTTGACTTTGATCGTTCCATTGAGAAATGTTTCCTTTTCCTCCGGCCAATTTCCGACAGCGAGTTGACGGCTGCTCGAGGTGTCGACAACTACGTCCTCCGCAAATGCTCTGGTATGGTCTTCACATTGTTTGATTTGTTTTTATTAGAATTTTCATGGTTGTGTGGAAGGGTTTCCGGCTGACTTCTTTTATTTTTATTATATTTTTGGATTTTGAGACTGGTGAAAGTTATTTGAAGCATGAACTTTTTTGGGGTTTTTATCATAATTTTCAATAAAAATACGTATTGCATGGACGTTTGTATTTCATTTTCAAGGGACTAGGAAAATTGATGACAATGTCATTAGAAATTCATAGAAAGCTGACACGGGTATGATAGCCTGATGATAGGTTAAGTTTCTAGAGACGACATACTAGTACGCCAACCCTTCCCTCAACTGCTCTGTTATCTTTATAAGCAGTTGTGTGATGATGGTTGTTGTTGCAGACGCTGCCTCAACTACAACAGCCAGAGCAACCACTACTAGACAGACTCCAACCCCAACCACAGGTTTGAACTCTACTCTTGTGTTCCAAAGCACTAACACCCGTTACACCACAATCAATCCCCTTTCTATTGAATTCACTAACAGCATCCCAAATCTATGCATGTTGTACAATGAACATGTTTTGCCATATTCTTGAATGGCCTTTAACAAGTGACTTGAAAAAAATTAGCATTAGCTTAACCATTTGTAAATGACCCCTAGTTCCCTATGTCCTTGTTCTGTTTTGTTGATACATGTAGTTGAGCATGTGATGTAAATTATACTGTCTTGATTTGGTAATGGACCCTGCATTTAGTGTATAGTTTGTACTGCACTGAGCATGTGTGCTTTTAACAGAATGTCAAGATACCTTCACTATCACCCGCAACCAACAAGTCTTGGGAGGTCAGGAGCAACCAAATACTATGTCTGTGCTTGCCTGTGAGGGTCTGTGTCGTGCCAACCAACAATGCGAGGGTTATGATTTCAATCGTGCCAGCGGCATTTGCTATCTCTTGAGCTTCGACTACCAAAATAACTTTGTCGCAAACCGTGAGGTTGACAACTACAGGAGACAGCGTTGTGACGGCACTGGCGGTAAGTATAAATCACTAACCGCCAACTGCATACAGCGCAACCATATAACACCAAGGAGGAGTTATACAGCCCTTCAGGAAGCTAAGCAGGACTGTATTTCACAATTGTTGCAGCATGCCTCTTAAGTATCACTTGCAATCCATTAAAACATATATCTGCCAAATTATCATTCAGTTGAACACAATTGTTGTAAGACCATGGACAATATAACTATTTTCAACTAGTATCCATACCAAATTCATTATTATTAAATGCTCTAGTCAATACTTGTGAAATACTGATCCTCACAGCATCTAGTCCAGCTTATTGAACAAAAGAAGAAGACACACTTGCATTTCCAGACAAACATATAACTACTGCATGTAAATCTAATGTTGGACCCAAGTCGGCATTGTCAATGCTTTTCCTAGATCTTGAGGTAAAGGTGTTTTGTTTTTCTTCTATTTCAACTTATACACAACTTTTTATATTAACATTTACGGATCCGTTGGACCCAAGGTATTGAGTGTTTAATATGTACAATCAATCATTATATCTTTGAATGAATATTACAAAATCTGATTTTTGTAATTGATTCATTCAGTATATATACATTATATAATGTAACTTAGGTAACTCATGATCAGTGAGTTACCCCACTTTAGCGGCTTCAAGCAATGCAAGACAAAAACCGCCTACTATGAAGATGAACAACTGCAGTTCAACTTTTGTGACATTTCCTAGAAGCAAATACTAATTTTCAATCACATAAATTACAATTGCAAGTAAGCAAAAATCCCAGTTATGAAAATCCCAAAATTTAATAAATACAACTTTGACCATGCTTGTACAAACCTTAGCAATTAATATTCTCACCAACAGATAACATGCAGGATAAAAAGAAGGTAAATACACCCTACCTGAGGCTGATTTGAGATGTCCACAAAAGGCTTGTGTATACCCGCATTAATAGGCGCATTATGCTGCATTGTTGTCCCAGTGGCTTTTTGTGCTGCAGTTGTTCATCTTTATAAAATTCAAAGCTACAAAATGTAATGCAAGCTCTGAAGAAATACTTGGCAGAAATACTTACCATCAGAAGAAATACTTCTGCCAAGTATTTCTTCTGAGGGTAAGTTGAAACAGGTTTACTTTTAGCAGAATCATTTCATCATCATTATTCCAAGGGGAACAGATTCACTCCCCTTATCCCCCATACAGTCAGGTTATATAGATCCGTTGAAGTTTCAAGGCTTGTTTATTTTCTCCCTTAGTATATTTTTGAGTGGACAGAGTACCATTGATCTTAGATTACTTATATATTAACATTGTAGATTCTCTCGTGTCAATGTCTGTAGTGAATAACAGGAAAAATGATATACACTTACATAGATTCTGACAGATACAAATCGAAACACAAAAAGCAAAGATGAACTTCATTGTGAAACACTCACATGATGATAAACTCATTGCCGCATTTCAAATACATACATTCTTCAACTCAGCTCTTTTCATACATCACACAACCAACTAACTGTCAGTAGAAAAATCCATAGTTTTCTTCCAAAAATCCTTTAGAATAGACATACTAATAAACAATGACATATTTCCAAATTTGTTAAAAATAAAACATCAAATGACACATCCATCAACACCTAACTGTGTATACTTTTCATTTTATCAATAGAAGTATCAACAAGTGTCCCACAAGGTATGTTTAGTATCTAAGAATCTAAGAATTTATTTTAGCGAATGTCTTTTACTTGATTGAATAGTAATGTGTAGTTAGACATGGTGAAAAGACTTAAGAAAACCCTACCCAGTAGTTCCTTTAGTCTATTCAATTAGCAATTAGTGACATGCAATGTTATACATGTGCAGTATTAAACATTAAAGCAAAATCTGCTGCTGAATCAGTGTTGATACATGATACTTGCCTTTCATGATATAAAGTAAATTACGTTTTTATAACCAATTTCTCAAGCTACAATTTAATAAATTTATGTTCCAATTCAATATAAACTGGTGCTTTGTAAACTGAAATATTACTTTAAGAGGGCAGGTTTTCACATTACACACATAATATATATATTTTAAAGGAACAGCACCAGCCATATCTAGAGGTATGTAAATCAGGATGTATTAACTCTACTTAGAAACAAGTCAAACATTCTAAATACACACTGCACCTACCCCTGCTTATATCCAGTCAGTTTTCAATCCTTATATAGATACTCTACATTCAATTGTTACAAATTCTTCCCTTGGAAACAACTTCTTGGTGCAAGCAAATCTGTAGTAGAACAGCAAAAATCAATAAATTCCAATTTAAAATAAATATTTTTTATATACAATATTATTTAATATTTCTGATGCTTATAATACATAATTTATTTTACTTAAAAGGTACACCACCACCAGTAAGTACAGGTATGTTAGATCAAAACGTTACATTACTACCAAATGTATTTTTTGTCAAAAAAAAAGAAAAAGAAAAAAAACAAATCAACAACAATAAAGCTTCTTCATGAGTCTAGTAACACAAGGCAGAAAATCCTTACCTAGTTGGCGTCTTTCAAGTTCACATGCCATAATTAGGTCATATTGAATCATTATCAATATTAAATACTAGTGCTTGATCTTCCTGAGATCCTAAAAATACTATTTGTAAAAAACAAACACATCTACAAAACCATCTACTCTTACAAACAACACACCTCACATATACATAAAAAATTGTATTAATACTAGTTAGAAATACTTGATTTTTCTGAAAATGCCACACATTTCTGAACACCTAACACACAATTATATTTTTATCAAAAGGCACCACATCTGCACGACCAAGAGGTATGTTTAAATAAATACAGATACAACTCTTATATAATAATAATAATAAAATTAGTTACTTGTAACTCTTTACACAAATATAAATATTCATTCATGTTTCACAATTTCACACATAAGGGGAGAAATACAATCCATTTACCTATATATATATATATATATCAATCTTTGCGACAAATTTAAAACTACAGAAGTACTTAAAATGACAAGACAACAGAACATTCAAATTTATAATTAAAATTAATATAAATTACATACTCATTATATATATAATTGCATTAACATTACATGTACACAAATCAATAATACACTGATTAATTTTTCCTGTGAAAAGGTACCACTCCAGCAGGTCCAGGTATGTTGCTTCTTAAAATCAGTCATAAGAGCAAGTTTATTTCTTCAGTTAAGCAACCTGAAAGGAAACTAGTTTATAGTGGTTAAGAGATAGAAAACCCCAAACCCATAGTTGGTTAAGGCTTACAAATGAGTTTAAATGTGATTTTTTTTAGCTTTCAAATTGATCATTTTACATTGTATTCCCAATTCTCTTCCAAAATAAACTCTCTCACATACAAATCATCTCACACACACAAATAAACCTTTGCATAAATTGTATTTACAAAGAGATACGAAAATTACAATATAAAGTAACTTAGGTACATATATATGAGACAAACCTTTCATTGTATATCATCGATAAGTCAAAATATAATTTCACAACTTCGCATGCCACACATCATACTCACATTTTACATTTTATTAAAAAGGTGCAACACCAGCTGTCCCAGGAGGTACGTTATCCATAAATTCATTTACATTTCTTTCAAATGTTTGAAATATTTTTAAAAGGTTCCAATGTAAAAAAAACAACAACAGTTATTTCAACATAAAAACATCATCAAATTTCAGATCTTGTTCACATTTACACAAAAGAATCAATCAGATCTGACCAAATTTACCCCAAAAGATATTTAAACACAACTTGCATACATTTACCAATACATTACTAACATCACTAATCAAAAATTGTTCAATTGAAGGTCGACCTACAACGGCTCAAGGTGCAGGAGGTATGTCATACAAAGAAACAAATTTATAAATAGGGATTTCTTTCTTTCAATACAATTCACATCGCAACACAAATACAACATCCATCAAAAATAAACATACATGTATTCACATTAGTACTTCTGAAATTAGTATGCATCTGCATACAGCAACTCATATTATTTCACAAAAAACATCAAGTAAGGATAGCTTGCTGCTAAAGAATTACAAATACAAACCAAAAACAAAATTTGAGCGTCATGAACACAAACATAACACAATGACTACAGACCATATCTCTATACATGTATTACGCAATCTGTAACTATAGGTCACTCTGCTGTCTACTAACCCTTACACAAACAACTTATAAATACATTTGTTATTTTCCAAGGACAAACACCAACACCATTTATCCCAGGTATGTGTACTGAAACATAAGATTAGCAGCTTTCTCCTTTAGCACCCCAAGTATGACTTCCTTTCAGGTACTGCTTGAGAACTTAGACTAGAGTTGCTGATCTTCAAAATATACAGAAAATTAAAACTTTCTGGAAACCCTCTCTGTCTGAGACACATATTTTAGATAATTTTATTCTCTTTCTGAAATATGAATCTTTTTAGTAGCTTCCAGGCCTCTCTGCTTCATTCCCTCCTATGATATATATGTGTCACATCCTTTACAGATGCATTGTATCAAAATGCAGAGGCAACAAGTGTTTCTTCAATATTCTGTCATTATGAAGAAATTGTTAAGCTATCTATTTTAGAGCATTATACAAAAATAGAATATATTTTAATCTTTCTGCATTCATCTTTTACATGTTTCGATATTTTAAATCGATGATATAACCACAAATATATTATCAACCCGATAATGAAAGATCACCTTCAAAATATAAATGCAAACTGAACTTGGAAAATACAGTATATGCACAAGTGCTAAACTTAAGAAACACAAGATATATAAGATACAAATAACATAATCCTAACATTCACCGATCACTCACAACCATTTTCTAATCATTTCATACAAGGTACACCAACCACAACATCAGGTATGTTAAGTGAAATTCAGTTAGCAAAATTAGCGCTTTTAAGTATTTTAGAGACTGGTGCAGGAAGTCTCGATCATTTCGGTAGTTTATATTCCCATCCCTTAGCATATGGCTTCAGAATATGTGATTTATATGATGCAGAAGAACTCCATTCATTTTTACTTGTACAATACACACACAAATTATACATATTATATGTTCTGTACAATGTACATATCTCAAGAACCATGTTAGTATTTGAGTGCTATCCCATCCTCTACATGTTTTGGCTTTCCCTGTATGATTCCTGTAGTCCATCACGTAGATATGAACATCATCTAAAATGCTATCTTGGCCAAAATTTGAGTCAAATTGGTACCTGTTGTTGAACCAAGATGGTGTTAGAGCGAAATGTACTCTGTTATACTATTCAGATTATATATCATGAAAGTAATCATAAGACATATTTATTAATCAATTTATTCATTTAAAGTGAACATACAAAGTTTTCCACATACAAAAACATTATTATCATTAAAAGTACCATGTACATCCATCAGTTTAACAATTTAACAATATTCATTTGTGACTATTGATCATGAGCTTCCTTTCATGATACACAGGGGGCCAGTCACCACCACCCGGTCAAGGTATGTTCACAGGGGGAAAACAAAATACTCTACTGTAAATTTTCATGTAAAAACACACCAACAATATCTTTCATCAGTTGAAAACAACAAAATTGCCAAATAATTCGAATAATTGTGGCACATCATACAGTACATGTGACAGTGTGTAATGTACATCATCACATTACATAGTGGCACTTGTACATAACTTTATTAAAAAAACATATATATACTGTATAGTGTATACTGTATTTAATAATATTACAACATCAATCCATGAATCTATGAATAACAATATTGTCATACACAATTTTTTCACAAACTTCTTTAATTTCAAGACAATGAACACTATATTATTGAACACTCACATGATATTCTTACATTTCATCCATATAGTTACCCCGCCACCAGGACCAGGTATGTTCAATACAGCATTTGTAATTTATTGTTTTTTTTTTCAAGGGGAACAAAAAAAAAGTTGCTGTGAAATTGATAGTGTGCGGAGCTTTTTATAGAATAATGAGAAAAAGGTTGACTTTCCAGAGTGTTTTGAATATTTTGCTTCCTCAGAAATTAATTATGAAGTTTGAAAAGTTCCATTTTTTGACAAGAAGAAAATTGTTGGCTGTAGATGTAATGAAATTGAATATGAAAGGTTTTTGGTCTTGATTTTGGCGATAAAAATTTGGATATAGTTATTTGGTCTCTATTTAAGTTGTTGTTGTGTCGTTAGTAACAACGTATTTTGGCATGCCAATGACGTTATTTTGGGGTTAGCAAATTGTGATTTAGTAACTCATTTAAATGCTGTATATGAACATGTAAATGAAAATACACAAACTTTGCAACCTCACAATACATATTTACACATTGTGTAGTGCATAACTAATAATATTCAAGTAGATATAACATTTTGTTGTATTACCTTTTACTAAACACTTTTGTTTCCTTACAAAAGGTCCCAGACCAACACCCGGACCAGGTACGTTCATTCCACAGAAAACCTTTTAAAAAGCCTGCAAGCCTTGTCCCCTTAGATGTTTAGTTTCTGTTTTGTTTTTTTGGTCAGGATTATTTTCTTCTTCAAGTGTTATTGAAAGGTGCATGTGCTTGTTTCTGAAGTTGATTTTACCATTCCTTCCACTTGGGGAAAAACAAAGTTGGTTGATCTGGTAAAACAACTACGCAAAGCTGTACAGGAATTGAAATTCAATTTTCTAGCTTCAAGCTTTGTTAAGTAGCATATATTTTTACCATTTTAAAAGTAAGTTTTGTAGTTCCTGTAAATGGTCCCTTTCCCTCCTTGGAACCTCATACGAAATTGTATTATGTTCCCAGTTTTATATTTGTTACTTATAACAAATATCCATGGCTGGATACACCTGCGGACATCAATGATTTTGTATAAATATTGTCTGTGATATATATACATTGTACACTATATGTCTACACAACAAGTAACACAAATAGATGTAGAACAGCTAAACAATGGAATAAAGTGATACAAGGCAATTATTTCCACCTGGATGTCATTTTTTTACATCCTTGATCCTATCTTACTTTACAGAAATACGCTTTATTGCGAAACCAAAAGAAGTTCTGCGGAATAGAGAGGTTTTGCTACATGTTTACGTATGACATGTTCGTGTACAGGTGGAAACCTATACGTCAAAGGACCCGTATATGTGTAGCAAAACCTCAGTAATAATACACATGCTACACACTAATACCATACTCAGGGAAATGTTGCCTTTATATACTTTCATTCCATACACTAACAACACACACAATAATATATACATAGTTACATACATGTACATATATGAACTGCATTGCCATTTCAAAATTATATCTTATGTTAAAAAATCCAAAAATTTTTTAATTAACTTCAATTGATGATACAAGTCAACGGCAATTCTTAGAGTATTCTGGCTTGTTTGATGTGTGCTGTTGACTTATAAATATTGGACTACAATAATACAAAATACATTTTCTGCCTAATACTCACTACTCTCTTTATGTTTCATCGTGTAGCCCCGACACCAGCACCAGGAGGTACGTCCCATACATTGAAAAAAATATCATTGATAAGTTCAGGAGATGCTATCGCTCTTTATTAAAGCAGTATTTTCCACAATCAATCTGTGTCTTAACCTATACATTTTGAGTTATCATCAATGCAACTAGAAAATTTTGATGATGACATGACCTGAGAATCAATTAGTTCTGGATTCCTCCACCAATTCATTTCTTTTTATCTAACTTTGTTTGAAATTTCATTTGCAAAATAATTTAAAACACCTATTCTAAATTCTCTTTTGGTTTTTCTTCCGCTCGAATTTAAGACTTTAATGATCTGTGACACTCTAGTGTAAATTCAACTGTAAGTTCTTCTGAGGCATCTCCTGAACTTAGACACACAAATTAATCAACATTTTTAAGTTAACATGCTGCACACCTGATGTGCCCGAAAGATTGACCTCAAAACAAAATGAATATACTACACAAATTATAAAAAGGCATATAAACATCATAACACTGATGACTAAATAATATGAATTCGAAACTGAACTCACCAGAAACAGAAACTAAAAGAAAATTAGATTGTTAAAAAAAAAGATTAGTGTTGGCTAACCATTACCATGTGGTGTTTTTCAGCCTGCGAGGCCGATATTTTGTTCCTCGTGGACAGTTCAGGAAGTATCCAAGACACTGGCCAGAACAACTACCAACTTGTGAAGGATTTTGTTGGCATGGTAACAGATAGATTGGATATTGGGCCAAACAAGGTTCGAGTCGCCTTGGCAATCTTCAGTACCACAGCTACTCTGCAATGGGACTACTCCAGGTACAGCAGCAAACAACAGATAAGGACAGCTATCAATGCCATTCCATACATTGGAGGTGAGTGTTGTAGTTTTCTGTCAGTATGTTTTGTTAACATTTTTAAAGAGTTAACTTTCGACTAGGCCTACTGGGATTAGAGATGCACCGATACCACTTTTTCACTGCCGATCCGATACTGATCCTGACATTTTGTTGCCAATACTATCGATACCGACACCATTCCGATGCTGATATCATTGGTTATATATGGAGTAGTGCAACCGATCCGATACTGCTTTTCAGTGACCGGCACGGATACCGATCCTCGGATAAGTACTTCCCTAACTAGGATAAGGGATGCAATAATTCTGTAATATATATTCATAATATAATTAACATCAGAAGCAGGACAAGTGTAGGGGCATGGAATTTTCTAATTGTATAAAACCACAAATGTTGAAATGGTGCATGCCGTGCATACAAAGCTGTACATTTGCATGATTTCAGGTGAGACATTCACATCCCTCGCTTTCAAAACCTACTTGGATTCGCTCCGATCAGGAAATGGAGGCAACAGGTAAGTCGACTTTGTAGTAAGGCCTACGACATTTTGTACTCATTACTGTTTGTCAATTTCTGTAAATATGAACAGCACATTCATGTGAAATATTTGTCTCAGGCCGGACGTGCGAGATGTCATCATCCTGATTACTGATGGAAACACAACTTCAGTGGACCGTAACAGCTTGGCATCAACTTTGACTACTGTAAAAAATGAAGCTATTGTCACTGGTGTTGGAATTGGAAGTATTGACATTAATGAAATGATGATGATTGTCACAAGTCCCTTCACTCAGAACTACGTCAATGTCCAGGATTTCAACCAACTCATCAATGTCCTAGATAATGTCATTCTTGGAACGGGTTGCTCAGGCGGTGGTAGTCCACCTCCTGGACCACCCCAAGATAGTGAGTTCAATTTTTAACCTAGCTGCGGAAGAGATGCTTTATTTGTCAAATATTTTTTTAGCTAGCTGGTAGTATGTGTGAGCACTTTTTTTGTGTGTGACCTTTAACATTCTTGTGGTGAGTTCTAACAGCACAGCATTGTGCCAATTTGAACGATTGATCAGACACACAATATGATATGAGTGATTGTTAAACCCTCTCGACATAATACACATAAACCCAACTACAGCAAAACAAGTCTATTAGGTCATAAAAAGTGATGAGTTGTTTTTACATTCACAAAGAACCAAAACAAGAAACTTCAAGATGATATTTCTGTCTATTCCACATCAAGCAGGATTTACTAGTCTTTGCACTGCACAGTACATCTGGCATATATATATATACACCAATAACTATCATATATATAAACTAGACCTTTTGTCTATATATATGACAGGTTCCCACCGTGTGTCTTTGGTCAAGGTGTTCACATTAGTTCAGTTGCTTGTACTGCTTGGTGTTGGTGCTTTTATGAGCTGGTGAATGTGTGCATGAGTGCTGTGGATTGAATCTCTTCCTAACTCGTGTACAAGAGCAACTTACAGCAGAACTTCTACAAGGGGCGCCATTTAGGACTGCATTGCCACTTCTCGTCTAACACTTTATCTGCTGCCAGTCATCATCTAAGTATATACAGCCTCTGCCTACCTCTCTGTATTTTTCAACTGCTTTAAATCTTAAGTTTCTGACGGACGTTTGTGAATGGCTGACATGGAAATGATCAGGCAAGAAGCAATCAACTGTGTACCCGGTCGAGCAACTTTTTACCGAGGTGATATGTGTCCTTTTCAGAGTGTTCGGCGGATTTAGTTATTGTCATTGATGAATCTGGAAGCATCAGAGACAGCAACGTTGCTGGACGACCAGACAATTATGACCTACTTAAAAATTTTGCTATTGCCGTGGTTGATGGTCTGAAGGCCAACATTGATGCGGGAAACATCAGGGTTGGCGTGATCCGATTCAGTGACAATGCTCGTGTTGCCTTTAGGCTGGATGAATATTCCAGCGCTGATGTCATAACCCGTCAAATAACGGGTTTACCCTTCACTGGTGGGAACACCAACACTACAGGAGCCCTCAGGACAGCCCGCACGCTAATCCTGAATACCATTGGTGATCGAAATGACGGAGAATTTCCGGACAGAATCTTGCTAATCACTGATGGATATGCTACAAGAGAGCAGGCAATACTGGAGGCTGAAGCAAGCACAATCAAATCACAAGGCACAATTATCATGGGTGTGGGAGTGACGAGGAGAATAAACGTGCGGAACCTGGAGAGAATTACGAGTGGCGGCTCCAATATCTTTACTGCAGCTGACTTCATGCAACTCAATTCTATAGCATCTGATGTTGTTGATACAATCTGTCCATCTTAACTTTACCTCATCCTATCCCCTGCTGCTCACATCAAGGTACAACTATAAATATCTTTTTATATCATAGACAATCTGTAACTGCATTTCTCTCTGGCTGGCAATGCGCATAAATATATACATTTATATGAGTTATATATTTAAGTATTCCTGAAATATCTGCTAATTAAACTTTAAAAGTTCTGCTGTACACATCCAGGATACCTGCTCTCCTTCACTTTGCTTTCTGAGTTTGGGTTTTTGTGCATGAACTGGTTGGTGTTGTGTAAATACTGTTAAGTTTGATGAATTTTGCTTTGATATCATATAGCACGTCCGTGGCATGCAACATCCATAACTGTGATTAAATTAAAGAATCTAACATCCATTGGTGTGACAAACAAACGCATCCACTGCCTAAGACCAGCCTTGTAGTATTCACCCGAAAAATCATTCTTTGCTCATTTTAACACTGATCATTAACACCTCAAATACCAAAATCAGTTTGAAATACATCTAAAAACCGATGATACCTTGACACCACCACTGCACATTAGATGCAACTATTTTTTTCATTTCGTTTATTAACCTAATTTGCGACCTGAGCACTTAGTAACGACACGAAAGTGACGGCGTCTTCAACTTCTTGAATTGAATTGGAGATTAAAGCTATCATGGGACTACTACAAGAAGTATTACCTTGGAAGGCATGTTTGTTGCATCAACGGATAGCCGTCCATAGATTTGTACCCTGATCCCGAGAGCAAGAAATTCCATCAATAAATATGTATATTTGCAGCTTCACTGGCAGTCTTTGCATACTCAGTAGCGGAATCGATTGGACCACAATCACTTTACCCGTACAGCAATGTGCTGGACTACAGAAACAGTTACAATAGAAATACCAATTTCCTAACAATCCCACAGGGCGGTATTTACTATTTCAGTCTGAGTGCAGGTGTGCCTGCCAACATGGCCATTGACTACTCTATTATTGTCCCAAATGGCAATCTGCGACCTGCACTTTTGCGAACCCATACAGCTGGTACAGGAATTGACACTATTTCTCGAGATGCAATATTGAGACTCAATCAAGGAAATATAAATATTCGTTCCGGAGGCAACCTGTACAGTGATGCCTTTAAACTGACCTCCATGTCTGCTTTCAGCATAACCGACAGCATGTCCAATCCACGATATTTCTATGTGTACCAACCAAGTGGTATTTTCAGTAATTTTGGCCGAATCAGATTCCAAAGTATAGTTCTAAATTCACCGAGGGATTGGGATTCAAACACAAATTCCTACAGGTGCAGTCAAACAGGAATCTACGTTTTCACATTCTCTGTATTTGTTGATCCAGCTGATATTGTCCGTGCCCAACTGAATGTTGGCAACAAAGTGTATGAGCTTTTGAGAGAGCACACCAACCATGGCATGAATGGTGGAGATGTGCTCAGTCGAACTATTCTGACCACATGTAATGCAGGGGACACAGTTTTTGCCAGTCTTAATGGAGGAGTCATTCAAGGTCGTAGAGAGCTTACCACTGGTTTAATGGGCTTTGCCTACACACCAAATTTGTCAAAATCACAGAATGTATATTGGTCCTTGTCCCGTAATACTGAAGTAGTCAATGACGGTGTTGGCTTGGCCGATTACCTGTTCACACGTCTGGATGAAGCTAGCTTTGGACTGAGAATAGAGCAGCGCTCAGGTAACTTATACAGAGCTGTGGTATGTCCAGCTAGTGGATGGTACTTTGTCCACCTGACGGCCGTGACTATGCCAAACTTCCGGATGAATCTGTTTGTGTCAGTTAATGGACAGCGGCAGATCTCAGTGTTCCGTTCCTCCGCTTGGCATAACGGGGGAATGGATTACATGGGCAGGTCAGCAATACTCAGATGTCGTCAGGGCGAGCAAATGTCCGTCCAGATTGGTGGTCGACAAGCTGTGGGCAGGACGTCCTCATCAAGAGCAAACATGTATGGCTCCACATTCCTTGGCTTCATGCTCTACAATGATAACTCTGTTTAAAACTCTGCCTTCAATACATCTTTCTAATTTCCCTCTACCTCTTTGTTGCCTAAGAGTTTGAAACATTCAAAACTATAGTGCAATATACTTTTGCATGTTGCATGCATGGACAGATATCTTGCGACACAAACAAGCATTACCCTCTTTATGAAATATCACTGAAATCTTGTTTGTTACTGTACATTGATATGGTTAGCCATACAACAGGTGCTTATTGTATAATGTAATTATCGCTCACACTACATTTTGTGCTCACTCACGTGATTGGTCTAAGCAACGGGGGATTGTTGTGGGAGAGTAAAATGTTAAGCTGCAATTGTAGCATTTTTATAAGTTATCATTATATTATTGTTAACGTGATAAGTCTTTATTTAAGGAAATGGATATGAAAGTGGCATGTAATGTATAGTAGTTTTTAGTCTCTTTGAATGTTGAACTGTATAAAGATGAACTTAACATTTTGTTTGTTGAATCATGTTTGTTATTCTTAAAGATGCCTTCCTTTTGTAGAAGTATTTGTGAATAATGTAAAACACTTGAAAGTCTTTTAACCGATAGTGTGCTTTTGGAATAGTGTAATTGCTTGAAGGATGAAGTGTATCATCTAATTGAACTAGATTCATTAATATTTAATACTTAGTGCTATTATTCGGTTTGTGAGAATCATCTTGAGTAACTGTATTTGATAGTCTACTGATTCATTTTTTATATAAAAGACAACGTGCTATTCCGATCTTTCTTCGCAGCAAATTTATCAAGAGGAATTTTGTAATTTATATTGTTTATAAGTTCTTATGTTAGCAATGGAGGAGGGCTGTTTGTCATCTCTTGATTTGTAATGCAATTTTTATATTGATGAATCTGAGAGCTTTTGAACAGCAGTTGTAAATACTGAGTCTGTATTCAAAGTGTGTAATCGAATGTTAAGACGGAATAAATCGTTTAACACAATTTGAGCGTCCTTTTTCTTTGCATTTTAATATCTGCACATAGCGACACACCAGGTAGCTCACCCACTACCACATGCAGTTTGCACTTAGATATAGCTCACTAAGGAGAAGTAGGGACGCCGACGGGAACTTAGTCTACGACATCAACAAATAAAAAATGACTTCTAATGAGGGAGAAGCACTAAACTTATAGACAGTATTATCCATAAGGAGTTGCCCAGAGACATTGGACACAAAAACATGGGTAAGGGAAACATCATTCAATTATTGCATGGGTACTTTAAGGTTACAGAGATAAAATTCTAAAATAAACAAAAACTTGAGATTAAAACTGAGAGTTAAAGACAAAAGCAGATGAAGGACTTGGGGCTAATCGACATAATAAAAATTGTAAATATATTTGTTCATCATTCCGTCACAATAATAGTAATTTAAATACATAGCATGGCAGTCTCTGTATATATTTTAGATGTATGTTGCCGCTTAGTATGCATGGCATATATGTCTTGGACGTATGCATGGCTTCATTTATAATTTGCTTTTATTACAAAGAGCCACTACTAGTTAATACAATAATACCTTAGTTTCGGAAACATACTAACATTAGAATACTTTCAGGTGCTATGGCTGTCTTTGCCTACACAGAATCTCAGTCCTTCGGAGCACAGCCTGTGTACCGATTCAGCAATGAGATTGATTTCCGTGGCAATTTTGACAAGGATTCCCAAACCATCAGGATTCCTAGTGACGGTGTCTACTATGTGAGTCTTAGCGCCGGTAGTCCCACTAACATGGCAGTCGATTTCTCTATAGTTATCCCAAACTTTAACCAAAGACCAGCCCTCATTAGAACCCACACAAATGGATCTGGAATAGATACCATGTACAGAGATGCTATCCTTAACCTTAACCCCGTAGCCATCAATGTCCGATCTGGTGGCACCCTATACAGTGATGCTGACAAGCTCACCTCCCTGACTGCCTTCAGTATAAGTGACACCATGTCCGACCCTCGATACTTCTACGTGTACCAACCAAGTGGAAGCTTCAGCAACTTTGGAAGAATCCTTTTCCAAAATGTTGTGCTCAATCAGCCCGGAGATTGGGACCGAGGATCCAATTCTTATCGATGTCCTCAAACGGGAGTCTATGTGTTCACCTTCTCTGTTTTCGTGGAACCAGCTGACATTGTACGTGCCCAGCTGAATGTTGGCAACAAAGTTTATGAACTGTTGAGAGAACATACCAACCATGGCATGAATGGTGGAGATGTGCTCAGTCGTACGATCCTGACCACATGTAATGCAGGGGACTCCGTTTATGCCACTCTTAATGGGGGTGTGATTCAAGGCCGCAGAGAGTTGACCACTGGCTTGATGGGATTTGCTTACACGCCTGATACTACTAAATCCCAGAAGGTCTATTGGTCACTCTCTCGAAATACTGAAGTGGTGAATAGTGAGACACGGCCTACTGACTATCTTTTCACTCGATTGGATGAGTCCAGTTTTGGTCTGAAGATCGACCAACCTTTTGGCAATCTTTACCAAGCTGTCGAGTGTCAAGCCAGCGGATGGTACTTCATACATGTGACTGCTGTTGCTATGCCAAGATTCAGAATGAACCTATTTGTCTCTCGTAATGGAGTTCCGCAGATTGCAATTTCACGAGCATCTCCCTGGCACGGTGATGGCATGGACTATCTTGGAAGGTCAGCCATTTTACGGTGTAAACAAGGAGATCGCTTGTCGGTGCACACAGGACCAGGACGAGCGGTTGGCAAAACATCGTCATCACGACCTAATGTTTATGGCACAACTTTCCTTGGTTTTATGCTCTACAGTGACAATACATTATAAATCAAATATTTGTCCATGAATGTGCAATTTTACATCAAAATTTTAAATTTTAAATAGGTGTGATTATAAATACATGATTTGCATTTGATTGACATGTTGACAGTATGGTAGTATGGTAGAAGTGTGAAAAGTTTGTTAGCAAATCCATCAATTTAGAAACATCATTCTGTCATTTGTATGTCATCAACATGATATTTGAATTATTTACATTATAGCCTGTGTGCATTATTAAGTTGTGAATGACCAGTGTGTATTTCCGAATGTTCTTTTAAGAAAGTAAACCAATGTAACATTGTAGTCTAATTTTAAAGTCATAATATTTTGTTAATCTACTGTATCGTAATTGTTTTGCTTAATCTGAGGGAGAATTGCACAAAAAGGTGTCCTGTGATCAGTTGTTACCCATGTTAATGTTAATAATTATAGGCCTATATTGCCATTATTACTGTTGTTATTAATTGTTCAGGTAGCCATTAACTTGCCCATTAACTTGCTACTTAATTTACACGTATTCAAAAGGCCTGTTAATTGTTGTTAGGATTTACTAATGGAATGTTAGAGGAGGAAGTGTCTCACATTGTAATATAATAGAATTAATTATTTGAGGCTGTACAATTGTTAAACAGTCTGTATGAATAAATATTTTTAACCCGAACTGGAACCTTTTTGTTTTGTCTCGGAAACTGAAACGGCTTTCCTGGAAGGGGTAAAACATGCAAAAGTGGAAAGGCAACAGGAAACAGGGGCGCAAATTGGTGCGGGCGGGTACGGGACATGTAACGTTTCAACCCCGGCAGGCAGATGTGATATATATAAAATCCCCCCTCCCTCCCACTGTTTTGAATGAAAATAAAAAATGTTTTGAAGTGCAGGTATATGGCCTCAATTTGGTAGGGGCAGGGGGAACATGCCTCCCACATTTCCAGTTCATAATTTATTAATGTAGAAAAGCCAGACATTTATCGGCAGATTCGGCAGCCTCTTCCAACCGCATTACTATTCCTGAAAAAATCCATATAACACAATGCAAAGTTAGAAACACACATGTGCATGTGATCTCAAGAGAATCATTTAACATTTGACAAATTAAGTCAAGAAAAACTCGTTGGGTATGATAAGATAATCAGGCTGTCTCCAAGTTGACCGCTGTTTCATTTGTCAGTGCTTTTTGCAGCCTTGGCAGAACATATATGCTGCCATGTGTTGCCACCTAGTGGCTAGTGGGCAATTCCTTGAGCTCCAGGCATATAAATCCCTGTTGGGCAGACATGTATTCCTTCACTGTAAATTCTGAAATTCTGAGTTAGCTCAAATGATTGAGTGAGACGGTTGCACAATTTGTTTGAGCCGATAGCTTGCTGTTTTGAGTTATGATAATCTTTATGTTGTTATAACTTGCAAACAACAAGCTATCTTGGCTCAAAGGAATTGTGCAACCATCTCACTCAATCGATTAAGCTCAAAATTCAAAATTTACAGTGTTGCAAAGACAGGTTGATTGGGCTAAAAATGGTAAATTTAGACATTTAAGAGAGCTTCAGTTCACTTCAATTCATTTATTGACATAACTAAAACAGATACAGAACATAAAAAAGCTATAGTACATAGAAACAAATTACGAGGGGTTTTCCAAAAGTTCTGTCCAACTTGCCATAACTTTTGCAATATTTAATACAGAAACATGATATTTGGGTCAGATAACATTGAAGTAATTTGCAAATGATCCTGAAAAAATCAGATAATAGAAACAAAAATAAATGGTTAATTTGTTGCCATGGAAACCAAAAGTCATGAAATGCAGCCCAGGGCAGCTTTAGAGACACAGATTTATTATATCTTGTCAAAAAATTTAACTTTTACCCGGGTTGCAGGACAAGAAACCTATTAAAAATAATCCCTAGAATTTCACAAATTCTTGTAAGAATGAACTTGACACTGAGTACATTTCCTATAACCTTATATCCCTTAAAAAGTCAATGCCTCACAGTCCTTATATTAAGGTCATATTTGATGTTTCGCACACATTTTTTTTCTTTACGATGGGTTTTCCAATAGTTCTGTCCAACCTGTCATAACTTTTGCTAGATTTTAAACAGAAAAATTATATATGGGTCAGTCGATATTTAGATAATTTGCAAATGATCCCCAAAATATCAGATCGTAGAGGTAAAAATAAATTGTTGATTTGTTGCTATGGAAACCAAAAGTCATGAAATGCGACCGAGAGCTTGTTAACAGACACATACTTGACATATTGTGTAAAATATGTAATTATTTCAAAAGATATAGAACAGAATTCTTTCAAAACGTTCAAAGTCATTTCACAAATTCCTAAAATAATGACTGGGACCTTGTTAATATGTTTTCTCATAGTTTCTATCCATCTCTAAGTATGATACCTCAGTCTTCATGTTGAGGTCAGTTTTGGCATTTACAAGTCTTCTTTTCTTAGGTTTTCCAATGTGTCTTCTCTTCATTCAGAAAAAGTTTGTACAATCTTTATTTGGTTGTGTCACTCATAATGTCTTCCTTCTATGTATGATAAAAGGTTCTTACCCTCTCTGCTAGTTTTTATCCAATTAAAATTTTAAAAAATGTAACAGGTATATATGATGTCTTCCATATCCAAAAAATTGCTCATCTTGTAAAAAAAAGAAACTACATGTGTGATGATACAGTAACTGAGATATAACAAAAATACCAGTTTCCATTGTTATTAATGATTTTACAATTAAATGATTATATTTCATGAAAAAAATTATGAATATACTTCAATTCAATATGTCAAGACACAGATAATGCAAGCTAGTGTTCAGTTTGTTTTAAGTGAGCACCACAAAGTCTGGGCCGCATTTCATGACTTCTGGTTTCCATGGCAACAGATTAAGCATTTTATTATCTGATTTTTTAAGAGTTGTGTGCAAATTACGTCAATATTATCTGACCCAAATATCATTGTTCTACATTAAATCTAGCAAAAGTTATGATAAAGAATAGAACCAACATTTAACGTGGCTGTCTTCATGGCGAAGAAATCCATATAATACAACTGCATCGGAAAACCATTGAAATTGGCGTTTTCCTCAAAATACTAGCCTCCCCTGTTCGCAAAAAAGGTAATATCACTGAAATGTCAGCATGGAACATTGGCAATCAAAGGAGTAAATTCATTTCAAGATATTTTTTAAGTACATTGGTGCAACTTAATTTTCATTGAATTAAAGGAGAGTTCTAAACTTAAGGAAAGTGGACAACAAGTTTGCTAATGATTTTTCATTTTTGTCTGGCTACCAGAGACCTTTTATTGCAATAAAACTGGGATTTCAATACTATTTCAATGCTTGGGAATAACATGGATTTCTTGGAAATGAATGCTTGCATGTTTGAAATGATGGTTGTACTTTCCTTTAGTGTCATGGGGTATATGTTGATGGCACTTTCAGATCAGTTAGGGTGATTTTGAGTGACATGGAGGCTCTTTCAAGAATCTGCATAATAATTGGGAACACCTCAAAACCTGATAATATAGCATAACTCCTAACTGAGACAAAGGAATTGGACAAAAGTGACAGGATATTGCTTCCATGGCACGTTGATCATTATGTGTGAAGGACATCCAATTGGTGTTATTTCTTATGTACGAGGGGTGTCCCAAAAGTTCTGACCAATTTTTTTGGCAGACCTTTCTATTCGAAATAGCTAAATGAAATTTTCACACAATAAATTTCAGGTAATTGACCATCTATTGTGAAAAAATCAAGACTGTAAGAAGTGTTTAAGTTACTGTTCTGTTACCGTGGTTACGAGAGGTCAGTGCACCCAGCGCAGCTCAATTTCTCAGACGAAATTCAGCAAATTAGCTGTGTTAAAAGTCAGAGAATTTATAGTAAAAAAGCAAATGATTGCAGGAAAATGTATTTCCTGATAAGCTGGCAGTCTTTCAAGATATCTTCCATTAGATTATAAACATTTATTTGTATTTCAACCTGATCAGCTGAGGCAATTACCAAAGGCATTTTCCAGCAGTTGCCTAATGTTCAGCGCTTGAGACGGTTTGGCTGAAACAATGTGCTGTCAAGAGGCAGTGCTCAAGAACCTTAGATTCAAAACCCAATCTCATATGCTTTAATTACCAAAGTTGGCCTTCTGTAACTTTGCATGATACTAAAATATGTATACCAGTTCAAAAAATAAAGAAAATAATAGTCACAACGAGAAATGAAGCAGTCGCCACATACACTGAAATTCCACAATTTAGGAACAGCCCAGTTTGAAGGACCCAGGTGATCGCCTCAGCAGATGGGTTAAACTGATTCACAGTGACTTTAAATGTAAATGAAAAACTTTGAGATACTGTTAGGTTTCCAAATAATATTTTTCAGAATCATCCTTTGCATATTTACAGTAAATTCCTTGGTTATTTACAAGCCTAGACACTTGGATTTGGCCTAAAAAATTGAGCTGCGCTGGGTGCACTGACCTTCTGTTTCTATGGCAACAGAAAAGTTATATAAAATGTCCGAACAGGTACCATATTTTCAAAATGAATAGCGAAATACCTGAAATTGATTCTGTGAAAATTTCATACAGCTACTTCATATAGAAAGGTCTGCCAAAAAAATTGGTCAGAACTTTTGGGACACCCCTCGTATATATCTCGAAAAAGCATGGTTGCATAATACGCAGTGTATTCTAGCATTGCAATGTATGTAAATTAACCGCAAGCTGTGATGTAATTTTAAACTGGGTCAGATTCCCCAGCTTTTAGCCAATGTGAATCCATCACAGTTTCAACTCAAGTGTCAGAGTAGGCCTAAGCATTTTATCAGGGATAGCCCCTGCAACCACATCATCACAGCTTGATAGCCAATGGGCTGACAGTAAACTATATATCACTGTTCTAACATTGATATTATATATTGGGGGAAGCATTACATTTCAGATCAGTGGTGTAGCCAGACATCTGCCACAGGTAGGGCAGTGGGTGGGGCAGGACTTCTTGAGGGGGGGAAGACCTTTATCGACATTTATCGACATTTTTCGGATAAAATTCACATGACTCCCACAATGGTCATTATTATCATCATTAAACAAGTTAAATTGACCATGAAAACCTATCCAAAAACGGAGAATTTCCCCCCAAACAGGAGAAATTCTCCAGATCGGGAGAATTCTGAGAAATGTAGATCTCCCTAAGAGGAGAATTTCTCCCAATCTGGAGATACTCTCATCATACTAATGAGTAGTAATGACAGACAACAACAACAAAATCTGAGGTCTTATAGGCCAGGATACAGGCAGTTGAGCTCGATTAGCAGTGCTGGAGTATTTCATATATATGACTAAAATTCCTCATAGATAAATATTTCGAGGTTTTAATTCCATTAATCAACTTTTTTGTTGTGTTTTGCACCAGGATCTTGTATAAATGTAATGAGTGTCATATAGAATAATGAAAAGCTATCTATATCCTTAATCAGAACAGAGTAGTGTAATAACAATAGCAGGCCTCCTAGCAGCCCTCCAGAAAAAAAAATTGGATCATTAATTGTGGTCATGTAGGAGCCTGTTTTAGTCACATTTTGCAAAAAAACAAGACAAAGGGACAAGGTATTGTCTTCATTTTTGACTCCTTCATTAAAAGTACACAATTTTTTCCTTCAAGATAAGTCCCATACCTTGTCAGAAGAATGTACAATGAGCTTTAAGATTTTTTTCAGTCAAATATCTGACATTTCTGACTCAAAGCTTGAACTTTGTCATTTATGAAGAGACAAAATTTGCCACTTCACTAAATTTACCATTTAGGAATTTAAAAAAAGTAGGACTGGCCAAACAGGAAAAGTAGGATGATTTCTAAAAAAGGCAGGAAAAGTAGGAGTTCTAGGAGGCCTGCAATAGAGACACTAAATTTCAATGTAGCAACATCAGTCTCTGATATGAGTTAAGAAGCATGATCCTGTTTGAAAATATCTCTACAAACTCATCCAAATAAAATGAATTTGACCTTTGTCATTCAATATGGATGACTCTTAGGTTTGAGAGCCTCTCATCTGCCATTGAATTTTCACAAAGGTTTTTGTCCTCTTCATGACATAGAAGCTTAGCTCACAAGAAGCACTGGACGCTGGGATTGTCATTGCAATTTTACAGAGCCTTACTGTATGGTTGAATAAATTTGACAAATTCGGGAGAGTTCAGTTGGTGTTTCGAGGCCCTGCATTTTTCGGCTCCACCAGTCGCTTGGCCCGCTAAATAAATAGGTCAGCGTTTGAAACACTATTTGGTAGAGGCCATCCTAAGCAGAATAGTAAAACCAGGTCATGCACTGGACATTTCAGGCTAATTTTATTTTATTTTACTCCAAAGCCAGAGGGGGGGCAAGAGGGGGGGCAAGAGCAGCCACAGGGGGGCAATTGCCCCACCTTGCCCCCCCCTGGCTACGCCACTGTTTCAGATCCCAATGTAATGGGTTTTCCCAGACTCTATATTCACTCTGACACTGAGTTGAAACTGTGACACTCAGTTTGGTGAATTCACATTGGCTACAAGCTGGGGAATCTGACCCAGTTTGAAATAACATCACAACTGGAAGTTAATTTACATATATTGCTCTCTTAATAAGGGATTATCGATAGATGACCAGAAAGTCTCCATTCTCCTTTATGCTGACGATATCATCATATTAAGTGAGAATGCTTCAGATTTGCAAATTATGCTGGATAAGGTTTATGAATGGAGTTACAAAAATATGATTCGCTTTAATGATGAGAAATCCAATGTAATGCATTTTAGAAAACCATCTATTCCAATTTCTTCGAACAATTTTTACCTGGGTAGAACTGACCTAAGATTTGTGTCACAGTACAAATATTTGGTAATTGTTTTAAATGAACACCTTGACTATAATGTGACTGTCCAAATACTAGCAAATGCAGCAAATAGAGCACTGGGTGCGATCATTAATAAATATAAACAAATTAATGGACTAGGGTACTATGTACTTTCACAAAGATGTTCCATAGTGGCGTTTGCCCCATCCTTGACTACTGTAGTGAAACATGGGATTTCAAAAGTTTCCTCCAAATTGATGCAATCCAAAATAAAGCAATTAGAATATTTCTAGGAGTGCATCGCTTTGCTCCACTTGCTGCGATAAAAGGCGACTTTGGATGGACACAAAGTAGGGTGAGAAGATATATTGCTATGTTGAGAATGTGGAACAGGATAAGCCAAATGACAGATTGCAGACTTCCTAAAATAATTTTAAAATGGGACTTATCATTTGGTCAAAATAATTGGACTTCTGACCTAAAAACGTAACTTAAAGATGTTGACCAGTTAAATGTTGTAAATAGTCTGGAATCTGTAAATTTGGTAATGGCATGGTCACTTCTACATGAAAAGTATTGTTCGAAATGGAAAGACGAAATAGATAACAAACCCAAATTAAGGACTTATAGAACCTATAAGGATAAATATGAAGTAGAGCCTTTTGCAATATCTTTTCTGAACAGGAATGTAAGATCATGTATAGCTCAACTCAGACGTGGTATACTGCCTCTAGCGGTAGAGACTGGGAGGTGGTCAGGAAGAGCTTATGAAAATAGATGTTGCAAATATGTAATAGAGACGAAATAGAAGATGAAATACATTTTGTTTTTTATTGTCATTTTTATATTTCTCATCGTAATGATTTATTTGAAATAGCTGAAAATATTATACCAGATTTTAATGATGTAAATGATAGTAGGAAAATTCAATATTGTATGTCAAAGCCTCTTGTCAATGCCTTCTCTAATTATGTATATAGTATTTATAAAATTAGACCGTGCTGTTTACTTGCTAATGTTTAAATTGCGAGTAAGCCTGAGTGGGCTGGGTTAGGCCTGTACAAATTCTACTGTACTTATACTGGCTGCAAATAAAGATACATAGTACATACATACAATAAAGATACATATTGCAATGCTAGAATAGAGTCACATCTGACATCACAGTTCAACAGCACAGAAAAGAACTTGAGATTCCACGTAAATATGATGAGAATACAATGCCCTTATCAAAATTAATTGAACATTAAATTTTGATTTTAAAATAAAGGTTAACACCATGAAAGGTTAGATACAGTCACACTTCCCAATAGGTGTCTGAGCTGAATTGCAGAATTTCAGTGGTATTGAAGTTGTGTCTTGAACATAGGCAATTATTAGGCATATTTATAAGTCTTAGACTTAGTCCTCCTGGAAGCAGGCAAGGTTTGCCTATTTTTTATAAGAGACCATCTATCAAGGGCAGATCATATTTGGGTCAATGGCTCTCTGCCTGAATTCAAAGTCAATTTAAAAGGTTCCCAGAACTTTTTTGCGGGGGGGGGGGGGGGCTGACCACTAGTTTGTACGCCTGTGATTTTGAAGATGCCTCGTGGAACTGCTGTGGAACTGCTGTGGAACTGTTGCGGAACTGCTGTGGAACTGCTGTGGAACTGCTGTGGAACTTAAGTTTAGTTTAAAAAAACTTGAATATCTCAAAGATTCCTTCTCATATTCTATGACCGTTGGCTGATCCGGCAACCTTCAAGTAGCAACCACTTTTTTTTGCATATCTTTGCTATAAACTATATTTTGGATCATTCTAAACTATTTTTGAGAAATCTTATCTCGGAAAGTACACGAGTATCACCTTAAAGTTGAATCCCATACTTGGCAAGAAATCGAAAATCCATGAGATATTCACGAAACTTTGCCAAAACGTTCTTCAAGAAGAGAGCTTTCCAACGCAGTGCCCGATTTAGGAGTGTGCGGAGTGTGCAGCCGCACAGGGCCCCCACATTTGAGGGGGCCCCCACAGAAGCAGATCACGTGTAATATTTATAAATTCTTATTATAGTTCAAGCGAATTATGCCGATCTGAGACAAAACCTAATTGTACAAAAAGTAGAGCATTATGAACAGGTGATCTGTTAAACAAGCGGCAAATATTGGTTGATACCTGGGGGGCCCTGCTCAGGGGTCCCCTTCCCTATGTCTCTTGCCCCTCTGGGGCCCCCACTTATCCTCTGGCCCTGAGGTCTCCTGTGTTACTCCTTTCCTCTCCGGGCCCCCTCCCCTGCCGGGCCTCCGCCTCTGGGGGGGGGGGGGCAACTTACTCTTGGATCCGAATCTGGGGCCCCTACCATTCTGGGGGCCCTCCCAATCCGGGGCCTCTCCCATTCTGGGGGCCCCTCCCATTCTGGGGGCCCCTCCCATTCTGGGGGCCCCTCCCATTCTGGGGGCCCCTCCCATTCTGGGGGCCCCTCCCATTCTGAGGGCCCCTCCCAATCTGTGGGGCCCCTCCCATTCTGGGGGCCCTCCCACTCGGGGGGGCTCCCACTCTTGGGGCCCCTCACATTCTGGGGGGCCCCACCCACTAGGGGCCCCTCCCACTCTGACCTCAGTCCTTCTTCAGGTGTCCCAGGTTTAATATGTTATTCCAAATATTTAGTTATTCTTGTCAAAGGTGTTCTCAGATTTTTATTTGCTGTTGTGTAAGTACATGGATTCTGAAATTTCTGACTTTTTAGAAAGCATCATGTACAATTAAGGAAATACATAAAAGAAAAGGTCATCATATTCAGACATGCCAGTAAATATGTTTAAAAGTTAAATTCAGCAGGACATGATTTTGGAACTTCTCTTGCAAGATGAGACAATTCTTTCTGTATTTACTCTAGGGTAAAGTAAAAACACAGAAGTATGTACTTCATAAAATAAGTCCGGTTTGTGGGAGAAATTGCTATGGACTGCTTATCACTTCCAGGTATTTACCAACATTAACGAGAGAGAAAGCCCTTTAAAAAAGGTCTCCCATCTATCTCAGTAAACATGATTAATTAGTTTAGCGTTCTTTTGATTTAGCCAAATTACATGCACATGCCAGGACAGAGTCTACATGACCCTTCTGAAAGTTACAGAAACATCTCAACGTAACCCATTTCGGGGGCCCCCACAACTTCTCAGCACAGGGGCCTCCACACACCTAAATCGGGCACTGTAATCCAACGTAATAAAAAATAGGCGGGCTATCCAATATAATTTTTGAACTATGATCTTTTCAAAATCTTATGTCATTACATTAAAAAGTATAGTAAAATACTAAAAAAGTGTTCGATTTATAACAAAAAGCAAAAGCAAAATTACAATATCAGAAAATTATGAAAAAATCGGGGAAATTTACTAGCAATACTAAAAAGTGTGTGCAACTTCACACGAAAAGGGAGGTCACTTTAAAAATATCCATGAGATTTTCATGAAAAATTAAAGTAATATAGCTGAACATATCTTTAAGGAAAAATAATATTAAAAAGGGGGAGCATCCATATTTTTCAGTAGTTACGTGGAGTGCAATATCAGAAAAAATATGAAAAATCAAGCAAATGTACTTGCAGTACTAAAAGTCTGCTTGATTTCTGACGAAAATGGAAGTAACTTGAAAAATATCCATGCGTTATTCATGAAAAATCAAAGGAAAGTAGCTGAAAATACTCTTTATTGAAAAATAATATTTAAAAAATGGAACGGCCATGCCTTGTTAGTGGTTAAATGGAGTACAATACCATAAAAATATGAAAATCATGCAAATTTACTAGTATGATAAAAATATGTGCGATTTCTAATAAAAAAGGAGGTCACTTGAAAAATATCCACGAGATATTCATGAAAGGGTTAATCCCAATGTTATTGAGGAGTTACGTTGAGTAAAAGTCGTGCAGAAAATATGAAAAATAAAGGAAATTTACTCGTATTTACTAAAAAGCTTGTGCAATTTCTGACGAAAAGGAGGTCACTAGAAAAATATCCATGAGATTTTCATGCAAAATTAAGGGATTCTTAACTAGAAATACACTTTATTGACAACTATTTTAAGAAGGGGTATTACCAATATCTTTTTTGGCAGTTATGTTGAGTACATAAAATGAATTTATGAAAAATCGAGGAAATTTGCTGATGAAGGGCAATAGAGCAGAGTAACTGGTTTAGATGCATATAATGAAGTAAATTTGTTCATTAGATATTCATGAGACTTTGCCAGAAAGTTCTTCAACAAGTTTTTTAAGGTATATCCCTGTCAGCATGCCTCGGCGGTCCAACGTCGGCCCTGCGTCAGTCCGATGTCAGTAGCATCGGACCAGCTTCGGGCCAACGTTGGACCGCCGAGGCACGCTGATAGGGAAATTTGGGGTCACCATCAATTTTTCTTGTGACCTATTCAAATTCCTGTGTACTTACACTAAAAGTAGGCCTATGTATAAAATAAAGAAGTGAGACAGTGGAAATAAGGCAACATCCGTTAGATTTGCAGGGTGGTGCTTGGAGTTATTTTAACTGAACAATTTCTAATCCAATTTTATAACACAAATAACTTCTTCCTTGGCAATCTTTGAACATGTTGAAGTCATTACTTCAGTGCAGATATTTTATAAACGTTGTATTTTTTAAATTCAGAAATCAATATTTTCAGTCGTCGCAGATGGTACTCAAAATAAATGATTTCATTACATGACCACTGTGCTAGAGTGATGCTGATTTGCCAAAGTCAGCTCAATGAAGACATCATAAAAAACTCATATTGCATGGTTAGAGTGCAATATTGAACACAAGTTTTTCCCAAAAAAAAAAGAAATTCCAAATTTATTTTTTTTGGCTGAAATGGTTAGGGTGCAATAGCCAATAGTTTTCAACCAATTTATTATTTTTTTCCAAGAAGGTTCTTTCCAATTTTGATTTCTTTATTTTTTTATTTTTTTCAAATTTTTCCATCAATTTATTTTTTCCAGAATTTTATTTCCTACTTATTTTTTTTTCATACATTTGTTTCCCACTTTCTTCAACATATGCTTTAAAAATATTTACTGTCATATAAAAAATGATATTTACTGTCATATCTTTATCTGAAAATGTTAGAAGTCATTTTTCTTTGGCATATTTATTCCACAAAAATATAAAAGTTTCTGCTGTTGCAGAACGGATGGGAGCGTACAATAAAGCTGCAATACATGTAAACATTTTAAACAACCTTAATAATCAAGAATTTATAGGCCAAGTAGGCCTGCTAAGAAAGACTGTCAAAGGTCCTCTCTCACCAGTTGCATGGTGTCTCGCACCCAGCTCAGTCGCTGGCCCCTATGATTACACTTGTGCAGTGTACACCCACCCAAATAACTGTGTCCAGATGTGCATTCAACCCATCAACTGCTGTCCCAGAAGATATTCCCATACCGTGCCCTGGTTCCGACTTTTAACTGCAGCTACCATGACGACAGCAGATGACGTCATCACTGTTAATGAGTGCTCTTCCCGATCGTAATCGTAATGCTCATTCTGAGATGGTTGTAGCTGTTCAGGGCCTTCCCCTGAAGCCAGTTTTCACTGCTCAGGTATGAAATTCACGCAGTAGATGTCTAACACCCTGATGGTTTATGCTATGAAGTATTGGCTGTCAATTCATGACTGGATTGGCGCAATTGCAGCTTGTTCTGAATGATGTCAGAAATGTGTGACTTCCCTTTATTGTATTCTATAATGAATGTGCATCAACTTGGTTCAGAAGCCCCTGTGCTTATATCATGCCGTATTTGTATAACATTGACACTATTGCAAAGACGTAAAGTCACAAAAACAGAGGGATTCTGTCTCATTTTGGTTATGTGATGTCATCACCAAGTGTTTATGGCGGATGATGTCACAATCAAACAATGAGATTGTGATGGTATACTATTGTTGTTGAGGTGACGTCATCACAAAATTTTTTAATTTTAATCATAGGTGGAGCAGCTGTGTTCTGTGGGATTCTATAATAAAACTTAATGGAGTGTGGTTCACAGCAATGAACCTCATGAATGTCAGGTCGCGGAAGAATACAACACGAGTCCGAAGGACGAGTGTTTATTCTGCAGCAGACCTGACATGAGTGAGGTTCATTGCTGTGAACCACACTCCCATTAAGTTTTATAATAAGACCAAATGGGTATGGTGGTATTTTGAGATGTACTCCACGAGTTGAAGATATCCTGAGTCCTCTGTACCCACGAGTGCGTCAGCACGAGTGGGTACAGAGGACTCAGGATATCTTCACGAGTGGGAGTACATCTCAAAATACCACCATACAGCCATTTGGTCTTATTTATACCCCATTATGCAATCCCAAAGAGAGCTAAACTTCACTCAGATGATCCATACTCAACAGTCGCCTCAGCCAATCAGAGCACAGATAGCAGCTCAACTGATGATGTCACAATGTTGTGACGTCACCATGGACATGACGTCACAATGGTAAACAATGCAATGACATCATCGACAATGATCAAACCATGTGGTATACAAAAAACCATTGAGTATACAACGCAATACCACATGGGATATATCCACTGCTTTTTCATGTGGTATTGTAAACATTATGGGGTATTATTTATATCCCACAATAAAAATAGACCTCCAGTAAAAATAATTAATAATTTCAAGAGGCACTATTTTGTTTGAATGGCCACAAAAAGATCCCTAGCAACCACACCGACCAATCAGAACGTCAAAACATTGTGACGTCATCACTTCACTGCCCATTGTTTACATAACAACGTCAGATAATGAGATGCATGTGGTTCACAACCATAGAAATACATAGAACGGACATGAGGCTGTATGATGCCACCTCAAGATGAGGTCACCAAATCCGCCATATTGGAACTGCCCTGAGACATGATGTCACAATAGAATAATTATGATGTGACGTCATGCCATTGTTATAAGTGACATCACAGTTATTGGTGACGTCACAGTCCATTGTGCCAGTATTCAGGGCAGTTCCAAGATGGTGGATTTGGTTGCTTCATCTGCCAGAGCCTCATGTCCCTTCTATGTATTTCTATGTTCACAACGATGAACCACATGGTGTGAATCACATGGTATTTTGCCAGAACTTCACTGCCTATTGTGGGATATAACTTTAAGGTGGCTCGCTACTCGTGCCAAGTGGTAGTGAGCGCACATTCACGCGCAGCCAGGCAGGCCCTATCTATCGTAACGTCACCACTGTGCCGACACTGCTTCAAGATCTTTTTTTAATTTTGAGAATTTCATGCGTCGGGCACTTCTTTTGCAATTTGCGCCACTTCTATTGGTTTAGAGACTTCTCGTTTGGAGCATTAGATGCGCTATGAAGAGTACTAATACAGCCGGAGATTCGACTTGATACTAAAAGAGAAAATTTTAACAGGCGATTTTCGGCAAGCAGGTCTAATTTCTCAAAAATGACTTTGTGATATAAATAAATGTTTATATCTATTTGAAGTGCGGTAGGAAGGCTTGTCTATATCATCATGTTGTTCCAAACTTTTTTTGGAAATAAATGACAAAGAAATGAAAAATCCTATCTAGTCACTTTTTTTTAGGGCCATGGTTTATAAAAAATGTTAAAATTGTTAAAATCGAAACTTATATTTCGAGCACCTTGGAAAGTCCTTTGAACTAAATATAGGCCTATCTCTTTGAAATTGTAATCACCTTTTCCATGAAAGTGTCTTCTTTAATTTCATGCTTCATTGCATAGTATGGGATGCATGACCACTGAATGGCAGAAAAAACTTCACTGTAGAAAAAATAAGAAAATTTTTTAGTTTTTCAGGTTTGCCTGGACTGACTTTCAGGTACATAACCCCAAACATATTTTTTAAAAGGCAGGCAGCGACCACTTTTGTTTACATATCCTTGCTATAAACTATATTTTGGATCATTCTAAACTGTTTTTAAGAAATCCTATCTTGGAAAGTTCACAAGTATCGAACCACCTTAAGCCATTGTGACTGTAAACATGTAAATTTAAATGTTGGAATTTTCTAATAGTCCATTTTATTGACCCGACAATTTCAACAGACATTACTATTACATTGTATCACAGACACATGTGTTACATTATATTGTTAAATTTGAACATTCACACATAATTTTAGAACAATTGATCACCGTTAAACCGTTAAGGTTCAGCGCCTGCATCTGATTGACAATTATTTTCTGATTGTTCGGCACTTTCATCATTATTTTGGTGAAAATCTTCCTCATTTCTTGTGATATTTGAAATTGATCCATTGTTGGGGTAATCAGGATTTCCTTCTTGTGGATTTTGATTCTGTGTTGTTGATACATCTTCAATGGTGTAAGGGGGAGGTGGAGGAGCATTGAGGCCCTCCTCAACAATGATAATACGAGAAATGCCACCACTTCGAGGCTGAGTGTCAGGCTGACTGTCAGTGTTGGCAATTTGGATATCAGTTGATCTGTCACTAAGATCAGCTGAAGACAGTACCACAGCAGGATTGTCATTGCCTATGATTTCACTGTAAGGAGGAGGAAGGTCTTTGGCGATGGAGTCGTAGTCCGGCGGTCCAAAAGGAAATTGCTGATCAAGTGTGAATAAATCGGGGTCGCCAGGATATACAATTCTTCTGGCGTTCCTTCTTTCCTCCCTTTCTCCTGTAAATAATGAGAATATAAACTAACACCATACAGTAATGTACACATTTCGACCACTTTTCTATTTGTCCGCTATATTGACAAAAGGGCACAGTGAAGTTATTTAAGTTATGGATGTAACAGGAAAAAGCTATTCAGGTATCCGATCCACACCGACCTCCAAAGCAGGAAGTACACTGAAATGTCTTGAGTAGGTATGTCATCATTTAGATGGTCACACCATTCAACCAGGAAGCTTTCCCTTATATTACAGCTCCTTGATTAAACAATCCGGCATTGTAACCAAATGCCAGAAACAAAAATAATTGACAACCAATGACATGTCAAGTTTACCCATGCTGATTAAATAACACACAAGAGACCATTGATTTTTCTAATGAAGAAATCACAGTTAAGTAATCACTTGACGGGCATCACAGGGGCATGCAATTTCATATTTTCTGTAAAAAACTATATATGATAATTATGGTCCAATGGACGAATCGGTTGAATTTGTTAGGCTGCTCCGCGAAAGTGTAAACCAAAATCTTTGTAGTGAAATCTTTTGGGTACTCACTACTTTCAAATGTACACACATATGCCCGGCTCGGTATGCCCCCATTCTCAGCTCAGAAATTCCTTGGGTCTAAAAATCTGTCATAATTCCTAAGCCTAAATAATGGAAATTTTTTGAGTACCCCCGAGACCAACCCCAGGAGTCTAATCAGCCAGCAGGAGGAAATGGGATGTGCATAATAATGTATCCGTGCAAATCTTTTTGTCCTCACAAAAGATGTCCTGAAAAATGTACAGGATGTATTGTAAATAGATAGAACGCTAAATTTCTTCACTTGTGTCATTGCATTATAGACGATCGATGTGGTTTGTTTACAAAACAACCTCCTTCGATAACAAAGTGTACTTCTTCCTCAAATTTTCTCTTAATCTTGAAATAATCAAATTCATTTTCTGATGGTGATATGATGCACCAAGGTATCATTACAATTTCAGATAAGCAAAGTACTTCACGGAAATTTGTGGGCCGTAAAACATATAGTCCAGGGCTAACATTGGAAACGGATGATAGGTAAGAATACTGCTACGTCATTGTTGAATCACAACATTCTAGTTACCATCTGAGATTATGTGGTGTCCCAAGTTCAAGACATTGGTTTCATAATGATTAAAATGGCATTGGACAAGAAATATGAGAGGTGACTTCTATTTGGGGGTTGATGTCTTAATATTAAATTCTACATGGTCAATTGTGCGGCGTGCGTAAAAATGTACGGTGCTCTTTCTTGCGTATTTCGTACATAAATTGACTGTTTTCACGTATGAAATACGTACGAAAATGTACATACGTAAAAAATACGTAAATTTTTGTATGGCTTTCATTTGTGTTAACTTGGTTTTTTGGGCTTTTTAACTTGATTTGTTATCTGATTTTTTTAGATAGACTAATGCAAGGTCTTAATTTGTGATAACCATATTGCACCAAAATAGCCAAAGTACATGAAAAGTCCTGTCAGAAATTTGAATGAATTCGTACGAAATTCGTACGAAAATGTACATACGTACTACGGATTGGCTCTTTTTTGTGAGTTTTGCACGTAGAATTTATTGCCAGTCTACCTTTAAAAGACCCAACTGCAACTATATAAGGGAACAGACCTAGCAAGATGCCAGACTGAATCTGACCCCACCCCCCAACCCACAGTGAAATTCTCTGTCTCTCTCCCAATTTTTCCTGATTTCATGAAAAACTAAAAGTGTATTGCCAGTTGGTAGCCTATTGTTTCCAGTTATCAATGAAATGGATGTAACTTGTACTTACTCTGTATGCGCCTTTGTCTGCACTTTTGCTTTATTCCGCAGATCATACAACACACAATCGCAATTGCAAATGCAATGGCTGTAGTAATCAGTGATATTGAGCGCACAGAGTATCTTGAATTGCTGAAAATAAAAAGATGACATCCCAAAGATCAGCACATAAAAATGATTGCCTGTCCATAGGCCGTAATAGTGGAACTCTCCTTTTTCCAGCTCTCCTGTGTTGACGAGCAGAATAAAACTATTTCCGGGAACAAGCTGCCATTTTGTACCATTGCTGAGTCAGTGAAGCTGGCATTCCAGGCCCAGGGCACTTTTAATCCATTGAAAACATTACGGATTTGCATTGCCGAGTCTTAAATGGAATGTTTAGCATGGATTGCCACCATATTCCAGTACTGTCAGGATGATTAGACTTTGTTACGGACCTTAGAAACCCCGGCTCCATTGTAAATTCCCAGACCGATGTTTCCGGAAACAGTTTTATTCTGCTCGTCAACACAGGAGAGCGGGAAAAAGGAGAGTTCCACTAACGCCCGCTATACCAAAACATCAAATACACATTATAAAGTAAAGTAAACGCGAGCAGGTGGTAGTGAAAGTCTGCTATTTTAAAAGCATTAAATTGCAGAAATTGCCCTGGGATGCTCAGCTAACTAAAGGCCTGACTTCATAGTAACAACCTGGGGGACATACAAGTTACAACTGAGATAGAACTATCAGTTATGAGTGCCAATCCATTGTCTCTGTTGAGTGTCCCGTTGACCCTGTAGTTCCAGTTCAGCATGAAACTATTGGCTATTATTCAACTTACCTCCAATTAATTTCTACTGGATCACAGATTTCCAAAGCAGGAAAGGAGCTGGCTCCAGTGGAGTTGTCACTGCAACAGAATCTGGTGAGCTCTCCGCCACAACAATATGGCTCAGCCGGGTTGAGACATTCAAAGCCATTTTGAAGTTGCTCTTCTTCATCACAGTATGAGTTGCAGAAATCTGATGACACTACAAAGAAGGAGAAAAAATTATATTTATTGTATTTATTACGAGATGTTTCATTGTAATCTCCTTAAATTTAAACTGAGAATATTTTAAAATTAGACGACCCCCCCCCTCCACAATTGTATTGAATGGTTGTTTCAACTTCGATTAAAAGCTCAATATCACAGCATAAATCCTCCAATTTATGATCACAGTAAGGGACCGTTCAGAATTTATGACTGCATGGGGGCTGGGAGTTTTGCTGGAACTTCCCGTCAAAAATTGATACCCCCCTCTTAAGTTCCATGCGTATTTTTACCCCACTCTTAGGTTTCATGCCTATTTTTAGTACCCCCCCAGGCCTGTAGCCAGGAATTTTTGTGGGGGGGTGCTTTCAGGGGAAAAGTGGACTCATCCCCGCGAGCACCGAAGGTGCGAAGCCAAGCTAGGGGGGTCTGGGGGCATGCCCCCCCAGGAAAATTTTGGAGAAAGTAATGACATTGGTGCATTCTGAGCCTTTCTGATCATGGAAAGGTTGATCAATTTTATCCTTGGGCCAAACTTCATTTGCACTATTTCACACAAGAAATCCCTCAATATGATTTATTACTTTTCAAGCCACGAAATGAGGTCTACTGTCATACATGGATTCAGACACAAAATGTGTAGAATCATTACAATATACATTGTATCCTAACATTATGAAGGCCGTTATTGGGAGGGAGGCACAATGAGGCATTGGGTCTTGGGACACCAAAAAGTAGCAAGCTAATGGCACCCAGATGGCAGGAGAAGAATTCTGAACAATGTGGAGTACTAATTCTATCATAAAATGCAAGACATGATCCGGGACCAACATAATGTTCTGTCTCTATACCTCCTCCTCACCAGCTCTTTTCTCCTCCTGATAGCTCCTTCTGTTGTGTTCTTCCTCCCTATCTCTGCAGCCAGCTTCTAACTTACTCCACTCTTCATTCAGCCTTTCTTAATTGTCTTCTCCCTAGCTTCTCCCTCTCTGCACTAGCTTACTGGCATTTCCTGTCTTGTTCCAGCCCTTGTATCCTTCCGACAATGTAGTTCTTTGCTCCTCGGATTGCTCTGACCTCCTACATCACTTCTGCCTTATCTGCCTCTTTCCACTATGCTTCGCTATCTCTGCCTCATCCCTCTGTGCTTTCTCCTATTCTCTGACTTCTGCCGCAGCCTGTGTCTCCTTTTAGCAGTGTAGCTATTGGCTTCTTGGATTGTGCTTGTCTTCTCCCTCCTCTCTCCTCCCAGTGCCTCTTCCCTTTATGGTTTCTCCCTCTCTGCCTCCTCCTTCTCTGCCTAGTCCCTCTCTGCCACCAACTTATCTGCTTATATTAGTCCTTCTCTGCCTCCTACTTCTTTGTTTAGTCCCTGTCTGCCTCCTACTTCTCTGCTCAGTCCTTCTCTGCCTCCTACTTCTCTGCTCAGTCCCTCTCTGCCTCCTACTTCTCTGCTCAGTCCCTCTCTGCCTCCTACTTCTCTGCCTCCTACCTCTCTGCTCAGTCCCTCTCTGCCTCCTACTTCTCTGCTCAGTCCCTCTCTGCTCAGTCCCTTTCTGCCTCCTACTTCTCTGCCTCCTACTTCTCTGCTCAGTCCTTCCCTGCCTCCTACCTCTCTGCTCAGTACCTCTCTGCTCAGTCCCTCTCTGCCTCCTACTTTTCTGCTCAGTCCCTCTCTGCCTCCTACTTTTCTGCTCAGTCCCTCTCTGCCTCCCGTTTCTCTGCCTCCTACCTCTCTGCTCAGTCCCTCTCTGCCTCCTACTTCTCTGCCTCCTACTTCTACCTCTCTGCTCAGTTCTTCTCTGCCTCCTACTTCTTTGCCTCCTACTTCTCCTACTTCTCTGCTCAGTCCCTCTCTGCCTCCTGCTTCTCTGCCTCCTACCTCTCTGCTCAGTCCTTCTCTGCCTCCTACTTCTCTGCCTCCTACTTCTCCTACCTCTCTGCTCAGTCCCTCTCTGCCTCCTACTTCTCTGCCTCCTACCTCTCTGCTCAGTCCCCCTCTGCCTCCTACCTCCTTGCTTCGTCCATTTCAGTCTCCTCTCTCTCTTTCTATTGTCTCCAATATTGACTCCTCCCTAGTTCTTTTCTCTTGTTTACATTGTGGCTCTTGGCTTTTTGGATTGCTCTAGTCTCCTTCCTCTCCTCTGTTTGCCTCTTCCCTCTGTGCTTTCTCCCTCTGTGCTCTCTCCCTCTCCGCTTTCTCCCTCTCCGCTTTCTCCCTCTCCTCATTTCTCTCTGTTTAGTCTGTTATCACCCGTTCTGACTCCTCCCCAGCTCTTGTCTCCTTTCTACAGTGTGGTTCTTGGCTGCTTGGGTTGCTCTTGCCTCCCTTGCAGTCTATATGCCTCTTTTCTCTGTGCAACCTCCCTCTCTGCCTTAGGCAACACATAATTGATTCTTAGCTTCGTGGACCCGCCGACACAATTGATTTCCTGCCGATGGAAAAAAAAAATTGAAAAAAAAAAATTGTTCACCTTTTTTTTTTTCCTACCGACCGACCCTAGAAAAAGGGCCTTGAGACATATCCGAGAAGCTAAAGATCAATTATGTGTGGCCTTATCCGTCCCTGCTTTCTCCCATTCTGACTCTTTGCAGCTCTTGTCTCCTTCCTAAAACACGTACAATGTAGCTCTTGCCTTCTTTAATGGCTGTTGCCAAGTCCAATATAAGTGCTAAATAGTTCCAGAGTGTAACAAGCACTTCCTTTGTTCAGTGATTTAATCCCAACAGCCATTTCAGCCAACAGACAGATGTTTGGGAGCGTTATAAAGCCTCCATACATATGACATTGTGACAACTTTAAAGACACTGGAACAGCGTATCTTTACATTGGACTTGAATCCCTCTATGCTTTCACTCTCTGCCTCTAAGTCTTCCCTCTTCTCTACCTTCCTCCTCTCTACTTGCTGCACACCGGTGCTGATGGGGCGTAAAACACAAACTCACTCACTCACTCACTCTACTTTCTGCCTCTCTAAATGTATTCTGCCTCTCTACCAGTAGTCCCAATATTTGATCGCTGGTCCAATATCAGGAAACAGGTGTTCCCTTATTATATATAAATTCCTCGTGGAAGTGGAGACAATATTATGTTGGACCACCTACTTCAAGGCCCTATTTCGCATACAGGGTAATTAATACCTGAGAGATTTGACACATCATGTACATGGGGCAGGCCATCCAGGCCATGGTCTCAGTGTGAGGCCAGTCTGGCCAGATTGAGGTAAATTGAAATTGTGGCCAGATTGAGGTAAATTGAAATTGAAATTGATTTTATTTTGCCTCAAAAGAGATTACAGTATAAAAACAGTAAATAAACACATTTGCTATATTTTGCATAAAATGCAACAATAAAGTTTTGTCCACTGGTCTAATTAAGGCCTTTAGAAGGCCCTGTATAGCCCTACACATCTCTTAGACTGGCGGGATTTTGGAAAAATAGCTTTATTTGAAGAGGTACGAGCATTTTGGGGTAAAAGTCGGGAACCCATCTTTTTAGCATATTTCAGGTATGCTGATTCCGAAAAAACCGGTTCCCAAGCGATATTCAGGGTCCTTCACCTCCTAATTTGCATAACAACATGGCCGCCAAATTAGCAATTTTTTGATCGTTTTAAAGCAGTAACCTTCAATATACTACTGTTTAGGAAAGCAAAAAAGGCAAACTAAGTGGCTCCATCCATGTTATGGGGACCAAGGAATACTCACACCATTTGAGAATCAATTATACAAGTTTGATGGTCATTGATATGTAAATTAGTAGCCGCCATTATACAATAATGCCTTTTCTTCAATAACTTCCTTACTAATCAAGCAAATTTAACAAATTAAAGTTCTATACCATTGTTTTAAGGGTCAATGAAGATGATGAAACCATCTATTAAGTCATAACACTCATCCAATATTAATAATGCAAGAATAATGGTCATTAGTATGTTAATTAGCCATGAAATATTACAGAAAATACCAATCTTCACAGTGTCGTCTCTGCTAATCAAGGAATCTTTACAAATTAAAGGTCTATACCAATGTTTTAAAGTCTATGAAGATAATGAACTTATTCATAAAGTCATAACTCCCATCAAATATTAATTATAGAAAAGCAATAATTATTGTCATTAGTATGCTAATTAGCATGACATATTTCAGAAGAATAGATTTCGTTATATCGATGCTGCTAATCCTGCAAACTTTACAAAATAAAATGTATATATGCCAATATTTTAAGGATCAATGAAGAAGTCATCGACAAAGGCCTTACATTCATCTGATATTAGTTATGCAAGACCTGTGGTCAGTAGTAAATTAGCATTGTCATATAACTGCAAAAAAATGTATTCTTATATCTATCATATGTATCAAGCAAACTTAAGTAAATGAAGTCCTGCAACAATTTAGTTTTTTCAAAGTTATTCTGCAATACTTCAAGGGTCTATGCAGATCATGAACTCATTCAAAACATAATAATATCAGTGACATCCCTAAATTTGTTTTGTTTGTTAAGTTTGCTGGATCAGCGAGGAAGATCAGGGCTGTAGCTGGAATTCTGTTTTGGGGCAGGCAGTATCTCATGGCCCGAAATGCCTTCTAAGCAATCTGAAGCACCAATTGCCCCATAAAAGACATGGAATCAGTGTATTATCATTTTATGTAGTGTCCAAATTAGTAAAGTTTGAATGCCATAGACATATTAAATGATTATTTGGTATTCTGTGTGGGATCAGATGCAGCAAACAAATTTGAAAACTCAATAATATTATGCCTTCTTCATGGTTCTTCCCTCTCAATAACTCTTGCCTCCTCTCAAAAGATCTTGCCTCATCTCTAGCTCTTACCTCCTTCGTCGCATTCTCCATCCTTTCCAGTGACCCCAATCTCCATAATCTCCCTTTCCGCCTCCTTCCCGGCTCTTCCCTTCTGTCTGATAGCTCCTGTCTCCCACCTGACTGCCTCCTCCTAGCTCTTGCCTCCACAACAGCCATTCTGTCCTCTCTCTGACTTCTGTGTTCTCCCACTCAGCCTGATCCAAGTTTTTCCAACAGCTTTTGCTTTGTCAAATTGTGTTTCCTACCTCTCTGCTCATCTTTCTTTTTCCTCCACGATATCTGCAGTCTCCTCTGCCTCCTGCCTAACTCCTGCCTCCTGCCTAACTCCTGCCTCCTGCCTAACTACTGCCTCCTGCCTAACTCCTGCCTCCCTGCTCAATAGCTCATCTGTTCCCCCTTCACAGTATTGTCTACTTCTTAGCTCCTTCCTGATAATGGTTTCCTCCTCGCTGCATTGCCTCCTACCCATCGGCTCTCCCTTTTTTCTCTGCTTCCACTTGCTCTTGCCTCCTCCCCAGAGTGGTTCTTCAATAACTATCTGGCTACTCCTAGCTAACTAAATGACTCCTCCTTCCCTGCTTGCTCCCAGTTTCTCTTGGTACTCTCCTCCTCCCTTGTAGCGCAATTGTCTCCATCAAGTGGTCCTACTAGAATATCTCCTGACCATCCCTACCTTTCTCCCAGTTTCTCTTGGTACTCTCCTCCTCCCTTGTAGCGCAATTGTCTCCATCAAGTGGTCCTACTAGAATATCTCCTGACCATCCCTACCTTTCTCCCAGTTTCTCTTGGTACTCTCCTCCTCCCTTGTAGCGCAATTGTCTCCATCAAGTGGTCCTACTAGAATATCTCCTGACCATCCCTACCTTTCTCCCAGTTTCTCTTGGTACTCTCCTCCTCCCTTGTAGCGCAATTGTCTCCATCAAGTGGTCCTACTAGAATATCTCCTGACCATCCCTACCTTTCTCTCTCACTACCAGTGTTCCATGCACACATCAAATTTTTTTATTAAAAAAATGAATACACTGTCTGCTCTTCGTGTAGGCTTCACTGTCATAAGGGGAAAGTAGCAGTTTTATTATAGTAGGAGTGTCAGTATTGCCTCAGAATATTTTTGCGTATTGGGAGTAGCAAGGTGACTTCATTTCTGAGTTGAGGGATCTTCCAATAATGCATATGATATCATCTTGATACACCCTGTCAGGAAGATATGATGGGACCTTTGCTGAATTTCAAGGCCGGCATGTGCCATCATGCATTGAGTCCCTGAAAATTCTGAAGAGACACCTTAATCCTGAAATATGGCATCGCTAATAATCACACAAATAACTATTATTCTTGCATTATTAATATATTATGAGTTTATGGCTTTATGAATGAGTTTTGTACCCTTGAGCCAGTGGTATGGAAGTTTTATTTGCAAAAATTGGTTGGATTAGTAAGGCAGATATTAAGAAAAACATTTTGCTTATTAGTATATATATATGTACAAACGACGATTATTCTTGTATAATTAATATTTTATGAATTTCATGACTTTATAAATAAATTCAATATCCTTTGACTCTTTTAGCTTTGGTACTGAAGTTTTAAATGAAAAGTAGGCTGGATTAGCAGCGAGGATATTAAAAACTTCTATTTTTCTATAATATTTCATTGCTATTTTGCATATTGATGACTATTATTTTTCCATAATTAAAATTTTATTAGTGTTATCATTTTATAAATAAGTTCATTATCTTCATTGAATCTCAAAATACAGGTAAAGGACTTTAATTTTAAAATGTGCTGGATTAGCAGAGAAGATATACTAAGAAGATTGTTATTTTCTGAAATATTTCATCACGATCTGGCAAATTAATGACCATTATTCTTGCATAATTAATATTGGATGAGTATTATGACTTAATAGATGGTTTCATCATCTTCATTGACCCTTAAAACATTGGTATAGAACTTTAATTTGTTAAATTTGCTTGATTAGTAAGGAAGTTATTGAAGAAAAGGCATTTTTGTATAATGGCGGCTACTAATTTGCATATCAATGACCATCAAACTTGTATAATTGATTCTGAAATGGTGTGAGTATTCTTTGGTCTTCATAACATGGATGGAGCCACTTAGTTAGCCTTTTTTGCTTTCCTAAACAGTAGTATATTGAAGGTCACTGCTTTAAAACGATCAAAAAATTGCTAATTTGGCGGCCATTTTGTTATGCAAATTAGAAGGCGAAGGACCCGAATATCGCTTGGGAACCAGTTTTTTCGGAATCGGCATACCTGAAATATGCTAAAAAGATGGTTCCCGACTTTTACCCAAAATGCTCGTACCATCCACATATTTCAAAAATCCCGCCAGTCTATCTTGTGAGTATTCATCAGCAGATCTCTTGAAAGTAATCAAAGCAAAAATGGCATGCTTATCAATTGTAATTTAGTTAAACACATTACCCTGCATTGACCAAAATGGTTAAATTGCAATTAGGAGTTGGGAGATTCATCCATAGGTGTGAATTGCAATTCAGAAAGGCTGTGAAGTCTATGACCAACTGGGCCAATCAAACACACTGAATTGCAATTTTGAATTACTTGGCATGCAGTCAGGTATATCCTCCTGGTTCTGGGACCATTTTGGACCCAAATAGTGGACCTTTTGGGACCATTTTCGGCCGTGGGGGGGGGGTGCGTTCGCACCCGTCGCACCCCCCCTGGCTACGGGCCTGCCCCCCCCCCTTACAGGTGATTTCATTACCATGCGATTCTTGTCTTTCACACTTGGCTGTGTGGAATCAATGCTAAACTAGTACTTACTACGTTTGATAAATCCAATATGTGACGTTCTTATGCTTCTAAACCAATCAGATTAACTAAAAATGTCATGTATTTTGTGGGTCTAGAACCCAAGAATCGCATACTAATGAAAACACCTGTAACATACAAAGCAATACCCACATATATACTGTTACACAAGGTCACACGTACAGATTTGCGTCATTTCGCGGACTTTTGCGCGTAAAAAGTCTAGATAAAGTGAGTTTATGCGTGTTTTTTAACATTTTTTCTTTGTTAAAATTTCTTACCCCCCTTGGAAGTGTTGTGAAAAGTTAGTACCCTCGGGCAAAACTCCCAACCCCCCAGTCATAAATTCTGAACGGTCCCTAAGGGGAAGTGCCCCCTCCCCAGGAGTAGTCCAACTTTGCACCTGAGCGGTTGTTGTGGCATTATTGTCACTCTGGCAATGATGTAACTCCAAGCCAATGATGAAACTGGCCATAACAAAAGCTATTGGCCAGTTTGACTTATGGTTTTGTTGATTGCACCAATTTTGCATTATTCCTCCATAGCCTGACGACTGGCGACCTTTGTGTATTACGCCAGACATTAGCTGACATTGGGCTCTCCAGCACTCAATCTGATCTATGTCAGCACTCAATCCGATCGACGCAAAAATCAATCCGATCGACACTGATTGGTTCGTGTCGAGTTGTCAAAAGAGCTAAAACGTCAACAAATACCACATGACCAAAATTGAAGATGAAGGCCAATGTTCGGCCTAAAACATAAGGTAGGCCGGACGTTTTTGCTAACTTCTCCAGTGCTGGGCAATGGAGCATCCACCTATGACGTCATAGTATAGGTCCACTCTGGCTCCGAGAAAAAAAAGTTCTTCAGATCAATTGCGAGAGCAGTAATGTCCGGAACCAGATATCTGTGACGTATACGTGGGGGTTGCCATGACAACAATAGAGAGGTTTTGCTACACGTTTCCGTGTGACGTGTTGGGGTTGCCATGACAACAATGTAATTAGATAGCACTTGTACACGGGGCACGTATATGTCACACGTGAACGTGTAGCAAAACCTCTCGCATATTGTTAATTTCTTGCAAAGAAGTAACAAAGGGAAGAATGACTCCGATTCTGAATGAGGCTCTGGATGGGGGGTTATGGGGGACAGGAAATTCAAAAGTAATATGGCCAAGGGACAGGAAATTCAAAAGTAATATGGCCAAGGGACAGGGAATTCAAAAGTAAAATAGACAAGGGACATGGGGGACACAAAACCCTTTCTAGATCTGAGGGACAGGGAATTCAAAATTCAATTAGAAAAATTGAAAAAGGGATGGGGAATTCCAAAGTAAAATGGCCAAGGGACAGGGGGAAGCAAAACCCCATCCCGAGCCTCAAGAATCATTCATCTCGAGCCTCTAGAATCGTTCATCTCGAGCCTCAAGAATCTTTCAAGTGCAATCCACAGGCATGGTCTCGTAATACAATGTCACTATATTATTTATATATGACAACCACTGACATGCAGCTTTATCTTTATGACATTGTGTAACTATGGAGTTCAATTGTATAAGGTAAAGTTTTGGGAAAGACCAATAATAACACTTCCTTTCTTGTTGCAAATTCCTACAAACACAAAAACTGCATGCTGGCATCAATATCGTGTACACACAGGCACATGTGCATGTTTCAATTTTGCATGTGTGGTGGTTTTCTTTTAATTACAGTGAAACACTTTGATATAGAATTAAAGTGGACTGTGGCACTGTGAAAATGGCACTTCGTGTGTCTTCATGCTGATGATTTTTCATGATCAAACCCAATACTTTCAATGTTAATTTGATTGAAGGAGACTTATCCCACTTGTTGGTGACAGCCAAACGAAAGGATTATTTCCCTCTAAAATTTGTTATGAGAAGTCAAATGGCTTACTCTTGATCATGACCAATCAAACAGCATCTATGGTTCCCATGTTGAAAGTAGAGAAGATGATACTTCATCGACTATCATGAGTCACGAAGTTCCATTTTCACAGTGCCATAGTGCACTTTAATTCTATATCAAAGTGTTTCGCTTTAATGAACTCTTATATACACTATTGCGCATAAATATGGAATATAGGCACATGTCAAAAAGTCAGTAGAAATTTGGTACAGCATGAGCTGCAAACAGACTTCCAACAATTTTTCTAGATAAATATATGGGTCCATTCAACGTCAACAAGTGAACATATTATGAAATTGGAGAAAGTCTTGAAAACTGGGCTCAAATTCCGCTCAATAATGGAAATATTGAAAAAAACAACAAAATTCCACATTTTTGAAGGGTTGATATCAAATTAAATACTGTTGATGCATGGAAATTAATGACAGCAAAGGAATAATTGGGGTCAAAATGAGTTAGTAACATTGTCCATATAGGCTATATGAAAATATTCTCTTAGTAGGGGTAATCTAGAGTAGGACGGGCAAGAAGCCCAGGTTAGGTGAGAGGCCCCCCCAGGCTTATATCCAAACTTACATTTTTGGAGCGTTTATCTATTGATAGGATTGAAGCTAGAGGCGTTGTAGGTGTCGTCACAAATTTTCAGGGCCAACAGCACAAAACCGTAGTAGAAATTAAAGAAACAAAAAAATGTGCATGGTTTTTGTAACTTTGACTAATTCTCTGAAAGGGGTTGTCCGAAATAGCTTTGGAAATTTTTTAAAGTATAATGGATATCTGCATTGCTTCACTTTATGACCATCACATAAATATGATTTGGATCATGTTTCTTGCATTTTAGTTCAAAATATAGAGGACAAATTAAAATATGTGGGTTTGGGGTGAGAGGCCCCACATGGTATGGGGCATGAGGCCCCCTTCACTAGGGGGGTCGAAACTGCTTCAGGAACTGTTTAATAATGTGTACTTTACCTTAAATCTTGATAGAATAGCTAATTAAAATAGAAAAAATTTGGCCCGAAATTGAAACAGGGCAATAAATATTTAAAAAATAAAGGTATGAACAGAAAAATTCTGAAATTCAGAAAAAGTGAATAGAATGTCTTAAAAATGATAGAAGAACCCTAAGAACTTTTAGGCTGAATGTGCTGGCAAAAAAAATTGCCATAGGATTATAATAGGGGGGCTTCTTGCCCGATGGGTGGGGTAAGAAGGCCATTTTAATTTTTTTACAAAAATGGCCGTAACTCCTTTATTAAAATTGCTAGACATTTGTTTCACTAGTTATTAGTAGAGTCAAGTGATCCCTTCCTGACAGCATAAGCATTCAAATAATTGCCTATAAAAAGTAGGTCAAATCGCACCTCGAAGTTAAGGGGGGCCGCATGCCCCGACCTACTCTATACTTTGATTTTAATGGCACACCTATTTTTTCTTGATTTGTGAATATTTTTCTTTCTATAAAAGAGCTTTAGCTCTAAAATTTTAAAGGATAGTAGGCAGAGGATAAACATATCGGATGCATAACTTAATTTGTCTCAAAAACGCTTGATTTCGATGTAGTCGCAAAATATGACCATCTGGAGACAATTTCTTGAAATTTTGAAATTTGTGGACTGTATATTTGTGTTTGCCCACTTCTCTGAGCACTTTTAAAGAGTTGCACATAATTATATCAAAGTTATACACTTAGATCCAGTCTGGTGAAACTGAGAACTGCATGCTGCTGCCACCTGGCACAAAAGTTGATTTCCTATGCTACAGCATTGCTGTCCCAAGAAATAGTTCCAATTTCATTGCACATTCACAAAATTTCTATCCAACATTGAAGTATACCAGAGTCAGACTCGGCAATCACATTCTCTAAGGAAGTAGACAAGGCCATCAGCACACTCAGAAACAGCCCCAGTGTCTTCCAGACAAAATTGTGTGTGTTCCTCTGGTCGAAAGTAGGTGGACGCTCACAGGAGCTCGCTGAATATCACACTAGTCACTAGGTGGCAACACAAGACAGCATATGTTCTGATCTGTGGCAATGCAAGAGCAGTCCACTTGTAGACAGTCTTAGATCTATTATTTTGAGGGTTTTTCTATCTCCTTGTATTTTTTATTATTGTAATTATGTTCAGTGTACAAAAATTTCCTTTAAGAATATGGGGATAAAATTTCAAACCTCATGGGAAAAATACAAATACCCCTAAAATTGTCTATCAACTGAGCTAACCCTACAGGAGATAATAAAACGGTCAAAGGTCTGTCATCACAATGTAATCACATGTCATTGCCAATGTCAGATAAAGAAAGACTTTGACAAGGAACCGTTGTATTTTCTTGGCTTTTACAAGTGACCAAGTTGGCCTATACAGAACGTAACTGTCAGATGGGCTGAGTATGTGATTCCATACCATGCAGGGTCCATTGCATAGAGTGGAACATGGGACTGGACAGAAGAAGTTCTCGAATAGTAGAAATTTTGGGGAATAAGGGACCGTTCAGAATTTATGACTGGGGGGGGGGGGTGGGAGTTTGGCTGAGGGGGTACTAACTTTTCACACGTGTTTCAAGGGGGGGGTAATAATTTTTGACAACACTTCCAAGGGGGGTTAGGAAATTTTAACAAAGAAAAAATGTTAAAAAACATGCATAAACTCATTTTATTTGGACTTTTTTACGAGCAAAAGTCCGCGAAATGATGCGAATCTGTACAAGTAGCCATGTATAACAGTATATATGTGCATTGCTTTGCATGTCGAGGGGGGGGGGTACTAAAAATACGCGTGAAACCTAAGGGTGGGGTACTAAAAATCCGCATGAAACTCAAGGGGGGGTATCAATTTTTGACGGGAAGTTCCAGCAAAACTCCAACCCCCCCAGTCATAAATTCTGAACGGTCCATAAACAATAATTCTTTAGAAGTTTTAATTTTTGTGAAGTTCAGAGGAATGATAGTCTAATAGCACGTTTTGAAATAGTTACAAAAGGAAAGACATTTGCAGTTTTTCGGATGACTTATATCCTATCAGATGTGATAGTTTAACAAAAAAAGGTATGATTAGTATAATTATAATTGTTAATAAACTAAATACTAAGTTATTGAACCTAAAATACCAATAATGTAACCTACCTGAGCCAATTAAAACAGAAACAGTGAAAGTTCGAACCAAAAACTCCAAGAAATCCATGATTTGTGTTATTCTAAAGAAGGCAACATATCATATGGCCTGAATGTTTATGTAAATGATAACAGTACACAGTTCTTCTTCCTTATCTGACCCAGATCTACTTCACCTGTTAAGATTATACCAGACAGGCATTCCCTTTTTCTGGCATGCAATTGATCAATTGATTATCTGAGAAATAGAGAAGCACAATTCTCAATAAGCAATCACTAATTAGCTGAACAATGCATTTTCTTTTTTGCCCTCAGGGACATTTTGTATTGGTTATCAATGTTTTCATGGGCACGCAGGAACTGCAAAGAACCTATCGATGATATTTTTAGTAATATTTGAATATTGATATTTCATATATAATTCGCAACTGTATAATGTACTGAAAAAACTATAGAGAGGGAAATGGAATCCAAATCCTAGGCATCATTCAAACCACAAAAAAAACCCCTCCAAATTAGGACATCAAAACATTTGGCATCAAACTTCACTTGTTTGGTTGTTCTATCATCATCAACATGGGCATAATCACATCATACAGGTTTCCTGCCAATGCAAAGACTTGCATAAACTGCTCACACTTAAAAATGCACACTTCCAAAAAGGTTAAAAATAGTACTTTCTCTTAAAGTATCAAGATGAAAGTTCGCAGACTTCTAGAATTTGCCATCAGGTATATTCACAAAAATTTTCAAATCTCTAAGTGCAGTACTGTTGTGTCAAACCAATTCATCGTGGTTACTGTCAAAAACGCAAGTCACAAACTTTCAATGTCCTCTGATCATTGATTTCAACATCTAAGCTGTTCCTTCCACAATATATTTTTTGATAAGCCAGGAAATTTACATTTTTACTTGCTTGATGGATGGGGAAAAGGGATATTTGACCAAACCACAATTAAAGAGGATGAAATTAATAAAATTTAAGTGTCAATGCTGACAGGCCCCCTACAGGAGACTTTTGTCAAAATCTTCAAAAAAAGATGTTTTATTCAGATTTTTGAGAGTATTGATATGGAATGATTGTCTATGTATCTCTACCCTGTGTTTCTACCCTGTGTAAACAAAAATCCCCATATTTAACAGTTTGGTTCACATGCTTTATTTCCAGATGCTGAGTCGTACATTTTGAGTTTTCAATTCAAAATCTGCTTAACATAAACTTTTTTCTCAAAAACTTCCATGGGGCAGTTTTTGGATGTCCTGTGCCTGTCATGTGAAAATTACATAAGATTAATCCTATCCAGTATGCCACAAAACCAATATTTCCATTGGTGCATTTTGCGTTGAAGTGCAGTTTGTGACTTGCATTTTCGACAGTAACCACAACAATTTAAAAAGTACTGCACTTAGAGATTTGTAAATTTTCATGAATCTACCTGATGACAACTATTAGAAGTGTTCACACTTTCATCTTGATACTTTAAGAGGAAGTACTATTTTTTAACCTTTTTTTAAGTGTGCGTTTATAAGTGTGAGCAGTTTAGTTGACTGAAGGCTTGCTTATATGGACACAGTTAAAGGATTTTCTTTCAGACAAATCTATTTAATCACACAGCCCCTTCTCTGTTGTGACCTCTTGGGCTGCAGGGGTGTGGGCTTCAGTCTCAATGTTGCAAAAGTTTCTCCTTCCCTGTTAGGAATCCACCTCCACCTATCTTGAGCATGCACTCTTGATCTCCTCATTTTTCTCAGAACACATTCTGGACCAGAAATCTTTGAACTATATAATAGGCCCAGACGACATTTTTTGCCATGCCAACCGCAAAGGAAAGGGCAAATCAGTCAAATAAAAAATTTCAGAATGTGCCAGAAAAATCAGACACTTTTACCTTGAGCCGGTCTTCAAAGATCTCAGAGTCAGAGCTCTGTGAGTTGTTGATCCCACTCACTGAGGTGATGGCTAACACAATAGGATGAATCCTGTTTCGAGGCTGAGTGCATTGCAATATGCATTCCCCAGTTCCATACATGTATTTTTCTGGACTGTTGTAAAAGCAAGTGACTTGCCCTCATGATATTCTGGTACACACTGTATTTGCAACAACTGGGACTGTCTGGCAGATGACACAGAACCTATACCATGAAGCTTGAGATTGACTATTGAAAAGTATCGAGAAGCTGAGAGCTCTTGAATTGGAAGGCCATTGTTTCCTTAGTCAACTATCTAACCTCAACTATTGATTCATTTTGACTGTTTCCCTCATAGGCTGTTAGACCCTTGGTGTATTCTTGTATAGTTTGCTCAAGATGGATGGATGCTTGGGGCTTTACGTCCTGTATTTATGCACTTGGTAGGCTAATTACAGGGGAAGGAAACGGCAATGAGGCGAAGGATGATTGAAACAGCCATCCAACATAGGTACAGGTGACCCGGCAAGAGCTGGATTCGAACCTTGGACCCAGCGATTGGCAGCCGAGCATGCTACCACTAGACCAACCCTCCCCCCAGTTTGCTCAACAAGTGTGATGCTTGGTGGGAAGATCATGCAAAATGCATTTAGGTAAATGTGTTTGAAGCCACTTAAAGTTTTGAATGATGTCACATAAATATAGATGCCAAAATATTCCAACAAATGGTTTGGAATCCCATAAGGTATACACTCGATGTGTCATTGCTGTTTTAAAACTGCAGATTCATTATTGTCAGAAATAATCATGATTTTAGCTTGTGCCATTATTTCTGGCTCTATCTGCTTACACATAGTATTTTCAGTATTTTTTCTGCAGTTACTCCATCATTAATAAGTAATTAGAGATTAATAAGCATGCTAAACATAAAATAATTGATGCTGATCCTATATATGTAGTGCTTAAAGGCAAGGCTTTGGAGTCGGGTGATAAGTGAACCGACTCCGATTCCTGACTCCTATGACTTTCTGAAAAGCGACTCCGACTCCGACTCCGACTCCTTGGGTCTCCTGAATTACGACTCCGACTCCGACTCCGGACTCCGCTTTCCGGCATTTTTGCAAATTAATATTACATGATTAACAGAGAAGAAAAGGTTATTCTACTAAGGTTTCATATGATTTTGTACATGAATACTTGCTTAGGAAGTCTTATGTAAAATTTGGGGTTCATTCCCCATTTTTGAAACTGTGTTTTTGTAAATTATATTAATTACTTTTAGGAGTCACGAGTCACCATTTTAATTTTCGACTCCGTCTCTGACTCCACCTGAAAATCAAAGTTTGACTCCGACTCCGACCCCGACTCCACCCAAAAACCTCCGACTCCACGACTCTGACTCCCGACTCCGACTCCAAAGCCCTTCTTAAAGGGACTATAAGGCCAAAAACTCCCTGTAGTCTGGAGTTGAACCTGGACCGCCAGCGCAGCTGTCCAACATGCTTACCACTACACCACCGAGCCCCTTCACCCCTTAAGGTAAGTTTAACAATGTTTCACTCAAAATTTTGCAATTACAATGGTACTGTTGATAATGAGAGGGGTTGCTTAGTCTCCTGAAATTGGACCAAGCATTTGTCTACAAAATCAGGTAGAACAGGGTCAACTGCAGTTTTGGCAGAGACTGATTTCTTTCTGGCATGGCTACATTGCACATAATTTTGTATGAAGGAAAACTTTAGATGAAGAAAAAGCAATCCATTTACTTACTTTTATGACAATTTAAAAATACTACCGGTAATTTGCTTGGGTGACATTGCTAAGCTCACAAACAGAAAGTGAGAATCACAGAGAACATTCTGCGGTGATCGGCGGTCTTAGGTCTGGTCCGGCAAGGGGCCTCATATTGAGGTTCAGCCTAGGGCCTCATTAGGATGCATCGTCTGCCCCTTAAAAATTAAAAAATTGTCTTTTTCACTTGCACATTTCCCACATTTTTGCCCGTAAAAACACCTCATGCCTTAGGGTGGCACTTTTGTGTTAAAGTTGAGTCCAGAAATGACCAACAATTATGCTTTGGAGAGTCGCGGTTAGAAATATCAAACTTATGTTTTGTTGTATGATTTCAATTCATATACCATCGTTCTGAGAAGAAAATTTTCTTCAATTTGAATGGTAGAAAGCTACATTTCCGAAAATTTCTCATGCTTAAGTTTTTTTTTGGAAAGTTTCTGACTATTATGACAAAATGTTTTGAAAAATCAACTTAAAAGGTAGACTTCTGCCTAACCTTAGCATAATCAGTAGAACTAGAGTTTCGATCGGGACCGATGCGAAGGGAGAGCTCTCGCATGTCGAGTGGGCGTGGTGTAGTTAGGTTGATGTCACCTTTTCGTCACTGGGAATGAGTATTAAAAGAAATAGTGTGTATCTTTCATTAGATATATTTCAATGTAGCGAACTGTGACTCTGTTGCATATATGCAGCATCAGTAACAAAGCACCCGGGACTAGTTTTTGCACTGTATTTGGCATTTTTCCGAAAGTATATATATAGAATGGTCTGCATTTGGTCAGCATTTGGTCAGCATTTGGCCTGCATGATGAGAATTTTGGTCTGCATTCTCCTAATCTCCTAGAGAAATTCTTGGTTATTTATGCTCATTACCTTTTTTTTTAAACTACCACTTAAAATACTGGATTTTATTATTTTAAGACAATGTCTTGTAATCAACTGTGGATTACAGAGAGTGGAAATCATTGATGATGGCTTAAATGCAATTAATAGAAACAACCTCGATTGGATGAAATTCTAGCCTGCAAAACAAAATTTGTATAGCCTTCTTGAAATAAACTTTGTTGATAGGGGTATACATGGGTCTCAAAAACAGATGGGGTGTCAAATGTTGGAATTTAAAGGAAAAATGAATGTCTCATGTCCCATTTTATCGAAGCATAAATGATAAAGAAATGTATCAAATGTTTGTCACTTTTTATTAGTCAATCTGTCAGTGTCTCTCGATTTTTAAGAGGGCCAGTGTCCCTGTGTCACTTTTTAAGAAGGGCAGTGTCCCCATGTCGATTGTTAATTGCCATTGATTATTGAACTTCCTCAACAGCAATAGGTCAGGTGTCATCTTCAAGTGAACTAATCCACTCAATTACAATTAGACAGTTATGTTTTTCCACTTTTCTGAGTTGAATAAAACAAGTTTCCATATTTTCTATTTCGATTTCTTGTAGGCAGGCCTATAATAAAAAATTCTAAGAAATTGTTGTTTTTTTGCAATCTATAATTTTGAAGCAAAATAAAGTCCTGATATTCAGTCATAACTGTCCCCATGTCCCCGGGTGTTACGTCCCCATGTCCCCGGGGGTTAAGTCCCCATGTCCCCGGGTTACGTCCCCATGTCCCCGGGGGTTACGTCCCCAAGTCTCCGGGGGTTACGTCCATAAGTCCCCGGGGGTTACGTCCCCAAGTCCCGGGGGTTACGTCCCCAAGTCCCGGGGGTTACGTCCCCATGTCCCCGGGGGTTACGTCCCCATGTCCCCGGGGTTACGTCCCCATTACCCCGGGGGTTACGTCCCCATGACCCCGGGGGTTACGTCCCCATGTCCCCGGGGTTACGTCCCCATGACCCCAGGGGTTACGTCCCCATGTCCCCGGGGGTTACGTCCCCATGTCCCCGGGGGTTACGGCCCCATGTCCCCGGGGGTTACGGCCCCATATTCCCGGGGTTACGTCCCCATGTCCCTGAGGTTACGGCCCCATGTCCCGGGGGTTACGTCCTATGTCCCCGGGGTTACGTCCCATGTCCCGGGGGTTAAGTCCCCATGTCCCCGGGGGTTACGTCCCCATGTCCTCGAGGGTTACGTCCCCATGTCCCCGGGGGTTACGTCCCCATGTCCCCGGGGCTTACGTCCCCATGTCCCCGGGGCTACGTCCCCAAGTCCCCGGGGTTACGTCCCCATGTCCCCGGGGGTTACGTCCCCATGTCCCCGGGGATTACGTCCCCATTACCCCGGGGGTTACGTCCCCATGACCCCGGGGTTACGTCCCCATGTCCCCGGGGTTACGTCCCCATGACCCCAGGGGTTACGTCCCCATGTCCCCGGGGGTTACGTCCCCATGTCCCCGGGGGTTACGGCCCCATGTCCCCGGGGGTTACGGCCCCATATTCCCGGGGGTTACGTCCCCATGTCCCTGAGGGTTACGGCCCCATGTCCCGGGGGTTACGTCCTATGTCCCCGGGTTACATCCCATGTCCCCGGGGGTTAAGTCCCCATGTCCCCGGGGGTTACGTCCCCATGTCCTCGAGGGTTACGTCCCCATGTCCCCGGGGGTTACGTCCCCATGTCCCGGGGTTACGTCCCCATGTCCCCGGGGGTTACGTCCCCATGTCCCCAGGGGTTACGTCCCCATGTCCCCGGGGTTACGTCCCCATGTCCCCGGGGGTTACGTCCCCATGACCCCGAGGGTTACGGCCCATGTCCCCGGGGTTACGTCCTATGTCCCCGGGGTTAGGTCCCATGTCCCCAGGGGTTACGTCCCCATGTCCCCGGGGGTTACGTCCCCATGTCCTCGAGTGTTACATCCCCATGTCCCCGGGGGTTACGTCCCCATGTCCCCGGGGGTTACGTCCCCGGGGGTTACGTCCCCATGTCCCCGGGGGTTACGTCCCCATGTCCCCGGGGTTACGTCCCCATGTCCCCGGGGTTACGTCCCCATTACCCCAGGGGTTACGTCCCCATGTCCCCGGGGGTTACGTCCCCATGACCCCAGGGGTTACGTCCCCATGTCCCCGGGGTTACGTCCCCATGTCCCCGGGGGTTACGGCCCCATGTCCCGGGGGTTACGGCCCCATGTCCCAGGGGTTACGTCCTATGTCCCCGGGGTTACGTCCTATGTCCCGGGGTTACGTCCCATGTCCCGGGGGTTAAGTCGCCATGTCCCCGGGGGTTACGTCCCCATGTCCTCGAGGGTTACGTCCCCATGTCCCCGGGGGTTACGTCCCCATGTCCCCAGGGGTTACGTCCCCGGGGGTTACGTTCCCATGTCCCCAGGGGTTACGTCCCCATGTCCCCGGGTTACGTCCCCATGTCCCCGGGGGTTACGTCCCCATATCCCCAGGGGTTACGTCCCCATGTCCCCGGGGTTACGTCCCCATGTCCCCGGGGGTTACGTCCCCATGACCCGAGGTTACGGCCCCATGTCCCGGGGGTATGTCCTATGTCTCCGGGGGTTACGTCCCATGTCCCCGGGGGTTACGTCCCCATGTCCCCGGGGGTTACGTCCCCATGTCCTTGAGTGTTACATCCCCATGTCCCCGGGGGTTACGTCCCCATGTCCCCTGGGGTTACATCCCCGGGGGTTACGTCCCCATGTCCCCTGGGGTTACATCCCCGGGGGTTACGTCCCCATGTCCCCGGGGGTTACGTCCCCATGTCCCCGGGGGTTACGTCCCCATGTCCCGGGGGTTACGTCCCCATGTCCCCGGGGTTACGTCCCCATGTCCCCGGGGATTACGTCCCCATGTCCCCGGAGGTTACGTCCCCATGTCCCGGGGTTACGTCCCCATGTCCTCGGGGTTACGTCCCCATGTCCCCGGGGGTATGTCCCCATGTCCCCGGGGGTATGTCCCCATGTCCCCGGGGTTATGTCCCCGGGGGTATGTCCCCGGGTGTATGTCCCCGGGGGTATGTCCCCGGGGGTATGTCCCCGGGGGTATGTCCCCGGGGGTATGTCACCATGTCCCCGGGGGTAAATGGTCGCCTCCTCCTTAGTAGATATTAAATGGTCGCCCCCTTATCCTATCTATCTATCTATGTATCTATCTATGTATCTATCTATGTATCTATGTATCTATGTATCTATCTATCTTGTTATCTTAGCACCTTAGTAGATATTAAATGGTTGCCCCCTTATTCTTAAGAGATATTAAATGGTCGCCCCATTAAATGGTCGCCCCATTAAATGGTCGCCCCATTAAATGGTCGCCCCATTAAATGGTCGCCCCCTTATCTATCTATCTGGCAAAACAACATACACATAGAACTCGCATGTGTTCCGCTTGCGACACAAATTCTAGTTTTGTTTTCAATGTGCATTCCCCCCCCCCCTGTCCTAAGCCCACTCTGCCCATTATTTGCAATGTCGGAGAAACTTTTCTTGGACAAGAGGAGTGACCATTGGTCAGGCTGTCATTGCACATGCCACATTAACAACAACCACTTACAAATGCAACCATTGGTTAGGCAAGATCCTTGTGCCTAAATTGACAGCAGTTCAATAATCCAAATAGGCATGTAGTGCGTGTTTACTTGACTAGAAAACAACCTGTCAATTTCAGCTGCAATCATTAGGGAAAGCTATCGCTCTCCCAATAAAACATAAGAAACACTTTACTGAAGAAAGTAGGAAATTTAATATGTTTTATAGATAGTTATTCATCAAATTCAAATATGCAAATTTGCATAAATGACATGTAATCATGTATGCAAATATGAGAAATACAACAGTTCATTGAGACACCGTTCTGTCTCTCTTTTTCTTCAAACTACTTCATAATTCAATCAAGGTTTTATCAGATGATGTAGCAGTCCACATCCTCACTTTATAGACTTTTTTGAGTTCCCAGACCCAAAGTCATATTAACATGCATGTTTTTGATTTATCACATTTTTCCTGATAAAAAATAAAATATCTCGAAACAATTGCAACTTCTCCTTAATGGAAACCATGATGTTGGTATTCAAATTACAGATGATTTCATATTTGTAGACTTTTCTCAAATTACAAAATATTTTGCAAAATTTCTGGTCTGACATCAGAAAATCCTGCCAGGTGATTGGTCAAGTTGCCCATTGCATGTCACTTTTTTCAGCTTGCTTGAAGCAAGTGATGTTTGCTCGAAAAATGATGTCATAATTTTGACCAATAGTATTCAGCAAAGGCCAACTTGGTATTGTGGCAGTTGTTCACACGTGTCAAACCGCAATCCACATGAACTCTTTCACTTCTTCATGAACTGTAATTGTATTTCACACTCTTGTGTACAACTGTTGTTTCAATTGATATTACAGATGATTTCATATTTGTAGACTTTTCTCAAATAAGAAAATATTTAGCAAAATTTCTGGTCTGACATCAGAAAATCCTGCCAGGTGATTGGTCAAGTTCCCCATTGCGTGTCACTTTTTTTTCAGCTTGCTTCAAGCAAGTGATGTTTGCTGGGAAAATGATGTCATAATTTTGACCAATAGTATGCAGCAAAGGCCAACTTGGTATTGTGGCAGTTGTTCACACATTTCAAACCGCAATCCACATGAACTCTTTCACTTCTTCATGAGCAGTGCAGTTGTATTTCACACTCCTATGTACAACTGTTGATTGTTTCAATTGATATTAAATCAGTTTCAAGCTGAATCTGAATGGCTTCACATCTACTTATACTAAATTATCATGCCTTGACCAAAAGCCATTAGCATTATCTTTGACAACAGTAAGGGACCATTCAGAAATTATGACTGGGTTATGGGGTAGATGGGAGTTTTACCTGCGCGGGTGATACATGCTTCAAGTGGGACAGTACTAATGTTTACATTTGTCTAGAATCTATGTGCCTTACAGGCTAAATAGAATTTATGACTTCGGGGGAGTTTTGCCCGACGGAACACCAATTTTTCACACATGGGGGTACGTACGTTATTACTCACTATATGCTTAAGGGGAGTATGAAATTTTAATAAAGAAAAGGGGACATACTAAAAATCCACATGGAATGTATGAGAGGTACAAAAAAGCATGAAACCAAAGGGGGTATGCATTTTTGATAGAAAGTTCCAACAAAACTCCCCAGAGTCATAAATTCTGAATGGTCCCTCAGGATTGGATGGTAGCCCAGTGATGTGGTCAACATTCATAAGAAAATCCCAGTGGGAATCAGATCAAGGACCCCGTGATTGGTAGCCCATTGACTGCCACCTGAGCTGAGACCCTCTTCTGAAAAAATGTTACATTCACAATTATACCATTCGACACCTCTGTCAGCCAATCATGAGCCAGTATTTCACCGCAATAAAACCCATATTCTTTGTTGTCCAGTTATCCTCCCATGGGAGAATAATAAGTGAAGCTGTGAAAAACCACAGCAACAAACGAAAAGTTTCAGTTTTGTCTTATGGTATAAGCCAGTTATTCACCGCGGGATCGGCAATATGTGTTTATCACAGCTCGGGCTAACGCCCTTGCTGGATAAATCACATATTGCCTCTCCCTAGGTGAATAACCTATACTTATACCGCGAATCGCTAAAATATGGCCTAACACTGAAATTTCAAGGCTATTGTGCCATTGGAACAATCATGCAAAAGTGCATGATGTTTTGAAGATATAGGGGCAGACGATGCACCCTAGGCCTCGTGCTACCTTAATCCGGCCCTGGTGGCTGCAGAATTTGTGAAATTCTGCAGCTTCCTACAGATTGCTATAGCTTTCTGCAGAATTCTGCAGGTAGCTGCAGAAGTGCAAAAAATCTCCCAAGCTGCATAACTCCTACAGAATTACAGATTTTGCTGCAGAAACTTTTCAGAAATGCTGCAGTGACAGAGGAGCACCAATTCTGAAGTTCTGCACATGGCTGCAGAATTCTGCAGGCAGCTGCAGAATCTATTTCGAGATTCTGCAGGTTCCTGCAGAGATGTGTAAAGGCTCCTGAGCTGCATAATTCGTACAGAACTGCAGATTCTGGTGCAGAAACTTTTCAGAAACACTACACTGTGACTACAGTGACAGAGGACCACCAAAAAATTCTGCAGCTGCCTGCAGAACTGCAGAATTCTGCAGCTTCCTGCACAATTGTTAGGTAGCTGCATAATTTGTGGAATTCTGTAGCTTCTTATCGATTTCTGCAGAATTGATGCAGAACTGCAGAATTCTGCAGCTACATGCAGAAATACTGCAGAATTGCTGCAGAACTGCAGAACTGTAGAAATAAATTATATTTACTCCTCCGAAAATGTCACACCTGACACATTTGTCAACACAGAAAATAACAAAATAATAATACAAACATACAATAAATGGAGCAAGTGTGAAAAGACATAGAGTAGCGCGGGGCATGCAGCCCCCCTTAACTTCGAGGAACAATTTGACCTAATTTTTGTGGTCGATTATTTGAATGCTTATACTGTAAGGAAGGGATCACTTAACTCTACTTATAACTAGTGAAATGAATGTCTACCAATTTTAATAAAGGAGTTACGGCCCTTTTTATAAAAAAATTAAAATGGCCTTCTTACCCCACCCATCGGGCAAGAAGCCCCCTATTATAATCCTATGGAAAATTTTTTTGTGAGCACATTCAGCTTGAAAGTTATTTCTTGGGTTCTTCTATCATTTTTAAGGCATTCTATTCACTTTTTCTGAATTTCAGAATTTTTCTGTTCATACATTAATTTTTTTAATATTTTTTGCCCTTTTTCAATTTCGGCCAAAATTTTTTCTATTTCGATTAGCTATTCTATCAAGATTTAAGGTAAAGTACACATTATTAAATGGTTCCTGAAGCAGCTTCGAGGCCTCAGTGATGGGGGCCCCTTGCCCCATACCATGTGGGGCCTCTTGCCCCAAACCCACGTATTTTAATTTGACCTCTATATTTTGAGCTAAAATGCAAAAAACATGATCCAAATCATATTTATGTGATGGTTAGAAAGTGAAGCAATGCAGATATCCATTATACTTTTAAAAATTTCAAAAGTTATTTCTGACAACCACTTTCAAAGAATTAATCAAAGTTACAAAAACCATGCACCTTTTTTTGTTTCTTTTATTACGACTATGCTTTGGTGCTGAATGCCTTGAAAATTTGTGACGTCACCTAAAAAGCCTCTCGCTTCAATCCAATCAATAAGAAAAAGCACCAAAAATGTAAGTTTAGAAATAACCCTGGGGGGGGGGGGCTTCTCACCTAACCCGGGCTTCTTGCCCCGACCCACTCTAATAAATTTCAATCTTACAATATATCAATAAAATTTAAGGTTCCAGCCAATTAAATAAATGTTAATTCTAAGACATGACAAATCAGTAAATTAGTTATTCACTATATATATGTATTTAAATGAAATGCAAAATGACAGACTATATCACATTAAACATCAATACTCACAAGAAATTTACCTATAGCTTTTAATAATTGGGGCTCTCGTGATGTCATAATTGCTAAAAAAATTTCAAAATTATTGAGTTGATCAAAGTTGCATATTACATTAGATGATATGGTAATAAGATTTTCCCTGTGTAATCCATGACTGGGACATAGTCCGGCAGTAAAATGCCATTTTTGGGCCTGACCCAAAAGTTTCGGTTAAAGTTTTTTTCTCTCTTGATCCTGTATCTATATGGTCCAGGGAACATTTTCAGGGGCGGTGTGAAACTCTCACCCTTGAGCATTCCGAGAAATCCAAGATGGCGTCCAAAATGGCCGCCGGACCAGAAATTGGTCATAAATTGACTCCTAATTCAGCTAGGATGATAAATGAAACATCAAAATAGGGGTTTTGAGGGTCAAGGATTCCATACATAGATATATCAGACTCATAAGATCGCAATTTCTAAGCTAAATGGCCTAAATAATGCATTAAAACTGTAAAATCAGCGTTGAAAATCAAGATTAGGCATATGTGACCTGCTCCACCAAAATGTGCTTAAAGAATAAGCAAAGTATCTATTACTGTGGCTTCCCCTGAATCTACTTGAAAGGTACGTGCTTTCAAATGATGGGTCATATGTGAGTACATGTCAATTGCATCCAAAGTAACACTGGTGAAGATTGCCCCCAGAAAATCACATGGTTAACTGGTGAAGATTACCCCCAGAAAATCACGTGGTTAACTGGCGAAGATTGCCCCCAGAAAATCACGTTGTTAACTGGTGACAAAATCACACGGTTAGCGTTTGCAATAACCTATCAGTTTCCACGTGATAACTGAGGGGCAATTTCACGTGATAACTCTCAATTAACCAACAGTTTTTGTCAGCTGGGAAATGAAACCCCAAAGTGACCTGTAGAAATGAGAATTTGCAATAAATGCTATTTAAAGGAAGTTGAAAATGAAATACGGTGTTCATTGTTATGCCCTAGTCATAGAGTACACAGAGAATATCGTACTACTATTTCATCTTTAGATGGAATATATATACAACTTTGATCAACTCGTTTATTTTGAAAAATTTTTAGCCATTATTACATCACAAGAACCCGAATTATTAAAAGTTATAGGTAAATTTCTTGTGAGCGAAGATCTATGTTTAACGATGTAGTCTATCATTTTTCATTTCATGTAAACATATAAATTGTGATTAACTAATTTATCATGTCTTAGAATCAACATTTGCAAGATTGGAATTGATGCTGTTATTGTAGTTACTTTTGGAAAATTTGTCCGTCCGGCGGGCGGGCGGGCGTACGGATAACGGGCGTCCCACTTGTGTATTGGCAGTAATGCGAAAACTATGGCATGTACATATTTTATTTTTTGGACATTATTGTATCTATCATCCTAGTTTTGCCTTTTAAGGGTCTTATCCACATGACATTAATACTTTTCTCACAGTAATTGAAAAATATTTTTTTGTGTATTGGGCATCATGCCAAAACTATGGCACATATATTTTTTATTTTTGAGACACTATTGTATCTCTCATCCTAGTAGTGTCTTTCAGAGGTCTAATCTCTCAAACATTAATACTTTTCTCACAATTATTGAAAAATGTTTAAAAAATTTTTTTTTTCATTTTCCGGATTGACTCAAATACCCTTGTACTTATGTCACCGAAATTGGCATATGGCATGTATTAAATACCCAAGATTTGTCCTTTGGGGGTCTAAATACTCTAAGAAAAACTGACTGACGTAAATTCATTAAAAACGTGATAAATTACAATTTTTTTAAACCTGCATTATTCAGTCAATTTTGCAGCTACATCCATAAAATATTCCAGTTAGGTGTCTAAATTATAGCTCTTTAAACATCTCAACTCAGTTGGAATGTTAATCATATGAATGTTTTATGAAAAACAAAAACCAGAAAAATTAAGATTTTTGCCTATTTGCCAACTTTTCTGTCTTCAACGCCAAGATAATCATGATTGAATTTAAAGCATAATAGTTAAACATGCAATAAAAGAATAGTCACAGCCACTGAATGAGTTATTGAAAATTTAAGATTTCAAAAGCAAAAAAAAAAGCTCAAATGTCTTTTTCCTCCGCAATTTAATTTCTGATGTCATACTATGCTTTTGGATATTTAGCAAAATAAACATGACAGTGTATCACATCATCATGATGCTAATTTTGAGCTATATGAATCTTTTTAATTCATACCAGAGGTCAATATTTGCAAAATTTAATAAATATTACGGATTTTCAGATTATCACATAGTCAATTTTTGCATGGTAAGTCAAAATTTCTACAAACATGTCTAAATTTTACTTCTTAGTAGTCTTTATCAGATATTATCAATTGGAAATATATAAGTGGACTTTAAAGCATTAAGAAAACAATGAAACATGCATTTGCTTGTTACTATTTAAAGATTTTGACACCTGAACTCCCAATTTTAACCTTCTATAACATGCCAAATAATTTTCTTTAATTACCCTATATTCAGTGGTCTAATTCCTAAACCACTCTGTCTGATTTGCTCATATTTAATTTTCATGAAAAAATAAAATAAAATAAAAGTAGGCTGACATTTCTTTATTTTTTAAATTCAATATCACCAAGGTTAGATTTTAATCCATATTCTATTACTGCAAATTTCACTATGTAATTTTACATCTTGATATATTATTTAGATAAATCTGTCTTTTAATTATTAATCCCAAGACTCTTCTCAATTTATTTCAGCATTTTGAAGAGAACAAATATCTTCATTGGTCAGGGATCAGGGAGGGGGTAGAGTATTTGTTGAATGGAGCCCTGGTGCCACAAAGTCTGCATTGCATAACATGATGTCAGAGGCTATTGTCTGCCCTGCTGATCCTCCGCCATGACCAAAACCAAGAGGGTGGCTACAATCAGTTACATAACATCCTCAACTTTCTAACAAACAGGGGCGTAGATTTTTCATTTTTTTAGGGGGGGGGATGATTTCGGGGATCACAAACTTCGCGCGTGGCCAAACGGGCCGAAAGTCGCATAGCGGTAGATTTCGAGGGCCACTCTAGGGCCAAAAAGCCAATATATTACAGATTATTGAAGGTTAGTTTTGAGACTTTTTTTTCCATACAACATGCAACTGGCATAATTGGTAATTTTAAGTGAAATTCCTTCCAGGTCAGGGAAATGTCAGGAAATTTTGATTTTGGTCAGGGAAAAATAACAAAATGCTAAAAATCAGGGAAAAGTCAGGGAATTTTGAAATCATGATATTAAGCGATGTCCAAAATTGCGCGACTAGACACCAAATACGCAATTGAAGGCTAAGAAAAGAACTGAGAGAAACAATCTCAAGATAAAAATTGGTCATCTTGTTCAATGAAATTGCTCCATATAATTATAGGACACTGAATAAGTTTGGCACTTTCAGTAAAATTTAACAAGTGGTATCTGATGATCTCGGACGAGGGTGTAAATATTTTGATTTTTGATTGTACAGAACTGCTTGAATTGTCGCGGAAATAAGGTCAGGGAATTTCACATTTTGGTCAGGGAAAAGTCAGGGAATTTCAGGGAATTTCGTTCCATGGAACTGCTGGACACCCTGAGATTCATGGAAAATTGCTAAATATGACAGATAATTGTCAATACCAAGTATTAATGATTTGAAATTCTAGGGGGGGATAATCATATGATCATCCCCTCCAGGTTCATCCTAGGGGGGGATGCATCCCCCCCATCCCCCCCAGGATCTACGCCCCTACGGTGGCCCATAGGGGGAATTCTACACACTCTGCACTACAGCGAAGTCGACAGTAAATCGACACAACTTCGACGGCAAAAATTCGAGGTCTACACTGTTTCAGCGACGATATTTCGACGTCGATGCTTCTACATCGACTTTTCTACATCGACAGAACTTCTACATCGACAGAACTTCTACATCGACACTTCTACATCGACACTTCTACATCGACACTTCTACATCGACACTTCGACATCGACACTTCGACATCGAAACTTCGACATCGAAACTTCGACATCGACATTTCTGCATTGACAGCTATTAACGAAATTCTCCCCTGGCGGTGCCACTGTTCCCCTCGCTGCGTGACGTCAGCGGGGTTCCCTGGAGCGAAAGCGAGGCAACTGGGAAAGCCCAGTCTCAGGGAAGCCTGCTTGCTGGCTGTGATGGGCATGGACTAGCAACGTTTTCTGGGTCTTATTTTTCACTGTAGAAGTGATAACAACTTCATACAAACATGCAGAAAGAAGAAACAGCTAACACGGAAGATGCTGAGCACCGAAAATCGCACAGGAATTCACCTAATTACCCATACACTTGCAGCTTTTACGTGCATGTGCTACCAGTAATGCAATGGTAATCAAATTCAATGTATATATAGATGGTATCAAGACACTTCGTAGACACGCCAACTCGTAGACAAACCAACTGGTAGACAACCAACTAGACAACCAACTCGTAGACACCCTAGCTGTACTACCAACTGGTAGACATCAAATTGGCAGGGTCTCCAAGTCGTAGACACAGATTTTTTGGTCAGTTTAAAATTACCAAGTCGTAGACATGGTAGACACAGTAGTTTTTCTGCTTACCAACTCGGAGACATATTAATTTCAGAAAGTTTACTAACCTGTAGGCAGACCAACTTTGGTAGGGAAACCTGGGGTGAACTGTGGCCTGATTGCCTTAACTTCCTTTAATTGACTGTTCAACCACAATTAATTGTCATTAAACATAACCCAAAGGGCCTGCTTGAATGATGAAGACATTGAAGTACATTATCTAATTATCTAGCGTCCGACGGTCGGCGCTCACCTGTCAATTAACTGGCTCGGCCGGCTCGGTCAATAGCAACACTGCTATTCACCGAGCAGGCTCGGTCAATAGCAAAATTAATTGCTATTGACCGAGCCCAGCTCGGCGAATAGCCACGGCGCATAGACAAACATTAATTGTTGATGTTGTTTTTCACCAACTTGTTAAAGAAGAGCCTAATAAATCTTAGTAAACAAGATATAAAAATGAATAAATTGATTAATTGATTTATAAAATATTCATATATATATATATGTTTTATTTAGCTAATTTTGGTCCAGGAGGCAATGAATAAGTTGATTTTATCACGCTGTCGTCACTGCCCCTTTTGAAAATTCAACAATTATAGCAAATTAGCAATTAATAGCAAATTAGCAATTATTTTAAAATATGACAGAAATATTGATAGCAATCCAAGTGTCAGAAATAAAATGGTGAGAACAGAATTGCAATTAATTGCGTTGCTTCTTCTTTGTAGTGTACACACAATAGCAGCCCCAATTTTGTAATCATTAATTCAATTAACTTGTGAGTGTAATCAGTTGTTCTTGGGATACTTTAAAGATTTATTGTCATTTGTGTTTAATGCCTTTTATTGTCTACAAGTTGGAAAACCTTGAAATATGTGCTGTCTACGAGTTGGTAGCTATGAAATGTGTCTACGACTTGGTGTGTCTACGACTTGGCGTGTCTACGACTTGACTTGTATTCATATAGATCGACCTGTGTCACATGTATTTTCATGATCCAGCTTGGATCAACTAGGCTGTTAAATAGCACAGCACAGCTTCATTAAGCCTGTAAATGTATGTAGCGGTGAAATGTCCTGCTACTGGCCAGGATCCTGGTTCAGCTGTCAGTGCAGTGTGCAATGCCAGTCTCTACAAGACTAGATTCAACAGCAATGAGCTCTGGCATTGCATACCATCGCCCAACTCAGAGGACTCGGAGAGTCTGGTGCAATGCACTGTGCATGTAAGAATGCCATGTGTTTATAATGTCATACATTGAGACAATTCCTCTGGGATTGCTGGTTATTTATGTCCTACGTTTTGTCCTTGTATATTTTGAAGAACTTTAATATTTACCATTGTACAGGCAGCTGGAGGAGATGAGTTCTTGGGGGATGAGAAAAGCACAGGAAGAAAGCCAATATGAATATGGCAATATCACTGTTGCCGACCTGATGTCAGGTGTATGAAAGATACACTTTGTCAAATGTAAATGAAATTAAGATGCACTTTGTCAAATGTCAATGAAATTATTATCCACATCACGGGCGGACTGGCCGATTATAGGACGTTTCACCGCTAGGACGTTTCACCGCCGGCAGTAGGGGGACGTTTCACCGCTGTTTTATAACTATGTTAGCTAAGTAATCATTGTCTGTGTTGTTACTCTATCTACATGCTCTATTATTACCTAAGTTTTTTGTTACTTTGTAGCAAATAGACGTAACATTTGTTGTCTCATTTCACATGTTACAATGTAGCTAAAAGAATAACAAGAAAACATAACTAAATGGACAATGTGATTACCAGAATAACGAAGGATAACAAAATTCACTAAAACAATCAACTAAGTTATCCTTTCCAATGACTTCAATAACCAAATAGTGAAATTAACTGGCGGTGAAACGTCTCACACTACCGACGGTGAAACGTCCCAGCGGTGAAACGTCCTGCTACCGACTGGCCTATGTGGCAAAGTGGCAACTGCCACAGGCCCATCCACTCAGGGGGGCCCATGCAAGATGCCAAAAATTAAAAATTTAAGAAAAGAGCAACATTTTGCAATCAGGTTCATGACTGTGTGTTGCAACTACACTTACTGAAAAGGACACAAACCTCTCATGTGGAGGCTTGCCAACCTAATACTAGCAATTTGCCAAATTAAGCCTATAGTATTTTCTTTATTTATTTGAAATAACGCCGACGGTAGATATAGGGGCCATTGACTTATTTTGCAACCACCCCGGAACTCAATTTAGTCCGAGCCCATGGGACATTAAATGGAGGCGGGTTGTATCTAGTGTTCTATGCTTGGGCAACTGAAAGACCCTGGGCATCCCTGAATTAATAGGGTATGTACCAGACTCACAGTCTTCTCATCTCATCATCATACGGCGATCGCCTGCCTCGATATAGCCCACTAAGGTGCTGCAGAGGCGTAAAACACAAACAAACAAACAAAATCTTATTTTGCAACGGGCCCAGAAATGCCGCCAGTCCGCCCATGATTATTCCATATGCACGCCACTAAAAGTTTGAAATTTATCCTTGATAAGTTATATTGCTATTTTATTATAAGAGAAACCAGAAAAGTTGCCTAAATTTATTGCTCATTCATATTCAATAAATTATTTAAATGTCCCAGGAGAGCCTACTACACTCACAATGTAGGCCTACACAAATTTTAAAAAGATATCCTATGTAGTCTAACTATAATCTTTATTTGTTTGCACAGCACATCTTTTCAAAAAAGTCTTCTTTATATTTAACAACATTCATATAGTTACTTATTATTTTCCTAAAATATGCAAAGAAAGGAAAACTCCCAAAAGTACTTTGCAATGTCTGCATTGACTTTTTCTGTCCGTTGAAATTTGGAATGCTCATAATTCTCCCTGGGCTCCCCCCCCCCCCAAAAAAAATTTAACCGATTGTTAAATTTATATATTTGATTGCAGGTGGATTGTCTACAAAACAGAAAGCAAGAGCCTTAGGTGTGTGGTGGGGGCTAGGGGCCAAGGCCCCCCCCCCCCAACAACTGTAACATTTTGAAGAACATATTTGACAACGCAAGCTCGAGGATGCCAAATCCTGCCTGGGCTACCTACGGTGTCTGGATCTGACCGACACTGCCTTGGTTTCTCTCCTGGGATCCACAAATGCAAGGTGCCAGGTAAACTATGAAAATGTTGGCTAATTCAGTTGAAATGTCTCAGTGCCCTTTTTATTTTCACAGCATTATAATTATGACATTCAAAGTTGACATAATCAACAGTATTTTAAATGGCCTCATTACGCAGGATATTCAGTGAATGATGTTCATTCTAAATACTATATTGAAGTAAATTTATAATTTCATGGCTGATGGGAGTGATCTAGAATCAAACTATTTATGTAATAGGCAAGCTTGTGGTTTTTAATGTTCTCGGTTATCATTCTAAAACTTGAAATGGTTGGATTGATACAATGAATTCAGTTATTTATAAATGTCATATCAATGCCTTTTCAGTTTTTGGAAGGAAATTCGCTCGTACTTGGAGGAAAGGAACATTTAGCGGAATTACATGTGTGGAAAATGTCTTCAGAGTCCAGGAAATGCCCACTGCACTGGTTTGAAATACAGGTCAGTATTATCTGTAAGTATATTCAGGGCAATCTGGGTATACAGACAAATTCCTATAGGCCCTGTCCGTGACTTTAATTACAACCAAAATCTTAAATAATTTTCTAAAAAATGACCAAAAATTCAAAGGCTTTGATTTTTAAAATATAATTTTTGTGAACCAATTTTTTTTTTCCTGAAGTATTTTCTTATGTGAAACAAAAATAATATTTTTGCCGTGAAAGACAGCAGCCATTAGGAATTTTGAATGAAATATAAATGCATGCACCTATAATATATTAAAGGAGCGACCATTACATTTCCGGGGCGAGGCTTGGAGTTTTCTTCAACAGGAAATTATTTACTTTATGGGAACAATGACATTTTAAATATATTCATTCTGAGCGCACAATGTACCCAAATATTTGATTCCAAATCAAACAAAACCCTTCCAAGAATACCCCCACAAGAAATTATTTTTTTCAAGACTGCCTTGAAAGAATTTATTTGTATTATCCAAACTGATCAAGAAGTTTTTCAATTTAAAAAAAATTCCAACCCTTGGGGAGGGGCTTTTAAAAAATTAAATAATGGCGGAGGGGGGGGGGGGAGACAGTATGAGTGTTATGCTGTTACAGGGAGGGAGGGGGGTGTAAGACTAGAAAAAAATTTAACTGATGGTCGGCGTATTGTTGTTGTTTGTTGAATTTTGGGAGCATGACTTATTAAAAGACATGAAATTTAACTGGTGTGAAATCTGGATCATTGAATTTTATAATAAAACCCCATGACATCGACAATAACAATTAATTGTTCTCCCTCGGCTCTCGTTCCCAGCCTCTCCTGACGGAGTACATGACGCTAGGTACGAGCGAGCCTCGGCTCGGGAGCCTAATCAGGTCAAGTTGTCACATGACCTAATGTTTACAACATGGCCAGAGGCAGGGGAGGAATCACGCTGCAGTTGCTTGTCTTATTTTGCATTGCAGAGCCTACTAGAGGTGTTAGCCACCTGATTAAAACATGTAGGAAGGAAAAATAACTGTCAAGGCAGATGCTGAGCACTGCAAACCCCAAAGGGAATGGCTAAACTGCCCCTGTGCAATGACCCAAGTGCAAAAATACAGGACGTAAAGCCCCCATCATCCATCCATCCATCCCACACTTGGCAGTGATCCTCATTGAGAACCCATGAGGAACAGCCCATGAGTTATAATTTTGTGATCCACCATCCCTAATTTACATATGGTTCACCATCCCTAATTTGAATATGATCCACTATCCTTGATTTACATATTTTATTTCGCCACTCGTGAGTTCCTCCCCTAGCCAGACCACTCATGGGTTTCAGTGGACTGATCCACCACCCTGAGTGGGTTTTATTATATTATACACAGTATTATAATTATGATAGATCCTAGTTAATGATTGAATTTAATGTCCTAATTATGCAAGATAGGCCTACAAAATATATTCAGTGTATTAATGTCATATCAATGTCTTTTCAGTTTGGAAGGATGCTGAAGACCCTGTCATACCACAAGAGATAGAATGAAGCAATATTTCATGAAATCACATCGGTGGGAAATGTTTTGTTCAGTGTCCATAAAATATCCAGTGGCCGAGAATTGCAGGTCAGTATTATTTGTCAGCATATTCAGCGTAAACAGACAAGTCTCCTTTATTGTTATTATAACAAAACAACCCAAGTCAGGGTCGCTGTATAACAATACCATGAGCTATTGTGTGAATTAAATCATTTTCATTTTCAGAATCGAAGAGGGAAATATTGTGACAATATGTTGTAAATAAAATAAAATAAATACATGGACCTAATATAGCGAAAATGAAATATTTCCATTTATTTTTTCAGACGACAGATCGAGTACAATGACAATTTGGACTGAAGGAGAAAACAGATGTACTGTGCTTGTTCTTTACTTGAACATGATGAGGTAAGATTGAATTTGTTGGCTCAGATTTTCACTAAAATAATATGTAAAATATATTGATGTTTTTTCACATTTCAGATATATGAATAATTCAAATCCATTTTCTTCCATAGAATAATGCTTGTCGATGTATGAAAGTGGTTTGACAGCTGTTCAAGATCATGGACAATATGTACTACAGGTCTTTCTTCATTGACCACAGAAGAAAATAGAAATTTCCAATTGTAAGTATATCAGGCGGTATTTGAAAACTGATTAGGGACTCAGAATAGCAAGAAACTTTTTATTTTAAGGCTTCATAACAGGGGTGGATCCAGGCGGTCCGGACCCCCCTTTCAAGCTAAGATATTCAATCCCGACATAGAGATCCCTGGCCAAAATTTGCTCCGGCCCTTCTGGTCTCGCCGCTGGACAACCTGCCCCTTTCAAAATTCCTGGATCCGCCCCTGCATACTGGTATAAGGGCTCAGAATAATGAGTTACTTTTTATTTCAAGGCTTACATAAATTTTCCCACGAACAAACAGATGTATATATATTACAGTTGTCTTACGGGTAAATGTGGGACATGAAGATATGTAAACCCTAGAATGTCAATGTACAACGGAGGCCTGGTTCATACTAGTGATATCCCAGTATGGTTACAATTTACACCAGGCCTACATGGGGGTTGTACGTAATACTGAATAAAGGTAAAATTAAGGGCATTGTAATATATATGAAAGTGACTGATCCAGCAGCCAAAGCATTTTTTCACACACTCAACTGGTGTAAAACCAGGCTTGAATACACTGTCTTGCCCACGGAGTAGGGGGGGTAACAGGTGTTTTATGATGAGGGGAGCTGAGGGTAGTTGAGGGAAGCCGAGGGTGTTCAACAAAAAAATTCCATTTCAAGCTCTTGAAAATGTGTACTGCCTCATTTGTCTTTAAAGCTATTATGTCCACAGATTTCATAGATGCTCTCTAGATTAATTTCTATTTGACATGAATTACAAAACAATGGTGGACCTAATAGCCTATAGGTAAGCCTACAATGTGTTAAATTTATTATTTAATTCCAGGTTTCTTTGGAACATTCTGCCAATTGGTTTCGTTTGTTTGCTACGAGAATGATCTTCCATAAAAGAAGTTGCTCTGGAAGTCATTCCATAAAGTCTCAGGTAAATTTCTGCAAAGTCGAATTTTGTCTTTAGAACTCTACAGTTAATGTCAGTGCATCAATGAGTGTAATATTAGGGACCGTCCAGAATTTATGACTGGGGGGTGGGGGAGTTTTGCTATAACTTCCCATTAAAAATTGATACCCCCCCTTGAGTTCCATGCGGATTTTTAGTACCCCACCCTATGGTTTCAGGTGTCTTTTTAGTACCCCCCCTCCAAATACAAAGCAATACACAACATATACTGTTATACACTGTAACGCGTACATATTCGCGAACTTATGTACGTAAAAAAAATAAAGTGAGTGTATGCATGTTTTACAACATTTTTTCTTTGTTAAAATTTCTACCCCCCCCCCCCTTGAAACATGTGTGAAAAGTTAGTATCCCCTTGGCCAAATCTCACACCCCCCCCAGTCATAAATTCTGAACGGTCCCTTATCAAAACATTTCATGGGTCTCCATGGTTTATAGGCACAGGTGGCAGTCTAATTATTCAACAGCTAATTTAAATTATTGTGTCTCGTTGATATATATATATATATATTCTTCGGAATTTCACTTGTACCAAAAAAATATATATATATATTGAAGTGGCAATAGAATTTGGAATGTAATTTTTAACATTAAAGAAAACCTGATTCCAAGCAATGAATCTATTTGTCTTAGACCCCCAGCAACTGTACCATTCTTAGAATTTACCCCTAGGTCACATGACCAAATTAGGCCAATCAGACTGCTCCTTGGCTAATCCCAAGTCTGACTCCCTTCATCATGAAGAAAGTTTCATACGTACGAAACTTTCTTCATCATATATCCTAATTAATCGGGTTACTTGTTTGTCATACTGGGGGTCTAAAGACAAATTGATGACTACTAGCATTAGACCCGTGAATACATATGTGGGGAGGGGAGGATATGATAAGAGGAGCATTGTAAAGATGTAGTTAAATATATTAGGAAAGGTTCGTTTGATGACTATTAAGATAATCACCTATGATTTTGTGACTTTTTACTTACAGGTGCAACATAGGCCTATAGAAAACATTTTTTAGCATTGATGGCAAGTAGTCAACAAATGAGTGGCTTCAGACAAGTCAGAACAACCAAGGAAATATTAACGGAAGAAAGAATTAATGATTCCCTAACCTTTGGGATTCGATGAGCAATTTGCCAATTTCTCATGTATACATATGACCCATTGTCAAAATCTTGACATGAATTAGATTTTATTTGGCTTGAAATAATAAAATAAAATATATATAACTTAACTTCATGAATGGAAGATAATTATGCCTGTTTTATTATTTATAATGACACAACTTTCTCAAGTGAATTAGCGTGGAGAGGTTTGGTCTAGTGGTAGCATGCTGGGCTGCCAATCGCTGGGTCCATTGGTCAAATCCAGCTCTTGCCAGATCAGCTAGGCCTTTGTTGGACGGCTGTTTCAATCATACTTCGCCTCATTGCCGTGTCCTCCTCCTGTCCTAATTGGCCTATCAAGTGCATGAATACAGGACATAAAGCCCCAATCATCCATCCATCCATCCCAAGTGAATTAATTTAGCACGCTAAGGAAGATTCCGCAGCATGGATGCTGGGGAGGGTGGAAATGCATCCCCCCCTAGGAAGAGCATGGGGGGGGGGGATCATATGATTTTCCCCCCTCAAATCCACTTAAGTGTTGAGAATTATTAGTTATATTTAACTGTATTCGCCATAATTCCAGTATGATGGTGTCAAGAGAATACAACCTCCAGATTGCTGAGAATTTACCTCAGATAATCTCGGATAAGTTCATTTCCAGGCCCTCGAAATCCCTGTTGGGCCACACATGTATACATGCTGAAGTCATCCACCCCTAACAAAATTTAAATCTAACGTTTCACATGCTTTTGTGGGCTGTGAAAGAAAAAAAATAGTCATTCTGTTTATTGGGTGACCCAGTGGTTAGGGCACTCTTTCTCGCTGGATGCTGGTCTTGGACTTGATTGTTGAATTAACTTGAATATTATAGCTAGGCCTTCTGTAGGAAGGGCTTTGGAATCTTTTTTTTCTTCTGTTGTTGGAGTAAAGAGTGGAAACAAGCTAGGCTAATAGACCGTGGAGTCTTGAGTCTAAACTTATTCTGCGATTCGACTTCCGCTCCTTCAAATTATGAAAAATAATAAACATTTGGAAGAATTTGAACTGTTCCCAGAATTTTAAAGAGAAAAGCGCAAAGTTTCCTTTAAAAATCCTATTGAAACATTCAGGATTCTTTTTTTACTGGCAATATTAATCAAATCTCAGGATCTGGAGTCATAACATATAGGAGACTTGAGGAGTTTAAATTGCCCCCCACAGTCTGCATTATAAGGTCTAACATAAATTTTAGGCCTACCTTAATCTAAGTTTTCATAATGTGCAGTTGTGCACCCTGAAGCCTTTCCTGTGGAATTACATTTTTTCATGAACACGATATCATATCGAGACAATATTCTTATCTATACAAAGCACTGCTCTTCATATCTCTCTCAATGCCCCCCCCCCATAAGTACGTCAATTACCTTTAATAGTTATGTCAAAAAACCTTCAAATGATTTAGCCTATCCAGTTTTCTGGTGAAAAAAAAAACCACACTCGAATGATTTATCCAGTTGATTACAGTAGGGACCTAAGTCGACTGCTGAATTTGGATGATTAATTAAAGACTGCATGAATTTAAGGCAGGCCTTTCAATAGACAATCGACAAACTTTATTTTGATTCGGTTTTACAAAAAGAAAAATCAGCCGAAATATGGGGGTTATAATATCAGTATATTCTTTTTCTCACAGGTTGGTTTTTATTGTCAATTTGTCATATGGGTGAAGTCATTTTAAACGAGGCCAGCCAGAATTTTGACCTTTAACAGGACATAAAATATTTTTGGCTAGTAATAAGTTCTTAAAAATTCCCTGAGATGTAGAATACAATTTTGTCTTCATAATAAACCCACTTTTACGTGAAATTATGGCTTCATCATTGAGACCAGGGACCGCAAACTCTCAAAATGGTCCATTTTTGGGGGTGTCAAACGTCACATTTTCAAACAGTGTTACTTTGATAGCTGATGGTTTGCAACTGAAGTAAGTTATGCTCAGTTTTTTAAATTTTAATGACTACCTAAATACCTGAACTTAAGTTTTTTAATTCCATTCGGTATGTGAGATGTTCTGGGAATATTTCTCGGGCCACCGAAACCTCCCGTCACGTACATCATAAATGTCAAACATGGTCAATCCAGAAAAAACGTTTTCTAAAAATGGGTTTTTTTTCCTATTTAAGTGGTGTTTGGTTGATTTATTTTCCATTGAATCAAGAAAGTCTATGATAAATAATCACATACCAGTCAGCTTTAAAAGGAATATCCAGTTATAGTCAAATGGTCGCAGTCCAAACATGACACCTGCAGTCACTGAAAAAATTCTCACCTACAGGATGGCAAAATTTCAAACCAAAAATCTTGACACGCCCAGTAATAATTTTACGGGTTTGTATGCTGCCAAAATAAGTATTCCACAAGATTTATCTAAAATGTTTAAACGGATATCCTACAGAGCAGCAAAGGCTGTGATATGGAGGATGCAAATTTTGAATGTCAATAATTCTGGGATTCTCACCTACAGGACAGATATGATGTAACGTCACTGATAGAGGTGTTCTGATGTGTAGAGAAGCATCACATCAATCAAAATTTTTCATTTTGCTGTGGATAATAAGTTTTGTTTCAGAAATTGGCCTTGCATGAAGATATAGGACTGTCACACAACAAAATGTGTCATATGTCAAAAAGTATCAAACTGGTACATCATAATGGACAGTACATCATTATTGACCAAGAAGTAATTATTGGTCAATTATTATGTACAGATGAATTTCCATGATTTTTGATATGAAAACATTACCAAAGTAGAGAAAAGTCGTGTTAATTAAATTCCCAGACTTGTTGTCCTTACCATGAGATTTCGCACATGCATTTCATTCATATCTGACAATAACATAGATTCTTTGATGTACATCACATTTGACACTTATAATGTCAAATATGATGTACAGCATAAATCTTAGTTATATGACAGTAATCTCAAAATTAAATTAAGAATTATCATGTATTTTGGCTAGCTTCCTTTACTAACGCAGTTTATCTCAACAATACATTGTGTTTGATTTCGTTCAGCCAAGATTAATAGGCGTACATCATAATTGACACTTCATGTAAAATTCTTCTGATTATTTGTATTTTCACTGTTGTTATGAATGAGGATTTTAACAAATGTAATTTACCTTACTTATTCTTTTATATATTTTATGGAATTTCAGAGAATTTAAGTTCTAGCTTGAGTCGGTTATTCATATTGAGTGTTTGGTGCATGTGTGTAGCTTCTGGCAACTTATTTTCCGGCTTCTTGGTGAAATTTCTCTTTTGTGTTATATTAGGGGGAATTAAAATTTGACACTTGTTTGTTTTATTGAAATGTTTATAATTGCATTTACTGGTAAAGTTTATTAACACACAATTTGACATAATTTTTGAAACTTGGTCAATTATGATGTACGTGTCACAGAATTCTCACCTACAGGACTATGTCAAATATGATGTAACGCTAAAAATATCCCTATGTCTTATACACAACAGGTTATATGGCTTGGATTTTACCATTCTCTCATACATTCTGTGAGTTTTTAATGGCGGTGTGTTAACACACCGCCATTTATGTAGTTGGTGAGAAAGGGGGGTAAGAGAGTGGGTGAGAGAGTGAGTGAGAGAGTGTAAACTTTAGGCGGGAAATTCAAAATTTTAGAAGAAAATCTGAAATTAGTCTTTGCATGTTTCAAAGTATCTCCTAATTTTAAAATTGCACGCAACTAGAGATGCAGGGCTATTATTGCAGCCTACTTGTATTGACCTGAAATAATTCTAAGTAGTCCATTAATGACTTGATAGTTTGGAGTTGTTTTTTTTTGGTGTTACAGTCCACCATTTTGAAAATTATGTGTATTGTGTTTTGTGTATGCAAATGAGCTGTCCACCATTTTGAAAATTATGTGGATTGTGTTTTGTCTATGCAAATGAGCTGAGCTGCAACTATGTCAGGGTGGCACTAGGATGTGTATTGGTCAGTTTTCTGATCTGGAAATTTATGTCATCATAATAATAGGTCACAAAAGGCAAGAATTCAATAGTTATAAATCGGGATTTACTAAAAAAGCGGGCTGGGCCGTAGCGGGTATCGGGTAGCGGGTAGCGGGTAGATTCTAGTACAACACACAAATCAGTTAATACAACACCATCCGCTACCCCTCCATCGTAGCTTCTTCCGCTTAACCTTTACCCGCTCTCTCTGCTCATTTCTAAGTGTCAGGCAATCAATCACATACAATCATAGGCAATTGTGGCAATGCTGAATTGCCAATTACTTATTGCTGTTAGTTGTAAAACCCTTTGTTTGCTCAGGGTGCTTCCTATTGTTCCTTGTGCCTACCTCCGCTACCCGCTACCCGCTTCATACAACCCGCTTTTTAGCGGGTCCCTTATAAATCTCCCAACTATTTCAGTCAGATATATGAATGGTTAAATTGATGAATAGATAGATTATTGACTGATAGATAAATAGATAGATAGATAGGTAGATAGATAGATGTGAATTTTTAATAGAGGGGTGTACACATCTCCATTAATGTAGTCACAGTGACAGAATGGAATGTTTTGTGGGGAAAATAGAGTATTTTCAGTATGTCTTTTTGGCCCTGAATTGGCCATTATGTTTGGAGATGTTTTGAGTAAAAGAAGCGAGGCTAACTTGGTTATAGAGCATGCATATGGCATAGGATGAATAGCAGGCATGTTGTAATTAGGACGTGACTTCCTTTTTGTGTCCGAGAGCAGGGCCTCGGGCCCTTTGTCGTCATCAATGGGATTGTCATATCAAAGTTGGTGTGGATCGAAAAGCATTTCACAGATGCAAGAACAACCCAAAGTTATGATGCCATTATGATGCCCAGTGTTCACACTGTTGCACTAGATGCCCGGCTTTAATCTTATGTCTCACTGCTGTAAATAGTTAACTTTAATCCCCCAAATTCCTCCTTGCTCAGCAGACGATTTCTGAGAAGCATCTTCTTCTTCTTCCCTTTGGCCCTTCCGCCCTGAGACAAAGTGGGGTGCACCACAACCTGAGATTTATACTTCAGCCAATTACTAAAGATAGACAGATAGACACATAGACACATAGATAGACAGATAGATAGATTGATAGGTAGATTGATAGATCTATAGATAGAATGCAACTTTTAACAATTTATAGAGATGTGTTAATGTAATGATCATATCCCATTGAGTTATAAGGGTTATTAAATTGCTCGAGGACACGGTGCATGCATTGCATGCTATTTTTTATCTTGCTTGGATCCACTGTGGGTGGCATCACCGCATCACACATTGTGTGTTGGCCACTGTGCCTAAACTATTGCACTTGCATATTTGGCACATGACTGGATCTTATAGCATATGTTGCCTTTTGGTGTTCATATTAAAGCAATCGCTTACTCTCATTGTATAATATTGAAAATTAAAAAAATAAAGTTTTCGTTTCCGGAGCAGAACTCCGAAACAGTTATACCTGTGGGAATTAAGATCTACCATGCGTTAAATACCCCAAATTTTTCTTTTTGGGGTCTAAATGCTCTTACAAAAATTAATAACAGCAAATTCAGAAAAAATGTGAAAAAAAAATTTTTTACAATGTTCCATGACTCTGTAAATTTTGGAGTTAGACTTCTCAAATTTTGCATTTCCATGTCTACATTATGTCTCTTTAAATGACTTAACTCATTTGGAGGGCAAATGTTATGAAATTTTCATAAAAACCGAAAAAATGAAAAAAGTTATGATTTCTGATATTTTTCTCAACTTTTGGATTCTGGCAACAGCTGGTTCTGGGCACTCAGGGAAATAGTCTTTTTCAGGGGACTTGAACTTAATACTAGGGCTTGGCAATATATTGCAAAAATATCGAAATTGCAATATCATAACTTGCAATATCCATATCGCAGTAATCATTCACTGATGCAATGTTTAACATAAATAAAATAAACCTTTATAAGTTCTTGAAAATCAAGAAAATTATATTCTCTCCAGATGGGTCCCAAAGTTAAAGGAAATTATGCCCTTGATGGCTTGAGCAGATTTTGTGTTGCTGAAGATTGGCTGTCAGTCAATGATGCTGTCAGTCAATGATGATGTTGCAATAATTATTGATATCTCATTTAATATCGATATCTTATTTAATATCGATATCACAATAAATTATTGCAACTATTTTTTGCAGTATCGCATATATCGCAACTTTTCTCAATATCGCCAAGCCCTACTTAGGACACTACACCACCTCCATTTTGAACCCCTGGGTTCTTGTTACATTTTAATCCAAAAATTGACTGAGTATACCTATGTGCTTCATTTTGACAGAACATGGAAGAAGCAAAATTGACGAACATATATTTTTATTCCGTCAATGCGTGTATTTCAAAGCAAAATGGTAATTTGTCAGCTAAAACTGTTTTAAATGATCATCTATACCTGAAACAATGATTATATGATCAATTTTTGCTATTATCAACAATAGGGATTAAATAAAGTGGAGTCAACCAAAATTTCTCACCTACGTGACGACATAGACTCTCCTCAGCAAAATTCTATGTGGGGCAGTGTCAATGTAACTTAAGAATATGCAAAGTATATTTCATAAAAATTAAGACTATGGAGCACAGGCTGGATGAGGAATACATTCTAAAACATGCATTTAAAAATTTACCCTTATGTGACACTTTTGGCCTCATTTAAAATGACTTCACCCATATACTATTCTACTTCAAGTTCCTCAATAACTTGACCATAATTATGACTCATGATTTGACAGCTGTCAAAATGGCAAGAATCAATGCAGCCATTGCAGGTCCATGAAACCCTCTCTTTGAGGCTCTCCATCACGCCACTGCCACTTAAACTCGCCAAATCCTTTGACTAACAGGTTCATTGACTTCTTAAATATTAAAACAAATACTAACACCAGTCCCAAAGTCATTATTTAACCCCCCACGGAGCTGTGAAGCTTCAGTCTGTCCATGCACCATGCTGGCCTGCCGAAACTAGGTCAAGTTTGACTCAATGCAGCAAACACCAGATGGCGCGACTTCTTCTTCTTCTTCCGCTGTGCATGCTCCCGTCTCTGCCGAAGCCATGTCGATGTCGAATGTCTGTCGATGTAGAAGTCATGTCGATGTAGAAGTCATGTCGATGTCGAAGTAATGTCGATGTTGAAGTAATGTCGATGTTGAAGTAATGTCGATGTCGAAGTAATGTCGATGTCGAAGTAATGTCGATGTCGAAGTAATATCGATCTTGAAGTCATGTCGATCTTGTCGATCTTGAAGTCATGTCGATCTTGAATCACTGTCGAAGTCATGCCGAATTGTTGTCGAATGTATGTCGATGTTGTAGAAGTACAGATTGTGTAGAATTCCCCCTATGGGCCACAGTAACGCCCCTTCTAACAAAATTTCCCTTTTTTTAAGAAATGAGTCCAAACTGCAATGATTTCACCTTAGTTTTTTAAATTTTGAACATGAAATTAAATTTGAAATTGGAAATCACAACACTGGGCCAAGTAGATGCTGAGATATGACTTTTAATTATCAAGCCCATGTGAGGCTTATGGGCTATATAACATGTGCAACCTAAGGGTTGATTACAGAATTGTACAAGAAGAAAAAATAGCATGCAATGCATGCACCGTGGCCTCGGGCAATTCAGTTTTACCCCTCCCCCATCTGTCCATCTATATCTATTTTAAGTTAAACTGGAGTACCAACTGAACTTAACTGTGATTGTTAGGTCAATATATATGAAGATAAAATCATTAAAATGCACTATTACTATTGTTCATGGATCTGCCAGGGAAAGAACATGCAGCGCCATCTATAACATACCTGAGCACAAGACATTATGTTTTCTTTAATTTTTGTGTATTAGAAACGATTTATGCTTACCAAACAAATATAAAGACGTAGGATTATCTCTGTTATGTACACTGACACGAAGAACTGTGTGAATAAACAAATAGTTTATCATATCTAGTAGCCCAAAGTTTGCACCTTTTGTGACCACAAACTAGCAAGTGACTGCAGCATATATACCAGATTTGCCTTTGGTCATGTACACCTTTTACAGTGTGCTTGCCTGCCACTGCAGTAACGTTGTTTACAGCATGCTCACCTGCGCATGCGCGTGAAGTCGTTTTTGGCGAGGTAGGTCATCAATGTTGCTTTGTAATATTTAAGTACTTCGTTGGTTACAGTGTAATTGTTACACAGGTGGTGTGTACAGTCAGGAGGTGCAAATCTTCAACAGCTGTGTGATCATTTGGGGTCATCACTTTGGTGTGCCATTTTATCCATAAAACGTTTTTGTCCCCACAACAATTTAATATTTCCATTTCCTGTTGCCATTTGTTGACATAAGAAACCATTGATGACGACAAGGGGCCCGAGGTCCCTCGGCCACAAAAAAAGTAATTATTTAACAATTTCACTTGAAACTCATCTTTATGTTATCTGTGTGTCAGCAGTGCTATTAGTGTTATTTTGTACAGACAGTTCAGGTATGGTTCTTTTGTTTTTTCTTTTCAGCTATTGTTATGCCCCTATTGTGTTACCCCCATGACCATGTTTGAACAACATTTAACCCACTTTAGTGCATGCTAATATATACAAATTTATCAGTTATTGATACAAATTAAGTTTAAATTTAAATAGTAATGTTTTGTTTTTCTTAAAAAGTATGTATTATGATAGAAATAGGTAAATAGACAGATAGATAGAAAGATAGATTGATTAGACAGATAGATAGACAGTCAGATAAATAGATAAGTTTATTGTTTGATTGACTGATTGAGTGATTGCTTATTACAGATAGATCTCGTATTAGTGTGCCATGTTCTTTTCAACTGCCACAGTGCTCTTGTGATGTCAGTATCAGCATAATGATTTCACAGTTGGTATATTCGCAGTTAACAAAGGTTTCTGATTTTCTCTCTTGTCACATTTTCGGGATGCAATGATCATGACAATTTGTGACATCTGAAACATCTGAAACAATTCAGAATTTAAGACCTAGGGGGGGGGGAGTTTTGGTTTGGGGCATCCTTATCACTGATTTCCAGTAATGTTTATTTGATGATCAAATTCTTAGCCTCCTTGTCTGGCCTTTTCCCAAATTTTTGGGGAGCAACTACCCCACCCCCCCCCCATTTCTCGTCCTCTGGTATGACCATGCAACACCGCCACATTCACTTCCAGAATATCTCCCCATCATCCCAATTCCAGTCATCCATTCTGAACAGTTTCTTTGGCGCAGATCTCACCAAAAAGGCTGAAAAGCCACAAGGTGCTGCCCTCAAGGAGAAATTTCACAACAGGACACCATGAATGCCCATGATGGATCAAGCAAGTGGCTCAAACATATCAATTTCACCTGCTCCAACTGAATCAAACAACCATACCGATGAATGCAGATTCATCAATTGTTATTCACACTTAGATAGCCCATAAGCCTGACTTGTTGGTAGCAGTTGGAATCAACACTCAAGCTTGGAGTGCTGATAGTGACGTCAGTATTGCAATACTGACATCATCTGTGCATATATATATATTCACATGGAACATGGCACACTTATACGAGATCTGTAATAACTGATTGTTTGACTGACTGATCCAATATGAATTTCCTTTTGCAAAAATATTTTTTTATTGCATTAATAAGCTGCAGTATTTGTGTGTTACCATTACATGTAGATCTGAAGAGTCATACCAAGCCACCCATAGAATCTACCACAGATGAATCCTTCCATTGCTGCATATTTGTTGTCAGAGTGTCCAGGCAATCAGTGTGCAGTACTTTTCTCAGAGACGTAACAACTATCATTTTAAAGCTCTCGAAGAGATCTCTCTATTGCTGTGAGAATCATAGCTGTACGAGTTATTGCTTTATCCCAGTTATATGGGTATACTGCTGTCTAAAAAAAAGTTAAAAAGTGACCATCACAGATATAAAAAATATTGCTGAATATTTTTCATATACTGTCAAAAGTAGTAGTTTCTGGAATATCTTTCACTAATCCAAAGTTTTATTTTCAACTTTCCAATGAAATTTTACAGGTTAATAAAGTCAGAAATGGTAACGTAATTTACACATTTTGGAACAAATGTACACACATTTGCACAGTTTTTCCCTTCTCAGAGGAAAAATAATAATTACAAATTCATACAATTTGCCAGATCATCTCAGACATTAAAGGCGATCTGAAATGCAAAATAATTGCTTTTTATCCTTATTGGTCTTTCCTGTAGGGCATGGTAACGTAATTTATATTGAAAAACGACAAAACCACTTTTCTACCTTCTTTGGCCTCCTGTGAATAGAGTTCTCAATATTATGCAAAACCGTAAATTGAACCAAAAACTAGACTTTTCAAACTTGTTAATAACGTTCTTATATTTTAGAATCTGCAAATATTAATATGATTAAAATGGCCCTGAATCTTATCTTAATTTACAAGAATTATGTGACTTTTCTACATGACCTTAAAAGCTTATTTATCCATTTTAAAAGGAGTTATGACTTTTTATATAGGAAGGCCATTATTGTTGGGTACATTTCCATGTTCTTCTTAAGTTAATACCTGCAAAATTGGTGACACAGCAATTGATTTATATGAAACCCCTCAGTGACCATCACGTGCTATTTTTCCGTTTTTCGGGAATTTAACATGGAATTTACCCCAGTTGCTAACACAAATTATATGTATATTGTATATGACTGTATTTCTACGTTTTCTAAATTACTGCCAAATTTTAAAATTGTGAAATCGTTCTACTTGAAATGACAGGCAACAATCTTCAAATATTCGTTCTTTTTGGAATTTGCCCATTTAACTGGGATTGAGCCTTATGTGCTCGAATCAGCAAATTCCACCTCATTTGCATAACATGTATGAAGGCCTGTTCAGCTGCTGATTAGCCGAGGGTACGCTGCCGCGCAGCCTATGTTTTAATTTTATGCAGGGGTGTATCTAGAAATGGCATGAGCGGGGTCCATTAGTAACCATTACATATATGGGGTGAATATGGGATGCTCCACGGCTTTTCCTAACTACAACGCCCCCTCCTAAATACACCTAGCCCTGGGACCCATGCGGTAGCATGGGTCATGGGTCATCCCATGCAAAATCTTGAGATTTTGACACTGCATCAGGAGAAGTGAGACGGCAAAGAAACTAATGCACCAAATTTCACAAAACTTAGATTTTTATTTACCTTACATACTATTCTACTGACGGCACTATTTTTGAGGCATTCTCTCATTTAGAGGGAGAAAATCACTTAAAAAGGCAGAGAAATCCTCAAAATATTGAAAGTTTCAGCCATCAAGCTCACTCTGATCTGTGATGTCACCACTGTGACGTCACCATAGCTCTGTTATGACATCACCATCACTGCCTGTGACTTCATAAAAAAAACTGGAACTCTGACCAATCAGAGAAGGTCGTTTTCTCAATGCATAAGGACAAAATATCTAATGTGGAGTTCAGAGGATAACTCTGAGGATATCAGGAAGACTGAATTCATAGAAATAGGTGCCGTCAGTAGCAAATTTTATCTATTTTCAAAATGTGTTTTTGATTTTTGCATAAGTATAAAACTGACAGAGATATTTGAATTCTCCCAAACTCTTTCTTTCAAATCTCTTGATTTTTCCAATGGGAGGATCCATGAACCCTGTCCCACAGGGGTCCAGGGCTAAAATACACCCCTGTTTTTTTTACTATTTGATATTTAGGGTTGACAAACAGTGTTGTCAGTAAACACTCGCTCGCTCGCCCCAGGCGACCAAATTTACCCCTGGGCGACCAAAATCTTGCTTTTGGTCGCCCAATTGGCGACCAAGACAGAGAGAGGCATAACCTGATGAATATTTGCTTCACAGAAATCGTTTTGGTCTCGTTTTAAAGAGGAGAAAGAGATGTACAACGAGGTGCTACTATTGGTTTATTACAAGGTTAAATTACAATACAAACTCAGTGTAATTTTCATTAAGCATTTTAAATATGTTCCTCTGTGCTCAAAGTGGACAGGAGTATTGGGAGATGAAAATTTTGAATACAAGCTGAAAGTGGTAGTCTTTCCACACATGTTTATATATCCCTGTCCTTGAATATTGTAGCAAAGGAAAAATATGAGGGATTGCTTTTTATAGTTCAGGGATATCACTGATGTCACTGGTTTTATCTTTTACATGAAAATGAGTGGTGCATATGCCAGAGAGGTAAATTCATGCTTTTGAGAGTAGGAATGATTCATGCGTGAGTAGTGGGACATTTGCTGATGCTCCAGCTGCCGATAATTCAATTCAGGACCTAAAACTTGGTCTTCAACATGGAGTCATCTGATGACAAGAAAATCACAAAAATATCTCAAATAAACCATTGACCAGAGTGCTGGAATCAATGCAAATGTTTATAATAACATTCTGAAATAATTTGGGGTGCCACGGCATCAGGCGAGAAACTCTTTTGTTGGCAAAATCATCTTCCTAAAAGGTGTAGCACCTATTCATACTGCGAAGAAGACTCAGGAGGGCCTCAAAACAAGCCTCCTGAGCCAGGTAGAGTGCCACCCCTTGTCTCCTGAGCTGGACCCAGTGGATTATTCAGTATTGGCAAATTGGGAGACAGAATTCAGCAAGTTATCGCAACCCTCGCATTAAAGTTGAAGGCCATGTCTGCATGGGGCAAAATGTTCATGGAGAGCATCAAACACGCTTTTGCATCATTTATTTCTCATCTGCAGAAAGTTATCACATCAAGGGATTCGAATAATGGGCAATTTGACTTTTCTGAATCTACTGTTCATATAAAAATCATGTTTTGTTGAATAATGTTTGGCACAAAATAAAATGTAAACAAATCCAATTGTGTTGACTGTCCTCATTTTCTGTAGGCTAGACACCCTGCAGGCCCATCGAGAGAGATTGGCATACAATAGAGGAAGGACCCACTTCTTTCTTAAATTGTTCTGACATTTCAAGAATTTTAGCCTTAAACCGGTGATATTTTCTAGGCATACCACGAAAAGATACACAATTTGAAGGGACCCATTTTTCAGACCACTGGGTCCCCAGGACCCAATGGGCACCAGAAACCATGCTTGCCAAGTTGCCATGGAATATGACATGGAATAAAAACAAAGTACATTGGTAATCTCTGTTCAAAGAGTGCTGAAACTACCAATGCTGGCACTGGTTACCATGCATAAAAACATGGGCGACCAACTTGATGTTTGGGCGACCAAGTTTCAGAACTTAGTCGCCCAGTGGGCGACCAAGCACTCAAGAGTTACTGACAACACTGTTGACAAAGTGTTATGTGTGACATTTTCATTGTCTTAATAAAAAAAATTAAAAATCGGTCCCATTCAGACTCAAACTCAAGACACACAAAATGACATAATATAAATAAATTTCAACGTTCCATTTGTTAATTGATAAAAAGTAAAAATTCAGGTAAATTCACAATTGAGATCAATTAGGCGAGGTCTGGAATTAGGCCTGCTGTGGTAGTGGCGTCCTCTGCCTCGCCAGTTTCTTTGAAGTGGCGACCCCTGGAGTGCGTCATTTTACGCGCCTCGTGCAGCGTCATGGCGTTGTGTTGCTAGGTAAACGACGTTACCAAGTGGAGTACTGTCTGAATTGCGCTGCCTACCTGAAGTTAAATCCATAGGATAAACAGCTGATAAAAGTATCGAAAGATGCTTAGAAGTGCTCTATAGCCGTCATGGACCCTTTGGATACTAATATTGACAGGATGAAGCTCAATGAATAGGATTTCTAAGTGAAACGTTTCCAGGGAGAACTCGATTTGAGATCTCCCCGTGTCAGCACTGTTTCAATTCAGATCTTAACACACACAGGATTAATCAACAGATTGAACAATGACAGCCAGTTTGAGTTTAGCCCAGATGGTTGACCTTGCCCTGGGTACTCCAGAGGTAGGGGCTGTCAATTTTAATGTTCTTCACACTTTACTTCATGCTTTACTTGGCAAATTAGATCTTCAAAACCACAAGGCAAATATCAATGAATCTGACAAGGATTTTTTAAGTAACAAAAACTCTCAAGAAAAATCAGAAAACACAAAAGATGAGGACTCACTCAGCAATATTTTACGAGCTCCATACCACACTCTGCAAGACAAATTGATGAAATTGGAAGAACAGCTGGCCATCTTAAATGATCTGCCAAGTAACAATGAACTGCTGAGCAAGGTGAAAGCCAGAGGGGATGAGGATAAATACAGACCCATGACAGACCTCTGGCAAACCATGCAGATCTCAAAGAGAGTGGGGACTAATGAGGAAGGCATTGGAAAGGTAAGATGCACTCTAAAAAATTTCAGACAAAATTGGTTTTTTAGATTCAAAATGGTTTTAGATTCAAATGGTTTTTTGAAAAACCAAATTTCAATGCAAAACCAACATGGGAAAATCCATGTTGGTTTTTTGCATTAAAATTTTGAATCTAAAAAACCTATTTTGTCCCGACATTTTTTAGAGTGTGATCAGCACTAATTAGGCCTATATCCTAAAGTTGTTTTCATAACTATCTGAAAATAGATCTTGATATTTAAAGCTACAGTGTGTATGTTTTTGCAAATACATGTTACATGTACTCATGTAGGCATATGTAATACTAGATTTACCCATGATAACAGGCAGGACGATAGTGCAGTGTTATGTACACTGCAACCCGCTGCCTGCACAATATAAAAGAAAAGTAGATGCCGTTAAACACAATGGTGAAAGGGCACACTGTTGTATTGAGGTAATATGACACAGATTTGATGAGTAGAAGTGGGTGAGCCACTGTGCACTATTGAGGTTGGCTGGCTATGGTCTGTGAGGATGTCTTTGGCGGGAAAATGGAGACGGTGGCGCCAGTCCCTGGTGATGTCATAAGCGGAACTATTGAGCAGATTCATGCGGCCCTGGTGGCAGAGGACAGTTGCCGTAGAAAAACGTAAATAAGACAGCAGTGGAACTGCTTTCTGCTGTTATCAGGATGAGAGGATAGAATAATAAAGATAGGTGGATAGTTCAGGTGTGTGTGAGGGCTGGGAAATGCGTTTTTAGGTGTGCCAGGAGTGAGCATGTCACCCATGATTTTTGCATCTTATACCCGGCAGGGATGTGAATGGCACAGCCATGAAATTCGCGCAGCTCTTAAAAAGTTTTTTTAGGACTTATGGTTTTACCATAACTTTCAAAGTTTCATTAAATTTTTTTCATATTCAATGTATGAAAGGCAGTTATGTTACTGTTTCAAAGAAATTGAAAGACTGATATATAGAAAAATAGAGAGAAATTTAGACTAGAAACTATAAGAAAAATAAAATAGATCAAAAATATCATATATATATATCGAATATATATCGATAGATTGATAGATAGATAGGATAGCAAATAAATAGGATTAAGAATAAATAGAATTGATAGATAATCAGCTAAATAGTAAAAATGAGGACTACACTGAAAGCTGCCAAATTTAAGTCTATGCTAGATTGTTGTTATTACATAATAGTGATAATAAAAACAATAACATGATCTGCATGTAGATTAATTGCTCACTGTTACATAATCATCAGTTGACAAAGATTATGTAACCTTAATTTTGTTATGTTTTCTTGTTGTCTGTTTTGAAATGAAATGAATCACATGTTAATAATTTAATTTAGCTTGTCAAGGCTTATAATGAACTATTTCATAAAAATAATAGATACAGGGAATATGAATGGAGAAAATTGAATTTTTAAGACACTTTTGAATATGAATATGTCATGTTTTGTTAAATTCAAAACTAAATCATTTATAAGAAGCTGGTCCCACTTGACCTAATTTCCTGCTGTCGACCATTGATGTTGATACCATCACTGCCGAGATTTTTGAAACCTTTCTTGTGCTAAATTTTGCTTCGCGAAACGGCCTTGGCCATTTTGCGAAGCGAATAATATTTTAATTCAAGCCTTCTAACTGCCACTGATTTATCTTCCTTTTTCACTAGTCTCTGTAATACATCTTCTGTAAAAATGTGCTCCATTGGATCTAAACTTGAAACTGGACTGTTAAGTTACTTTGATAACTTTCAAGTTTGGTATGCTGATTTGACTGAGTCTGATTCTGCTGATATTTGTTACAGTTGATGTCCCTGGTGGAAGACATGATGGGAGAAATGGACCAGATGAGGCAGCAGAACACAGCGCTGAATAAAAGGATAGAGGAGGTGAGGCGGAAGGGACACCTTGGGACGGGCTGCTGACAGACACTGTCAGACGGTGGCTAAAGAATCTTTAGAGTATAAAGTGTTCATATCAGCTTTGATGTCAAACCATTGGGAATTTGAATGAACTACAACTTTGTGTTTGAGAAGGTTTTTAGACCTTTTGATTGTGTCATCGTGATAACTATACATGTACAAATTACAATTAATAGTCCTATTTCACTGAGTGGCCTGAACATTGTTCCCAAATAACTTTTTTTGTCATTATGCGATTCTTAATTTGCTTTTCACACATACGAGATGTGTATACTCTCCAAATCCAAAACCACAACTTTGAAAATTTAAACTGAAAGGACGACCAAGTTATAAAGTCTTAAAGTTACATTAAAATGCACTAAAAATACTCCAGCTTGGGGACACCTTGGCTGGACCAATCAGAGGTAAGGGTGGGAAATCTCTTCTTCTTCTTCCTTTGAGATCCAGACCACCTTCTGGCGTATTATCGGATCTGCGTGCGATGCAACAGGTGTGGTTAAAATCCAAAAGGTTTAAAAGTCCATCTGATAATACTCAAAATATTAAAAACCATTAGTTACAGTTTAAAAGTTTAAATGATAGACATCAGTAACAGTTAATCAAGACATTTCAATAGCCTGTTCTGGAACACTTCTAGGGTGTCAGCAGCTACAACCTCCGCTGGTAAGTTATTCCAGAGTTTAATGGCACTTGGGAAGAATGAGGACTGATATGTCAGGGTTCTGCAGTACGGGATCAAGAAGCAGTGATTATGGGATCTTGAAGTGACGTTCATTCTAGTCAGCATGTCCGATGGTATTGCTGACAGTTGATGGACAATTCTGAACAGAGCCGTAACTTTGCTGATGTCTCTTCGACGCTGGAGTGTCTGCCATTTGAGGTTGTTTAGCATGGCAGTGACGCTGCTAGTGCGGCGGTAGTCTCCAGTTACGAATCTCGCTGACCTTCTTTGTACCATCTCTATGTTGTGGCGCTGAGTTGATGTTGCAGGGTCCCATATGGTGCTGGCATATTCCAGTTGTGGTCGTACTAATGCTTTGTAGCATAGGTCTTTTGTCTTTCTCGGGCAATGATGTAGGTTGCGTTGTAGGAAGGCTCTGGTGTTATTGGCTTTTTTGGTGACTTGGTTAATGTGGGTGTTCCAACTAAGCTTGTTGTGTATATTCACACCCAGGTATTTTGCACTCTCTACCTCTTCCAGCTCGTGACCATGGATTTGATACTTGTACTTGATGATGTTTCTTTTGTTACTGATGTGGAGAGTTTGGCATTTTTGGGGATGGAATTCCATCAGCCAATCATCCTCCCATCTTTGTAGAGCATCCAAGTCCCTTTGGAGTTTCTTAGAATCTTCCTCGCAGTCAATCTTGTGGTACAACACGCAGTCGTCGGCAAAGAGTCTGGCAGTTGATCCATTTTCGATGTAGTCTGGTAGGTCATTAATATAGGCCAAGAACAGGGTCGGTCCAAGGACACTTCCTTGTGGCACTCCGGATTCGACTGGTGCTTGATGTGACTTGCATCCTTCGAGGGATACTGACTGCTTCCTGTCGCTTAGGAAGTTCTCGATCCAATTCAGAGTGTTGCCCCTTATTCCATAGTGGTGGAGTTTCCTCAGTAACCTTTTATGGGGAACCTTATCGAAAGCTTTTGAGAAATCCAATAAGATGACGTCTGTCTGTTTTTTGTTGTCTATGGACTTTGCTATGTCTTGGATAGTGATGATAAGTTGTGTCTCACAGGATCTATGTTTTCTAAAGCCATGTTGAGTGTCAGTTAGTATCTTGTGATGCTCGAAGTGTCGCATGATGTTGCTGGTGATGATGTGCTCTATCATCTTGCATGAGATCGAAGTCAGAGATACTGGTCTGTAGTTTTCAGGCCGGTTTTTGGCTCCTTTCTTAAAGATTGGAACGACATCAGCTGCTTTCCATGCAATGGGTACTGTGCCTTGGGATATTGAAGCCTGGAACAACCTCGTGAAGATTGGAGCTAGCTCCTGGGCGAGTTCCTTCAGAAGTCGTGCTGGAATCCCATCCGGTCCCGTTGCCTTGTGAATCTTGAGGTTCTTAAGCATCTTAAGTACGCCATTCTCTGTCACTGTGATCGGATTCATTACTGGGTTGTTGTTCCCTAGTTCTTTGATGTTGTCTAGCTGTTCGTTGGTGTTGAAGACCGAGGAGAATTGGTTGTTCAAGATGGTTGCCTTGGTTTTTGCATCTGAATATGTGAAGCCATCTGTCGCCTTCAAGGGTGCTACTCCAGAACTGTCGCATTTTCTGCTGTTGACGAAGCCCCAGAATCTTTTGGGGTTGCTGGTGCAGTCTGGCGATATTATATTGTGCACGTATTCATTGTAGGCTTTTTTGCAGGCCTTTCTGGTCTCTTTTTTAATTTCCTGATATTTGGCTATGTCCTCTGCGGCTTGGGTGTTCCGGGCCTTGATGAATGATTTCTTCTTTCGCCTGGACATTCTTTTCACCTCTCTGTTTATCCATGGTTGGCTGAATCTGGAGCTACTCATTTTTGATGGAACTGCTTCATTCAGAATTTTGCTGAGGGACGTGCTCAGGTATGTCCACATTTCTTCAGCTGGTGATGTTGTGGTGAAGTTTCTCATGAAGTTCTGTTGAATTTGCATTGCTTCGGCATGCAGTTTCTCCATGTTTGTTTTCTTCCACAGATGAATCTTCCTCTTTACTGGTCTGTTTTTCTGTGCCACTGGTCTTGCTTCTAGTAGTACTATATCGTGATCAGATATCCCTGGTATTGGTGAGCATCTCATGATCAGATTGGGTCTGTTGGTCAGGAACAGATCGAGGATGTTCTTGTTGCGTGTCGGGAAGTTTACACATTGTGACAGCCCGCATTCCTGGATCATATCAATGAATCTATTGCTGATGTTTGCATTGACCTGGTTACTGCACGTTGCTTGCTGGTCCCAGTCTATGTCTGGAAGGTTGAGATCTCCGCCGATCCATAGTGCTGCATTTCGATGTGCTGACTGGAGATTTTCTATGGTGGTACACAGCTCGTTGATATAGACAAAATCGCTGGATGGTGGTCTGTATGTTGAAACAATGATGAGTGGTTCTTTTCCTATCTTGAGTTTGGCGCATACTGTTTCAGATGTTGTTTGGATTTCAACTGCTTCTATTGTTAGGTCCTTTTTGATGGCCAGTAACACACCTCCATATCCGTCTTGCCGGTCTTTCCTGAACACCTCGTACAGTTAGCCAATGGGACTTTTAAGTATTCACCAATTTTCCCCTGGTGAGGTTTTATCTACCTATGGGATAAACTCTCATCTCAAAATGCCTATATATGTATGAATTATGATGTTTCGCTGGGATAGACTAATTTTTTGGTTGGCCTGCTGGCCCATGGTACTCAGGTTTGATTCGTAACCTGAGACTGGCTCACCCCATTAGAGTCAAGGAGGGTAAATCCGTCCACTTTTTGCTAAAACTGTCTTTCCAGGAATATGGGAATAGTTACAAAAATAAAAATTAGTCCATTGGAAGGGGCATATTCCGTACTTTCATCACCAGTCAAAAAAGTCAAATATTCAAATAAGTTTTGCTGAAACCATGGCAACGAAATTTGAAGGTTGGGGCACCTAAATCCGTCCAGATTGCTGGTAAATCCGTCCAGCAAGGATGGTAAATCCGTCCACAGGGCATTATGCAGCACATAACTGTCATATCTTGTGATTTTTTCAAGTTTTGCAATCTAACAACATTCACAAAGCATTTTCTGTCGATTTTAGAATAGTGTGGTGCTTATTACACTTAAAATAGAAGAATTAAATAAAAGAGGTTTAGTTAACTATCAACAATTTCAATTGACTGCCTAAATTACGATTGAAGAACTGTTTTAAACCAATCAAGTGGTTTAATTGCTCAAACTAATTTCTTTCATCAGTTTTGTGCCATTTATGGTTATTAAAAATCATAGAAGTGCTTTTAAATCCCATTTGAAGTGGGTGGACGGATTTACAATCACCCAGTCAAGCCAGATTTAAAAATAATGATGGTAATTCCGTCCACTTTTGTTTCCCTTGTATCACCTGTCCAGGTGTTGCAATTAATTTATTTAAAAAATCCAACAAGAAAAATGGAATTCTGCTTCTCATTCAAAACTTTTTTTAATCTTCAAAACGTTATTTGTTGATTGAGATAGGCAACAAGAGGCCTGCAAGTAATTCACAAAATGACTGTGATGACGTCATAGCATTTCATTGTATTTTGTCCTCTGTTTTTAAATGGGCAAGAAATATCATTAAGATACTGTTAACACAACAAATACGACAAAATTAGTCAAACAACGAGTTTATCTTGTATTAAAAACTCACACAACTTTAATAAATTTATTTTTATGCCTATATTAGGGGGCGGACGGAATTACCCTCCTGGACGGATTTGCCATCCCTGACTCTACTGTAGTCCCCATCCTATCAGGGTAAAAATGCTGGACATAAAACCATGCCACTGGCCTCCTTCACATACTTTTAGAATAGAATATTGTCTGTAAGACTCCAAGAGTGCTCGTTCAGGGTGGTAGTTGTTGTTTTGGAACATTGTTGTTGGTTCGCATGCTTTTGAAGCATCTTGATAAATAAGTAATCGCTACAGTGCCCTGGGGAAGTCCAATGAGCTGGTTTGCTCACAGGGTAAATCGTTTTTCACCGTTTTATTGAACTCCAGGTTTACATTTCTCCATATAGATGACCTTTGGGATTCTCTTCACTTTCCTCGGGAAATTAGTTGAACACAATTAACTGAGTGCATAAATTCTATATTTGAACTTACTTGAAAAAAAGAAACTGCCAAAAAGTGAAAAATTGGTGTTAATAAAATTGAATGATTGATGAACGACCGTTCAAATTGATCATGAGGTCATTGACCAGATAGATATGGTTTCGTTGCAATAGCCTTGAGCATCCCTTCTTTATAACCTTAACTAGTTGATATATCTTATTGATTTTGCTGATATTTTATTTTCAAAGTGTGATGATTTGGATCTTAATACATGTGATGTAAAAATGTGGAAAAACATTCTCCTAGTGCATCTTCTAGTTTCTAAACCGTCTGACTAAATGGTATTCCTCTGTGATGGTATCTCCAGTTTAAGGGCATTGACTGTGTCACAAGCTATGTTAAGTGCCCCCCAATGATGCCACTGGCTATGTTGCTGTTAAACCTTTGAGGTCCTGATACAGGTTGTGTAACAGTTTTTGCAAATCAGTTGAGGTCTGGGGGTGTAATTAATCTGTAAACAGTCACCGGAACTGATTGCCTGCACATTGGACTCGAGCCAAACTATGTATAATAGGACCTAGTCCTAGGTTTACCGCGAAAATCTGGGTTTGATGGCCTGTGGACCCACAACTCGTTTGAAATTCAAAGATAAACAGTTAGTTCCAAGTGTGGAAGTGCAATAAACTGTTAGTTCCCATCTCGAAAGTGTGATAAACTTTTAGTTCATAAACTGTTAGACTCAAGACTCAAGACATGTATTTCTTCCTGAAACATAGAAGTTACTATGTTAACAAGGAAGTGTGACAAACTGTTAGGTGCCTGTAAGGGTTACCATCTTGGAATTGCGATAAACTGTTAGTTCCAATCTCATACAGTGTGATCAATTTTAGTTCCCATCTTTGAAATGTGATAAACTGTTGGTTCCTGTCATGGAAGTGTTATAAACTGCAAGTTCTGAGAGTGGAAGTGTGTTAAACTGTTAGTTCCAATCTTTGAAGTGTGTTAAACTGTTAGTTCCCAGAATTGTTGTGTGATAAACTTTTGTTTCCCATCGCGGAAGTGTGACAAAAAGTTAGTTCCCAGAGCCGAAATATAATAAACTATTAGTTCCTGTCATGGAAGTGTAATAAACTGTTGTTTCCCAGATTGAATATATTAATTATATTAACTATTATACACTGTTAGTTTCCATCTTGAAAGTGTTTTAAACCATTAGTTCCCGTCATGGAAATGTGATAAACAGTTAGTTCCCAGTGTTGAAGTGTGATAAACTGTTAGTTCCAAGCGTAGAAGTGTGATAAACTGTTATTTCCCGTCACGGAAATGTGTTAAACAGGTGGTTCCTAGTGTAGAAGTGTGATAAACTATTAATTAGTTACCATCATGGAAAAATGTGATAAACCGTGAGTTCCTGGCATGGAAGTTTGATAAACTGATAGTTCCCATCTTGGAAAGGAGATAAATTTGTTATTTCCTGTCTTGTAAAGGTGATAAACTGTTAATTCCCAACTTGGATTTGTGATAAACTGTTAATTTCTGGCATGGAAGCGTGATATCACATTGCATCTTGAGTTTGCAGCTATATATTATTATGTTGCCAGTAGTCCAACTCAATTAACCAGGCACATAGAAAACCTGAAACCCTGACTAGAAAACCGATCACTTTGGCAATTAGAGACACTTATGCATGTACATGCATCATGTATGTTGGACGTGTACTACGTGTAGGTACAATTAATTAGTCTTCAGGTATATCAGATATCACTGCAAAAAGGGAGGGAACTTCCAGGGTTTGAATGGTATGTGTAGGTCAAATATATTTTTGTGGCCTTTCCATGTCATTCTTAGTGCCTTAAAGATTAAATAAGCCAAGAAAAAAGATCCGCGATCAATTGCTATTTCTGACATGAGGTGAATTATACTCTCTACTGTGTATGTCAAATATCAAGGGATTTAGTTTACATAAATACATTGTATGTGATTCTAACTTGATGCTGACACCCTTTGCCTGAGGGCATTCTGATTCAGGTTGGCTGGTCAGAGAATCAGCATATTGGTCAGCTTGACCAGTTTGCTGGCTGATCAACCAGTCTTTTAGGATTGATTGTGCCTATAATTGCATTCCAGGACACTTGCTTTGTTATTTGATCAGAATTCTTAATCAATATCGTCAAATCAATAGGCATTAAAATGAGCTGTACATGGATAATGAACTTTAATCATTGCATGGGTCTTATTCAGCACTTTTAATAATAATTGATAAAATTGTGCAAACAGACTATAGATACCAAGGGAATTATTCTTCTCCATTTCTTGTTTTCTTTTGTTATTATAATATGTATCTTGTAATTAGTGTCACATTCTGTTGCTAATTAGAATGGCAAGAATGTCACTAATTGGAAGACAGACCGTGTGTAAGCTGTGCAATGTGTACAACACTGGACATTGGATTATTTCTTTTAATTAATGAAGATCTTTTAAAAATATGTACAGTTTTTCCAACAGCTAAAAATACTTTTTTTTATCTTTTTTTATCAAGGTTTCGGTTCCAACTGAGGTAATCTTTTTTTTTTGTAATTCGACTTTTTAAAATATTTTTAAGTAAAAAAATTTTGTTTATACTTTCCTATTGGATAAATATTGTCAGAATTCAATAATTTTGCTCTGAATTCTTTATTTAGCCCCTTACTTTTTATAGATCTCTCTTTCTTCACATACAGTGCACACAATGTCATGTACCGGTATATTACAGTGTCATCCATATGTTGGCTTGTGAAAACAAGCTACATTTCTCATAAATCAAGCTGCAAAGTATTATGGGGAGGTATAGGTCAGAAATTCCCCCAAAATATGTTAGCTTCACTTTTTCAGTTTGTGCCATATCTTTGATCTCCACTTACTCAGGTGCCCAATGCAAACTGAATTAATGCTGAAAAATGTGTCAGTGTCTCTATTGTCATTTGAAACCTTGTGAAATACAAAATCATCGACCAATTTTACTAAGAAAAGTAGTGGGGTGTTTTGTCATTTCAAAGATGTCAACACAAAAAAGCAGTTGCCATGACAACACAGAATTTTCTTTTGTGAAACACAACAATGATTACTAGATCTGGACAAAATTTTGCATCTGTAACTTCTTTAGACTCGGAGAAATAACCGCTTACATTTTATTCAGTGGTCTAATTTAGCCCAATTTCTGACGCTATAAAATGATAATACAAAAATGCCCTTCTCATCCGTACGGCGGCTACGGCCATACCTCCCCTTAACCAAATCTCACAAAGTATGATTATACTTTGTCAATTTTGATTAAGAGAATTATAGATTCATTTATTTTTGTCCTAGATATATTAATTTCTTTCTTTTTGTGAGGCTACAAAATACTACAACTGAGAGTGATAGAAAACCTGCATTTTCATTATATTTTTGACATTTTTCAACTTGACTTTTCAGTGTTTTCACACCCCAATGGTGCATTAAATCGTATTATCTGTGGTGTCAGTTGTCTGCATGATACTATGTTTGCCTCCTTGTAATTATTGACATTTTCTTTCAGCTGGGAGACAACAAGCAATTTGAGGAAAAGCTAAATGAACTGGAACAGTCAATGGTAAGTACTCTGATCAAGCCCTGTCTATACAGCTCTATATTATGTCTATTATTGTCAAGATGTTATAATATGCATATTGCATCCATATAAATTGTATGAATGGCCGTCACCAGGCCTTGTAATTATAGAGTACTAATTTGGGAGAATATTGAGTTCTTGCTAAGCTGGATTACTTACCAATTTGTCAGTGTATTATAATTGAAAATTGCTAACTAAACGGTGCAATTATGATTCCTCACTGACCAAATGTTATGGTTACGTTGAACTTAAGCTTACCAGTGACACTAACCGTTTTGTGTTTAGTGTCTTATGAGCTTTTATGGCCCTTTTTTAACTGCAAAGCATGTAATTACAGCCATTGTGAATCTAAGTGACCAGAGAGCTTTGTTTGTACGATGTGAGAAAGTGATATTATATTGGCAAACATAGATATATTTATCATGCATTTGTCATGTATTTTCCCATGTCATATAAAGCTATATAGGCCTAATCATATTGCTCTGACTTTGCTAAGTGTCATTTCAACTGTTTTACAAAAGAACTTGAAAGTTGAGTTTTAATTAAACAATAACATGTGACATGACACAAACTAACTGATCAATGTCATTACAGCTGCTGTACATGCTAATTATCTGTCTTAATTTCAGAATGACATGAGGAACCAGTTCAGTGAGTTACCTCCAGATCTCATCAGCTGGAATGCCCTTCAAGACGCCCTCTCAGGAATCCGCAATGAACTCTCAAGCCAGGAGAGGGTGGTCATTGAAATGGGTAGTCAGACCGAAGTACGCGTCTTTACTTAATTTCTAATACACTACCCACAAAGGTTGCCGTGACCGAGTTATACCATGAGTGCAAAATGAATACACGAGCCTTGAAGATTATTTTTTGCAATGTAAAGTAGATACTAACAGCCTGGACACTGGACATTGGTCACTGTTGAGTCAGATGGCCTGCAGGTTACTACTACCAGGGTTGATATTCAATGTTAAACTGTTAGTTCCAAACATTGACATGTGATAAATTGCAGTTCCCAGCATGAAATTGTGATTAACTGTTAGTTCCCAACAAGGACGTGTGATGAACTGCTGTAAATTGTTATCGTTATATTATAAAGTTTTTGTGAAGTTGCTATTTTTATCAATTTTTTTTTTTGGTTTATGTTTGCACGAATAAACAAAACAAAACTTACCTATCCATGAAACAAGGAGTTAAATTGCAATGTAATGTAATTCTACAACCAAGACCCATTGTCTCTTTATTTGTTGCAGCCTCGCCCAGTGTCGGCACGTCCCGTTTCTCGCCTCAGCACTCCTGGGCCATCCGGTGAACTGATGGAAATCCTGGAGAAACTTGGAAAACTGACAGATAGGCACGATATACTGGAGGAGAGAGTTGACGGCCTTGAGGTAAGAATGGATGGATGGATGGATAGATAAACAGATAATAGACTGATGAGAAAATCTAGCTCTCTCATGGTGACGTCATGCATTGAATATTTTGATAAATGGTCATTTTGATTTCATTTCTTATACTTTTTCAGAGTGACTTGCAAAATAAAGCCGACAAAAGCATGCTGGAAGGACTTGGTAAGTTCAGGATTTATGATGAATCCAATGATGATCTCATGCTTCACTTCATGAAAATATATATAGAGAGAAACATTTTTGAGCGAAATCTCTTCAAGATAGCTTGTTGTAATTAATAAGTATTAAGGTGTGTAGTTTTTGTGTCACAATTCCATTGTTTATTGCTTTCATAATGTTTCATACAAGAAGGTCGCTTTGGTCGGGCATTTGAATCTTTTACAGCACTGGCCTTCCTAACTTCCCTTACACCTCTCTTTCAGTTGACACAACGAGGATGGCAAGTTGGCAACTCCTAATTTCAACCTCCCAAACTGCATTAGTATTTTTGTGCAGGCATGGGACTCTCCCAGCAGGTTGTCAAACCTCCTTGTTCCTGTTAGACATTGCTTTAGGCTGGGGCTGCATGACAGATTTGTCTGGGACTATCTCACTTTGCTGATTATTTTATGGTAATATGCCAGCCTGTAAATGGGGATGGGTGCTAGCTCAGTTGGTAGTGCTCTGAAGGTGCATCTTTGGGTCCCGGGTTTGAAACTTTGGACCTACCTTTGGCCGGCCCACCTGGACCTACGTTGGACAGCAGTTTCAATCATCCTGTCTGATTCCCATGTAAGCCAGCAGACAGTACTAGTCAAATTTTATCAGTTACTCTGTTGTCTTTAATTCAAGGTGGCGGCGAGGATCACACAGAAGATCTCCTGGCTAAACTGAAGGAATTACGAGAACAACTCACCAACCTGCAGAAAGCTTCTGAAAAGGTTGGCTTTGCTTTATCATGATACTTTTGTGTGTTGTCTTACAATTTAAAATGGTGAAGGTTTTATAGTTTTTAGTGCATGTATAATCGCATGTTATTTGCAATGTTGTTTAAAAAGACACCTTTTCATTCCTGCATGCAACCCTAGCTCTGTCCTAATTTTAGTAGATTTGAATTTTCATCCAGTTTAACTTTTACAACAGTGTTAAATAAATTAACAAACTGACACATCTCTTAATCTTCTGCACTGCTTGTTAACACTGTATATATGCACACTAATATTTTACGGCAGGTTGACAAGTTGCAAAAAGAAATCAAAGAAATTGAAAAGAGCATTGAAAGTTTGTTTGAAAGGAATGCCAGCAAAGGGCAGTTGAATGAATTGAGGGAGGAGTTGAAAAAACTGAAAGAAAAACTAGACGAGGTGGAAGAAATGCAGTCGTCCCTCCAAGACTCCTTCAACGAGACTGTGGAGGCTTTGCAGGAACAAGCCGCTGCACGAGGTATGACCCCTCCCGCGACGCCCGAAGGTCAGACTCAAGGTCAGACTGAAGGTCAGACGGCAGAGGACAATGCAGCGGCCCCACCAGCTCCAGCGGCCCCAGTGCCCTTGCCGATTAAAGACACAACGAGCGGCCAGATCAAGAACCTAAAGAAGGATATCAGGAAGGTCCAGGCCAAAGTGGAAGACATGGACACGCAGTTCACCACGCTCAAGGAGAAAGTGGATGAAATGTTGGAGGCGCTCAATCTGATCAAGGTCCAGAGCCAAGTCAAGACAACAGATTGTGATCTGCAAGATGATGTACGAGCTCTGGAAATCAGAATGAGTGAAGTGGAGAAACAATTTCAAGCTCTGAGAAACAGCTTTGAAGAATTCAGTGGGAAAACAATCAGAACCTTAAATGAGCTCATAAACTCAGCAGGAACTCCCGATCGCTCAATAAGCCCTGTCCCTGCTCCCAGACCTCTGAGTCCCATCAAGCAGATCATAGAAGTGCCTGTAATGCCTCAAGATATGGTGACTTTGAGTGACCTACAAGCCCTTGCAGTTGACAAGGAGAGGCTGAACGACTTGGAAGGCAAGTTCAAAAATCTTGAGGAGAAGTTAACGTCGCTCTCAACAGACATAGCTCAGCAAGTGGCCAAGCTGAAGGAGGACCTAGAAGACCAGATTATTCTCATCAAGGATTTGGTCGTCGGGGGAAGTCGTCCGATGTCGAGCGTCAGTCCTGAGATGTGGGATCTGCCCGAAGAACCTCTAAAGAGCGAGACTGTCGACAGTGGAGTCTCACCTGACGTTGGGCCCACTCAGTCCGACCCTTGTCTCCACTACAAGCAGAAGCTGGACGCCCTGGAACTGACTGTGGTCGACCTTCGCAAGAATCTGACCAGCGTCAAACAGGAGACTTGCCATCATGTGTTTAAGATCAAAGACCACTTGTCCAAGATAGAAAATGAGCTCGCAAAAGCTGTTGAGGCTTCTAAGACTCCGATTCTCCCTCCTATTCAACCTGTGGCTTTCTCACCTCTTCCTACTGACATGGTTTGTAAATAAATTCACATCTCTGTTAACTTTAGTTAGTTAAGCTAAAACCAGAGACAATTTGATTTGGCGTTAACTCTTTTCTTTTGTAATTTACTATATGTGGTGCAACTTCTATCGGAATGGTATCTATCATGCTTTATACTCTTCATTATTAGAAATTTTTAATTCCGCTTTGATACACTAACACGTAACACTGCCTGTAGAGCCACTACATGGCAGAAGCTGGATGACTGTGTAATTATGCTGTATCACGTACACTGATGTTCTTGTGCTCATTAGATTTTCTGAAGTTGTGACTTCCACTTAATGTTATTTGTCTTGGATGCCCTATGTAATAACCATGTTGTAGTTGTGTCAGTATCTTCTTTCTAAATTGACGTGACATTGATAATTAATGGTAGACTTCTGCATTTCTAGCGTCCAAAGGGAAAACCTAGTAAGTCACATTTAGGACATTCTCAGAAAATTGCCTTTTAAATTCCAGTCCTTGCAGAAAGAGATAGACTTACTAGGGTTTGCCAGTGTCATTCTGGGGTAACGGGCCACTTCTTGAAAATCTGAACTTAATAGATATGTAGAAACATGTCTCAGAAGTCCTATTTTGACCTTAACTCAATTTGGCCCAAAATGTGACTTACTAGGTGTTCCCTTTGGACGCTAGATTTATATTCAAACATTTAGTAGCTCTGCTTTATAATTTTCCTGTATCTTTAGGATAGCGATGCCCTTTCGAAGATGCAGCAAGTTGTTCTGGAGATGCAAGCTGAAATGGACCGACTCAACTCCATGAGCCAGAGTTTGTTGAATGATGCCGAAAAGAAGCAGGAGGCCATCCAGGTACAATATTTGGTGTAACTTCTCATATTCTACTTTATTTTAAAAGTGATGAATGACATTGATAATTTGATAAGTGGTGTGTATAGTCATAAAAAGCTTACGTGCAATCGATTTTACAGTGTTTTGGAGAATGTTTTTGCTGAGAAATGTCTGAATCATCAAAATGGGGTCTGGTGGAGACTTGGGAGTAATTGGGATCAGTAGAATGTGTAGAAATAGCCATTCAAAAACTTTGTCAACTCTTTGTTATAAAACAGTTTTGTCTTATTTTACATTTTAGGAACTGACGAAGAATTATGGAAATCTGGACGATAAGAAAGCGGACAAGGAATTTGTGCACATGGAGGTTGTTGATGTAAGATTCTGAAGAAACATTTACAGGCACTAAATAACTTTTATTCATGATTTGTTGATTGTTGATGCTGATATCTTGTCTTTTTTTGTTTGATTTTTAAAAAGTTTTATTTTGATTGACAAGTTTTGTATTTCTGTTCAGTTCTTTTGTGTTTTCTTTGTTTTGTTTAGAAAGCAGACAAGGCCAACCTTGAAGGCAAAGTCAACAGAACCCTGTTTGACGAAACATGCGATGAACTCAATAAGATGATCAAAGACCTTCTCGAAAAACTTATGGGACATGTGTGTTTTTATTTCTTTGTTTTATCTTACTTTTAATTTGTAACATTTATTACATTTTTACTGCTTTGTTGTTTATTGCTTTCTTAGTGAGAACTTTGTCTTTTTATTAAAATGTTTACTTGGGGGTTTCTGATTATGGTAATGAATTGTTTTGTGAAGATGCAATATAATTACGAATTTATATTTCTCCTCTTTTGTTAAAGTATTGTTGTAAGGATAATATTTACAACGTTGGGTGCACTTGATTCTCTTCATATTTTGTAGTGAGTATCACTCTATGGAGTACTCATCAACAGATCCAGCAGACAATAATCAATCAACAGCTGATTGATTCTGCCGGATTCTGCCTGATTAATATTGAGTTGATATCTGAGAAGGACTGACAGTCGGCCGCTTCTTGTGTTGCAAGACTTTGTTGACTGCTCAGTCTGAGTTGCTGGTATCATGCGACTGATCAATTGAACTAGTTTTTGTTATCGGATCACACAATCATCGCATTGTATTTCTGCTTTTACTATTTTTGTGCGCCCGGAGCAGCTCAGAAAGAGGTGTACTTACATCTTAGGTCTTAGTCGGTTCTTAGGTGTACAATCAATGCTCCCAAGTCCCAACTTCATTTTGGCCTCTGCATAATTGATCTCCTAGTCCAACTACTCGAGCCTGTTGCCCTCCCCCTATTAACTCTCTCCTTAACACTGGAGGTCTAGGATATGACTTATTGATCACCCTCCAATAAAGTGCTCAAAGATCTGATGTCATCTCAAACATAATGGCCGCATTGATTTGGGATAGTTCTCAGTGACAAACTTTCACTGAAAGTTCAATGACAAAGTCAAGCCCTTACTAAAGAAGAACTAAACTGTTCCTGCAGTCTCCTGTTCTGATCTTTGTCTGACGGTCAGTTCTGAAGATAGAAAACTCGTGCAGAATAATAGCAACTTGGCATGACCCACCCATAAGTTCATAAACAAATTTTAGAAAACTTAAACTATGTGCACTATTGTAGGAAACAATCATCACTCTAATAATATGTCCCAATATATACAAAAGGCTTTTATTTTTTGGATCACAACTCAGAAGCAAGAATTAGCAGCTATCTTTTAACTTCTGCTGATGACCTGGCGGCATTTGGCTATTTATAATAGATGGTGTATTGACCTGATCTGTGCTGTTGCACAAATGCATCCGCTTGATTGATTGATCACTTAATTGCTTATTGAATTATTCAGTGACCCAATTAATGAATCCTTTTATTGAAATTCTTAAGGAGGAAGACTGGAAGAAAGCCGTTTCTCTCTTGAGCGATGATGTGGATGGAAAATTGGATCGTTTAGAATTCGGACCGATTAAAGAGCAGCTGGAGAGAGAGTTGAGGGCCCTAGGGAAGAAGATCCAGCAACTGAGCTTCAACGGCTACGAGGGAGGGGAGGATGATGCCGCTGGACTTAGGAAGTATGATGCTTGTATTCAATAATTTTGCCAATGGTTTCTCAATTCAGAGTTAACTTTGTAAAAAAATGTTATTGTCAAACAAATGGTAATTTGTAGATTTTTAAAGAAGCCCTTTTGCTATCAATTTCGATCTCTTGATTTTGGATCTCAAATGAATCAGTGTCCATTATAAACATGTAGAATGTATGGCTTCAAAATATCTAAATCCTGCTATCCTGTTGGAGAAACACGTAGCTTAAAAATCTGCCAACTCTTGCCTGCCTTTCTTGAACTCTGCCTTGCTGAATACTCCAGATAACAAAAGAATCTTGAAGTTAAGGCATCCAATATTGATTTGATTGGTTTTGCTTTTCCAATAATCTTTTCCTTATCTTCTTTCAGGCAAATGCTTCGATTCCACTGCATATCATGCGACCGACCTGTTGAGATGAACGCTCAAGGGTAAGCAATGCTTACTAAGCATCTATTGCAGACCATTTAGGAATTACAAATCCTTCAAATTCTTCGGCAATGATTATGTTGAAAGGATGAATGGCTTCCTGTGTTAAAGCCATAACTGAATTAATAATTGACAGTTTCAAATGGCTTTTAATTGTTTTTCGTGATCTGAGCATGTGAAGGCGTTACCAAGTGGAAGCCAAGCAAAAGGCCTTCCTTTGAAGGATTTAAATGAAATTTGGTCTTATAAATTAGATCTTCTAGTAGTTTGTTTAATCATAATTTTGAAACTAAAATTGGAAAATTTGAGTCTTTTTATCACAGTTACTTGGACCAATAATGACAAGCATTTTGTCTTTGGAGGTTCCCTTGCTCTTTTCAAACTTTGTTTGAAATATAATTATCAAATTATTTTACAATTCTGTGAGAGCTCAATAACAATTTCACTGTCATATATTTTTTAAAATGTGCAAAAAAAAAGCTATTCATGTGTTATACACGTGTCCTACGAAATTAGAAAAATGTGAGTTGCTTTCTTGCATATTTTGCCCCTTTTTGTTTCAGGCCAATACCATCCATTCCCCAACCGTCCTCTCTACCTGGCACCAAATCAATGCGACCGTACACCGTTTATGAACTTGATAACATTCGCCAACAAGCCAAAAGGTATGTTTGGACATTCAATAATTTTTCTAGCCACTAGCCATACTTTTGCATAATTTTGGCTGTAACTTAGCCGCACGTGAAGGCATTTCACTCATAATTTGTCGCTGTGGCTAGTATCATTTTGGTCCCAGGAAAAACGCTGACATTATTGCTATTTTGTGACTTCATAATGGATTTTATGTTTGATTTACGGACCCTCGCTATCATTTGCTATATTTAGTGCACGAGTCCATATGTCGGCGGACAGGTACTTGATAACCTGAATGTGTTCCAAGTTTAAAAACTTTTTACTGCTTCAAAAAACTAAAAACAGCTGTAATCTTTTGGTGATCATTAATTACTTTCAGTATTAACTGTTATCTAGAGAAAACTTTTGCAGTTGATTTGTCATAAATGAATTGGTGATTTTAACAACTATAGTGACTTGAACTGAATAATGAATTAATGATATTAAACTCAATTTTGATGACTAGACTATCTACAAACAATTCAAGGTATGTTTGTAGGTACTCAAAGACACACTTCATCTGCAAAGCTTTCAAAAATGCTAACAAATTTCACTGCTCAGTCATCGCTTGCTTAATTCTTATACTAACAAGTGCTTACAATTGCTGCAATGGCCGTAACAGGTGATATATGCTTAAATTAAACATAGTATCATGTAGAGTTCTCTCACCAGGGGCATGGTGTTGCAAGTCTGTTACGTAAAGCTTTATCTATAAATAGCACTACCCCACACCCCAGCTCTGATCCTGGCTGTGTGAAGCTACCCCAACACCTTGGCCCTTGGCCACTGGTTGCAATCTTTGGCTGATCCAGTCTAAGGTGCTGGTGCAAAGCTAAACACACAACATAACAATAGTTGTCTGGATTGCTCTTTTGTGTGAGCTCATTGCAGAGATGAAATTGACCCTAAGGAGATTTGATGTTTTGAAGTTGAATATTTGATGGAGTCTCTTTGTCTTCATCGGTGGTTGTGACTTGAATTGTGCTTGAAAACATCAAATCACTATAGGGAGTATATATATAGGCCTATTATATGGGAAAATTTTATAACTGTACTTTGGCTGATTTATCAAACTTTAAAAATGTTGTTTTTCCTTTAAATTTGAAAACCCTTGGCTGTTGTGAACTTCCAACTTTTAGAAAGAGTCAACCAGATTTGAATCCCTCATATCTGATAGAAGAACTTCATGAATGATTACTTTGTTGCCGACTTCTTTCACTTTCAAGATGACACGTAGAAACTCTGCTTTAACCAATAATTAATGCCACAATTAACCTGATTAAAGTGTGTTGCATGCTGTGTGTGTTTTTTTAGTTTTTTTCTTGCATGTTTTTTTCCTCTAGTTTAATTCGTGGAGCTAACATCGCCCATTTGGCGAAAGCCGTGTTGCTCCGCTCTAGAGCTCGCTGTGGCAGAAATATTTGTAACCTGATGAAAAACGGCTATACGTGTTCTTCCTCCTCCTGTCCTGTGTGAGTGTGTTCGTCTGTCTAATATTGATTTCAACATTTTGTCACGTTGGTATTTGAAAATGTATATATCAATGAGGCCCAACTAATTTTGTGAGACTTTTAAAAAAGATGAAATTGAGTCGAGGAAGGGGGGGAGCAGGAGTCTGATAGTGTTCTGAGGATTTTTCAACAACAGTATCTTTAAGAGCTACCAATTACAATAAACGCACCCTCCTTCCCTCCTCTCTGTTTGCTAAATACCAAATAATGCGACTGCTATGAACTAGGTGATTTTTTTACCCTTTTATTTTTTCTTTTCTTTTTGTAAATTTGATGCCTTTTACTTTTTGCACTAATTTTTGTTTGCATGATAAGAAATTGTATTGTTTAGCTAACAGTTGATTCAGTCGTTTAAAAAGCATAAAATCAGTACCGTAATATGGGGTGAATAGGGACAAGGGGGTGAATAGGGACAGAACCAGAAATCTTTTATTTCTTCAAAAACGGACAACTTCCACTTGAGTCAGGAACATGATTTTTGGCAAAGTTTTAGTAGGTATACTATTGAATCCTCTGATGGGTTTTTGTTACTTCAGCCTGCAGGCTGGTAGGAACTGCAGCACCTTAAACCTATGCCTGCAGAGTTTAGATTTTCGCAAAGTGGTCAAAACTTTTGTTCTAGCACAAAAAGTATAAGAGCTACAAACACTAAACTCACAGGGCACCTTTATTATATAGTTATGGGCGTCTCTGCCGAATTTGACTGATATAGTTAAATTAGCACATATGTTATTCAAATAAAACCAAGCCAAAGGCAATTTTAGGCTAATTTTGGGGGTGTCAAGGGACAGCAGTAATAATATAATAATTGCACCAGAAACTAAACCAGAGATGGGGTATTATCAAAAACATCTTGGAGATGGCAGTTAGATGGTTGTACATTTGCTGAAACTGACAGAAATTCATAAATATAGGTTAAATGCCTTAAAATTTGCGGTAAACCTGCATTTTCCAGAAATCGTGTGAATTCTCAAAGAGATGAACATAAAAAGAAAAGCAATTTTGACACAGACTGGTTTCAAATAGTTTGAAGTGACAAGAACGGTTGACAGGATATGAGATTCTGCCTCCACGGTCATGAGTTCAGATCCAAACCCTCTGCAGAGTTCCAAAAATAGCAAGAAAAAACCATCCATTTTTCATTTAAACTCATTTTCATGTTTTTTTAGGTTAAAATTTTCGAAAATGGTTTCATCTGTAGTAGATTTAGTCCAGAATCAGTTATCATCAGTAAAATTTTCAAAAAACTACAGATTTTTATATTTTTCTGTAATTTATCAGATTTTTTTAATAATGCCTATTTTACAGGAAATAGAATTTCAGATTTATTAAATATGAAGTTTTTTTCATATTAAACACGTTTTCTGATGTTTATTCACAAGTGTCAACCATCTAGACAAGATAGGAAGTAGTGATTGTGGAAATAAGAGTATGTCCCTATTCACCCCAAAGTGAGGGGTGAATAGGGACAGCAGTTTTCTGGGCCTATATAATTGAAAATGTGAGATATCTTCAAGAGCTCCTGGGGATATTTAGAACTGAGGCCAGGACATATTTTGACACTATATTTAGGATTCTAAGATGATATGTACCCATGCTATGAAAGAAAAAGGCCCAATTCTGTCCCTATTCACCCCATATTACGGTACAGTAATACAGATATCAATTGTGCGTAAACACTCACTTTGCTGACATCGATTTACTGTACTTTCAAAGTTTTAGCAAAATGGTCTTAAGAATTTAATGATTAGAACAATCAGGCTAATGCATAAATTTAATGTTAAAGATAAAACTTTCCCCGCAGAATTTTTTATATGGGTAATATAGAGCTTTTTCAGAATCTTGTATAACTTAGCAAGTTTTCATTGTTAATATTTTTTATCTTAATCTTTGCCTTTAGTATGCCCAGTACCCAGGAGATCTCAGACATGTATGCCACGACCAGGGCGTGTGGAGGACCCCACACCATGACCTATCCGCACCGAAGAATTACCAGAATGACTGCCATCAAGTGAGTGTGTAATTGGTCTATAATCAATTTGATTAGAAGTATTTGAACCAATGTGTTTCAATCTTTCTTGATTAATCACTGTGAATCACTAAATGCTCATGAGAAGGCTATCCGTTAATTAATAAGGCCTGGTATTGTAAAAATTATATCAATTTTATTTGAAGACAGACAAAGCAGTTATAGAGAGACCCTGGGAGAGTTATGAAAGTTCTGATGGTTTAAATAACTACATTATTTTTCTGTGACCTTTACAGCACCCTGTTCAAAGAAGAGGAACCCCCAGTGGCACCAAGTCCAACTGTTTTCCGGTAATTTTACTTTTGAAATAAATTATTATTTCGTACTCTGTTGTCTCTTTTAAATATAATGTTTTGTTTTTCTAATTCTGCATTCTATTAATCACGGGTGTTTTATAGTTGTCAACTTTGGCAAGTGTCTCTGAGTTGCCATGCACAAATTGCAATGCCCATACTTCATTTGATTTTAAACATTTTTCAGGATGTGTAAACTAGAAACTAATGTGTATCTTCATGATTCAGTCTTAACTCCAATCTCTAACTTTAAATTTGCAGGGATGAGATGGACATCCAAGGAGCAGACGGCCATGTTTACAAAGGGCGGATAGATTCCGCTCGTCTTCCAAATATTCCTGGCACAAACCACCAGGGGGCACCCACAGCCAGGCCTCCCAGCCAAGCAGCCGTCAGGCCCTCTAGCACACAATCCCGCTCCCCTCGACCTGGTTCTGCCCATAATAATTCAAGACCCGCATCCTCCGCAAAAAGACCTTTATCCGCCCAAAAAGCATCAATGACTCAAGTTCCCACAGGTCTCGAGAACAACCCCCCTCCCCAAGGCTCCCCCGAGCCCTCGGGTGATTAGTTTCCATAAACGGTAATCTCAACAATTATCACGCTGTTTCAGAGTTTAAGTTTCATCATTTTACCTGATGTTTGACCCATAATGTTCTGTTAGGCCTATAATATTTCTTTGGTTAGATTTATTCACTTTTTGTTAAATGTTATTCCTTTTGGGTAATTCAGAATTAATATCAATTAAACATTGCTTTGTTATTTAATTGTTATTTGTTGGCATTTTATGTTTTCATTTAGTTATTTATTCTTAGTTAAATTGCATTTACCATGGTAATGGATTTATATGCTAAACGTATTTTAGATAGACGTTTACCAATTATTTTGTTATCACTGCATTATTTATGTATTTGTTGTTGGTTCAAATAAAAGCCAGACTGTGATCATAAAAAATTATGTACATGTACAATAAATTGAAATTGTTTCCAAAACTTGTTTTTGACATTAGTCCTTAATACTTTTATTCAAATGTCTTTCATTTGTTTTAAATTGAAGTGAAAAGAAGGCCTAACTGGTCTTTCAATTTAACCGATTTTCATTGTTCTCAAGTGATGACGGTAAAAGTTTGTCAATGACGCGTTATTTAAGCAAAATAAAATCCTTAGACTCCTTACATGACTCATTGAGAGAGTCTTATCAGATATATAAAATTATGTGAAATGTATGCCTCAAGTCAGGAAGCAAGATTGAAAATGCTGTATGACGAGTACTAAAACATAGGGATGGATTGATATAGCCAGTCATCAAGGTGTTGCAAATTACTCTGTGAAAGGAATCTTTTACTTTCTCAGCAAACGCACAAGGTTGCACAAATTCAACGTCTCATCAACACAACATCCAGCTGGGATTTTGCTCATGAAGGTCCACTCAAAATATTATTTGGTTGTCTGCCCAGGGTTTGAACCCATGCAGGCAAAGACCTTCAGCAAAACAGGCCTGGACTGTAACCACTCAGTCATCCAGCTGCCTTCACTTTATTAAAAGTCAATTGGGAATCAGCGTTTCCCTTTGATAAAAATTACATCCATGAAGAATATTTTGAAGGTTCCGATTCTTTTTTTGGGACTCCTATAAATACTTAAGTAGCCTGCAGTTAATACATGTATACGTTTATATTGGAAAACATCTTAAAATGCACAATTAAACTTACAAGACACTAATTATTATTTTCAATAGTAGAAACTTTATTATCCATTTCATCAGTAACATTCTGTCAAGCATATAGATAATAATTATTAAAGTAACTTAATTACGGAATCTAGATGAAGGTAGAACTTTCAAGTAATGCAAACTGTGTTTACGGACCTAGCTGTAGCTGTATGACAAAATTGCATCTTACTGAAAAGTGATTGTAAAACGTAAAGAGTGGCTCACAAAGCACTAATTGGTGCTAATTAACGTGTCATCTGTAATACTACTATAACAGGCAACATACTTGTAACATCATATCAAGAATCACATTCTGATAATATATAGCTTTTTACGTGAAAAAAAATTGCATGTTAAATCATACTTTCACACACATGTGAAGCAACGAACAAATGATCTTCACATCACCTGGTCCTAAGGCCATGGAAATATATATGCATGATATAAACAAATTACAAATTAATTACAATAATTCATTTGAGAAAATGAAATAATAGTCAGATAATTGCATTACGCCCAACTTATATTTACAATAAAATTATATACACAAGATCAGTGGAAATCAATGTAAATGGAAAAATATGAAATGAAAATAATTTGATTAAACAACAAAATACATTAAAGAGATAAACCTAAACCCATAGTCGTATTCATGTATATAAATGATATGTCGTGTACCACGGTGTAACAGGCACCTTAACTTTTAGATTGTACTTCAATGTTAGGTAACAACCTTATGTAACAGTCATCAATAGATTGTCAAGCTATGTACAGGATTACCCTACACCTTGAAAAGACTGGCAAACGCACACAAGGACATTTTTATTAACACACTTCTGCTTAAACTATTGTAGTGTCATCGCTACACACACCAGGTCAGCAGGAAGCTAAGCGAACTTGGAGGGGAATTTGCAGTGCTTAAAACATCTTTTATATCTATTATGAATCTATTATAATAACTGACAATTAAAGCAGTGTGCAATTTCTAAGCACTTACAAAAATCTGGTAAGATCATCCATAATCAACAAGTTTACAACCACAATTGTGCAGTTTACTGTTACAGAACCAAAATGTATATATATTCAGTGATGCGACTAACGCGTTAGTAACGGATTACGTTACGTAATATTATTACATAAGTGGGTAACGAGGTAATATAACGCGTTACATGAAAAGTGAAAGTATTGTTATTACAGTTACTTGCATGGTTTACCTTCGTTACTTTTCCGTTACTTCATTGCCCTGTCAAAAGCTTATTTATGGATATTCCACATGTTAATTTGCAGTCATAATGAGTCCATTTTTCAGTTCACTGCTTCTATCTGATATTTGTTGATATTTGCTCTTTGTTGAAGTAGTTGACACTCTCAAGCCACAGACTATGTGTTCATTTTAATATGAATATAATATTCAGGAGAAAAGATAGTAATAACATAGTTAGAGTGAAGTGGGCTGCTGCCCTCAGTTTATCATGCTGATTGCACTACTGGTGGCTCCATCTATAAAAATCAAATGATATAGGCCTATTGCATACCAGGGAGCATGAAGGGAGGTAGGTGGGGAGTTAGAGGAGGGAGGTAAAATAGAGTCACACTACGGAATTTAAAATACTAACAACAAAGAGATCCAAGTGTCAGTCTAATGTGTGGTTGTTCTATAACCAGGCCTAGTATTTTCACCCAGAGAATCTTTGCTGAAGTGATTATTTTGTGCAGGGGACTCTAATTTCCAACTTTCTAAGGTGTTATTACATCAATGTAGCCTACTGGGGTCTGTTCTCATCATTTGGCCTATATTACAAACACAATGCGAAGAAATAAACCAATGTAATAAGTAATATATAATATGTAATATTATTACTTTTTATCAATTTTCAAAGTAATATGTAACGGATCATATTACATTTTTTAAAAGTAATATGTAATATGTAAGTAGTTACTATGACTGAGTAACTAGCACAACACTGTATATATTGGGTTTGAATATAAGAGCCAAAAAAGTTTCATGGGGTATTCTTCGTATCTTGCTTCACAAGTGAACAGCAGAAACACTTAAAAAAAAGTCTTATGGAATCCAACATTACTAAAATGAAGTTCAAAAGTTCCAGAGATTGAAAATTTTTTGATAAATCTTTGAATAATCCTCCTTTAATAAAATAATAAAGAAGATGTTAGCAGTCCTGTCTTCGGCGAAGAAACTTCTACAAACCCCTCAGCATTTTTGGTCTTACAGCACTCGCTTGGGGGTTCTTTCCATGAACTCGAGAGCAGACTCATGCATGATTGACAAATGTTTAAGCCTCAATTAAGGCCAATTTAAGATAAACGGTTCCAATCTTCAAGATTTTAGTAATACTGATTATTGAAATGGTAGCGAGATCCATTTATCAAAACCCCATTGCTTCTTCATTGGTTTGGCTCTGTAACAGCAAACTGGCAGCCCCTATTTCAACTGTAGTCAGTCAAGATTCAACAGCCAATCACACTTTCTTAACTTCTCACTGTACACATTCATGGCGTGGAGGTATCACATCTCTTAACTTTGGTTTAACGCAACAAACGTCATTGATATGTCAGTCGCAACTAACATGAGAAAAACAGTTTCTAAAATTCACTTAACTCACTGAAGGCAAGGTACTAAGGTCGAGATAAACAAGTAACAATCAAGATAAACGGCAACAACCATCCTAGGACAGAGTGCAATCCTCTACAGGAAACCTGTCCTCTCTCAAGGGTCTATTTATAGCTTTGTGATCCGGGTTGAAAGACACCTAGCGGACTAACAATGTAATAAATCTATCTACCAAAGCACTTGTTTTAATATAGCCATGTAACGTCCCCTTCCCCACATTTATAGTCATTTCCCTACCAACTTGCAGTTTTCATACTCTTATACTCTTATTGTACTTGCAACATAACCCAAGATACTCTAACTTTTTAAACGACACCCCAAAATTGTGCACCATTAGAAAGCACAGAATTTCAAACTACCAATAATTCAACAGTTCATTAGATTTTATCTACCAAACTTCAAAGAAAGTTCTATGAACTTAGCGAAAATATGTGGGCATCAGTACCATACAAATATTTAGCAACCTTTCATTATTTAGTAATGCCCTTACAAATTAAGTTTTAAGAACAAGAACCATCTTACAAACTTATAAAGCAAATTTTTGATTTCTGTGTAAACAATACTTTGGCTCACATGATGTAATGTATTAATTCATGAAAAAAATTTGTACCTGTGATTCTTCTAAGAACAACCAGTCAAAAACCAAAAATGAAGGTTCAAAGGCAAGTAATTTAGATATCTGAAAAATTATCAGTATGCTCTAACTCGCTCATACAAATACTTCAGTACCCACATTTGTAAATAAATAATTACAAACTAATTACGCAAATCTATGGTCCAAGCCAACTATAATTAGTCAAAATACACTAAATTAATACGTAATGAAATTTAATAGTAACCATGGCAACACAGTGTAACAATAAGTACATCTCTGGACAGTAACGAATGAACATCAATGTTTGGAAGATTAGTTCATCAACAGAATCACACAGCAGTATTCATGACATACATAAAAGAAACCTTCAATTACAATCTTCTGGAATAACGGGGTTAGTACCCTTGGTGCTGGATCAGCCAACACAGTACAACCTGTGCAAACCTGTGCAATGCGACATTTAAATAAATAACAAAATAATCTACTATGACTAAATTCAGACCAGCTGCAAACAACTCTAATTGCATTAAAATCTGTTAAATATATTAATCGAATTTACTGGCAAGAGGTTTGGTAATTAACAAGTATGTACAAGATAAATACCAAGCCATTTCACAACACAATTGAAACATTTGGAACCGAAGGTACCATGTGTCATACGTACATCTGCACTTGTGCTCAAAAACACCAAAATAACACTGAACACTAACCTAGAAAAAAGTCAAAATACTTTTTAATTCTTTGTTATATTGCAACTTCAAAGTCATCAGATGGAGCAATTTCATTTTTAATTTTTTTTTTCAAAGAATTAATACCTTTGATAAAACCTATTTCTATGTTAACACGACGTAACACACTGTAGTTGCATTTTGTCAATGATTTTGATCCAGTCATACTCAAAACTATCTTTTACACCAGTGTCTTCTTTCTAATTACTCTGGCTTACAAGTTATATCAATGATCTGGAAAAATATGAACGCTTTGTCACACTGCAAAAATTGCCATTTCTCAAAAGTAATATTTGGTGGTGATAAACGAAATGCAGTGAATGCCATTGTGCCATACTGTAAACCAGGTGGTGGTATAAACTGCTTTAAAAACAGAAGAGAACAATTCTTGAAGCAGAATTGAATCCATGCTTGCAAATGCAGAGTGGGAAGATGAATGCTTTGGCTTTGAGAGGCGAGTGGTGGCAGATCGGTGTCGCCGGACCACTCTTGATCGGATGTAAATGGGATGTCAAGTCAAACAGACTCAGACACGGGTCAGACGCAAGATCAAGACGCAAGATCAGACGCAAGACTCCTTCATGCAGTACGTGTTGGACCAGGTGGTGCACGTTGAGGACATGCTGCTTGACCGTGTCATGGGGCCGTGCCGGGGCAGGTTGGAGTTGGGCGTGTTGGGGTGGGAGCTGTGGGAGTTGTTGGTGATAGCAGAGGGGCGCACAAACTGGCAGGCCATGGTGGTGGAAGGCGATGCGGAGGAGGAGCCAGCAGTGGAATTGCTGCGACTCAGTCCGTGCAACTTGCGGTTGCTGGCGGCCGAGGGCGATATAACGCCCCTGTGCTTGCTGGAATGGCCTCCCATTGGAGGGGACATCATGGTGGGACGCTGGGCAGGTTTGTGGCCGAGAGTCTTGTGTGTTCCGAGAGAGGAGGGAGAGCGAGCGGTCATGCTGCTGCTGCGAGTCAATAGGCCTCTCTCGCCCATCTTTACGGGGACTGGGGAGGGCAGTTTGTGTCCGACGGGGGGAGGCAGGGGAATGTTGGTGGGGGTTGCACTGCGGGTAAGTAAGGATCCGTGGCGGGGGCTATCGGGGGTGCTGGCAGTGCTGCCGTTCGTCACGGGAGGGTGGTGGTGTGCGTGGGGCGAGCGGTTATTGCTAACTGGGGAAGGGTTGTGCTGGGGCGTGGAGTGGCTCACTATCAGACCACTGCTTTGGCTGGATGGGATTCTAACGGGTGAACTGTGCTGGCTGGAGTCGTCACTGGAGGTCAGCCCTTTGTTGTTACTGCTGCTGCTGGTCGTGTGGACTGTGGCGTAAGCGGGGACTCTTCTTTGGAAGTTGGACTCCTTCTCCTCTTCCTGCTCCTCCTCTTCTCCCTCTTCCTCAAACATCCCTTCATCTGAAAAGCAAACAGCAACATGCATCATGCCTCATGCTCGTGAATTCTGCTCGCTTCATCTACATTTTTAATACAGGAGTGCACTCAAGAACAAATTAATAAGTAAGTTAAAGTAACTCATTTAAAGTAACCAATTAATGCACCAGCGACTTTACTGCATGAAGCCCAACCAGTGTGTGTGATGTGAATGTGTGATATCCTTTACATGCAGTGCTCTTTAGATAAAATTTATGCAATATGCAACTGAGTTTAATTGAAAATGAAAATTTAGGCATTGAAATATACCATAATATGCATCATGTCTTTGTACAACTATTGTTACAACATGTACTGAAAGTGTTCAACCATCTCTGTACAATCATTGATATGAAATAATTTATGATAAATAAATATGTCACATTTATGTACAAGAAATTTTTAAGAATTGATTAGTAAATGGTAATGCTTTAGTTACACATCCATGGATTTCTGGACATGCCTGAGAGAGTCAAGAGGTTTACAAGACAATGTTTGTCCTTGTTGGTTTCTCAGCAGGTTGTTGCGGCTTGGGGCTTTTTGGCTTCTTGTCCATTTTGTGTATTTTGTACCAAGCTTTGGTGGCGGACACGGAATTCAAGGGTTGTTGTCTTTTCTCCTTCCTCAGTTTCATCTGCCGTCGTTCCTCCTCCAACAACGCTCTGTGGTCCGTCTGCTTTGCCATCTGTTTGGCCGTCGTGTCTGCCCCAGGCATAACAGCAGCAATCTGTTGCTGTTCGGAGGCTTTTGCTAAACTTTTCTCCAAACCATTTCCCCAAGTTTTGTCAACCTGCTTTTGTTTGCTTGATGGCTGTGTGCCCATAGTTTTTTGTCCATCATTGGACACATTGTTAGAATGAGACACCTTTTCTCTCCTGTCGTCTTTTTGTTGATCTGTTGTTTTATGCAAATCTTTGACCTTTTGTCTCTTCTCTTCTTTTTGCATTTCTTGCCCTTTCACTCTCTTCTCTTCCTTCTGGACATTTTCTTTTCTTTTCTTCTCTTCTTTTTGCTGCTCTATCAAATCCAACCCTTTTTTCCTCTCCTCTTCTTTTTGCAATTCCTTTGCTTTCTGTCTTCTCTCCCCTTTCTGAGGTTCCATTGCTTTCCTGGTCTGTTCCAAGTTATTTTTGTCTAACAGGTCTGGGTCTGAACTGTCGGTGGTGACACCTGCTATTCTAGATGTCCTTGACCTTTCACCTTTGGCAGACGTGACCTTGGCAGCCATTTTCCCCTTGGCAGGGCCACTGTCTTCCTTGCCAGGGACCTTTCCTGTATCTTTTTCCACAATTGTTTCTTTATCTTTTTCTCCCTTGCCTGCAACTATTTTGGCAGGGACAGCAGCTGACATCTTGTTGGACATGGGACTTGCATCTTTCTTGGCCTTGTCAAAACCTTCTTGCAATTTTTGCAACTGTCTTTTCAGGTTTTCTTTTGCTTCTTTGGCTATAGCTTTCTTTGCAGTCTCGGTATCTGCTGTAGTCGTTTTGGAGCTTGGACTCTTTTCTATTTTTTTCTCAGTTTCTATTTCAGTTGTCACTTTATTCTGAAACCTTGTTTTCTCATAGTCCTGCTCAAATTTTTTGATATAGGCATCTGGAATATCTTTGTTCTTCGGTTCAACCACATAACTGGCTTCCTGTTCATTTTTCTTCACATGAATATGCTTAGAATTATCAGAGCAGTCAGAGCTAGCAGTATCACTCAATTCGGAACTTTTAATCCCGACCAGACTGTGAGGACCACTTTTATCAGTCTTTAAGATTGGTTTCACACCATACATGGCAGGGGACCTCCATTCGGGATTGGTTGTAAATTCCACTTTTTTGATTGGATAGTTTCTTTCTTTAGCATCAGATACAGTTTCACTTACATGCAAGTTTGGCGGTGTATCTTTATTGTCCTTTTTTATTTTTAAATGGAGCTTGTTTTTATAAGCTTTGTGTCCAACCACAAAATTCCTTAAGTGTTTCTTGGCATACTTAACCCTGTGGTTGTCCACTTCATCTTGGGATTCTACGTCTGTTTGTGTGCTCGCATGCAACATTTCTGAACTCTTACTATGCTTACTTGTCTTTTCGGTCTGAGATTTTGTTGGCCTTTTGTCCTTGGTGCTAGATTGAACTGAGTGTTTGGCTTTGGTTGGTTGCTCAATGACAGTCACCTTGGGAGCCACCTTTGGTTCTGCTTTCACTAGTTCTGTCCTCCTGGATGAGTCAGGGTAACTTTTGCCGTTATCCCTGTGAATGTGAGGTATATTTACAAGCACTGCCACCTGGTGCTTTTGGCCAACATCCACAGGGGTCTTCTCCAATCGAATCACTCGTTTCTTGTCAGCGATCACATCAAAACTCCTTTGAATCTGGGCTTGTTGAGTGGTCTTCGGTTGGACGAACCTGTCCTCTGTATTACCTGATTGCCATGCTGAGGTGGCTGGTATGCCATAATTGTCTACCCTGGCAGTTCTCTTCACCATAGCAGTGTCACTTTTTGTTGTTATTAACTGTGGCTCCTCAGATTCAGGGAAGTACTTCTGCTTGACGATTTGCTTGTGACCGTGATTGAGAGCTTGGACTACCTTGAGCTGTTGCTGAGCGTTAAAAACATTGATTGGATCTCTCTTATACCGGGCAGGGTCTGCACTGTTCTGTGCCGATTGTCTACTACTGAAGAGGTCCTTGACATATCCATCCCGCACCCGATGTACGACCATTTTTCGAGAAGCACTGGAGTCCGAGTCTGACCAGGATGAGGAAGTGAGTTTAGACGAGGGAGACCAAGACCGTGATCTCGCTAATACGGGTTTCTTCTTCATTTCTGACGTTCTAGGTCTTGGACGTTCTGCAACTTTAGTTAAGTCTTTACTTGGTTCTCCCTTTTTCCTGCCAATGATAGCACTTTGAGATCTCATCTTTAACCCTCGGTCAAGTTTAAAAGCAGGGTGAACACTCGAACCCCTGTAATCATGATGTTTCGTGTGTTCCAGCTTCGCCCATAGAATGTTTGTCTCATCTAAACTTTGCTGAGTTCGCAATATTTTTCGCCTTGAAACATATTCCTGACTTCTGCTGTTGGAGAGTTGATTCTGATGCGAGAGTTGATTCTGATGTCCTTGTTCTGTGTAACCTTTGTGGTTAGTATAAGTTGTATTTTGGTGGTAACTTTTACTACTTGTTAACTTAACCGCCCTGTTTTTCTTAGGCCTACCTTCTAAGAGATCTTCATGGGACTTGCTGACTCTCGGCCGGTACTCCAAGTTTGCAATATTGTAAATCCACCGGGAGTTGTAATTTGGGGAGCGCCCGACCGACCGCCGTCTGTAGAACAGCAAGTAGGCCGCTTTCGTCACTGTCTGGTCCTCGGCTATCCCTTTCACTTGGCTGTCGTCAAACACGTACCACTTGTCGTTGGCTGGGTTGCGACAGTAGGCTGGAAGCAGAAACACACACTAAAGTTAGTTGAAGTCACAAGAGTTTAGATCAGACTTGACATCAAACTCAATAACCCATTGATATTCTCATGAAGTTCACAAGTCCTTAGCAATTTTCAGCATATTATACTAAGTCTATCAATGATTTTGTATCAAAAATAGGTTAATAAATACAAACAGCTTGTTATTGCTTATATTCCGGACAGTGGACAGTTAATGTTGCACCACAATATTTCAATACAGTATGATGAACGGGAGATTACTTTGGTTCAAACACAAAATATACATCGCAGAATAGTGGGGTTCACTTGGGACGTGAGGGCTTTGTTGGGGTATGGTATTTGTTTGGGCAAGGCCACATGGGATCTAATGTATTGCACTGATCAGGGAATATAAAATATTGAAACAAGCGGGATCAGGGCCATTGTGTACCTGTGTAGTGTCCCCCTTGCATATTTCCATAATGGTTGCACACTGCATACAGATCATACAAGTAGTCGTTGGCGGAAGTCCCAGTATGTTTGCTGAGTCGCCATGGTGACCAGCCACTATTGTGCTGGTTGCCATGGCTACGTTTTGTGGCATGTTGACTCATATCGAGACCTTGTATGGGGAATGTAATTAGTGTATTCAACTTTGTCCTTCGCACCCCCATCTGCAAGAGAGATAGAGAGAAGTTAATAACAGCATTTAGTCCACGGCAATTGCCAATACTAATGGGTCCTAATTGCACTACAGCAAGGCTGTGGCAGCCAAATCATTTGCAATGAGCGACATTAGCAAGCAGTGAGGGCTACCTCCTCGTCCGTCTGTTTGAATCGCTTCAGGTGAATCACAAGAACGTCAGGCAGGGACCACAGGCTAAGCGTCTTTGTAGCACCTCGTTGCCGCTTCTTGCAGGCAGGGCACAGCCAGGCGTCATCTCCTCCCAACTGAAACACAAATTCAAAATATTACTTCTACCTCCCAGGACCATTATAACTAAGTCTACGATCTGATGACCTTAATCAAAGTTCATTGAGTTTATATCTTCATATAAGTCAAATTTTGATAATTAAGATAAAGACACATGCATTTAAGCATTTAATATTTGTGTAACATGACCTATGCACCTCAATTGCCTCACGCTTCGATATTAAAAATTCATAATTTGTTGCTAAAGACATAACCACCAAAGGAATCCACAACACAAGAACATGATATTGAAACAACATCTCCGCTCTCATGACACACAATCACACGGTCAACTTGCATCAAGGCTTCAAGACTAATATTGATAATAAAACATGAAGTCAATTCCATACACCAGATTTTTTCTCCCTAAGTGAACATGACACAACAGAACTAATCACATCCTGAGCGGAAGGTCTACCGCTGCCCTGAGGTCAGCCAGGAACTATGCGTCTTACAAGGAATGAGAGATTAGCAGACTTTATCCCCGAACAGCAATTAATCATGAGATACTTGATTATACAGTCACTCTATCAAACAGAGGACACAGCTCGTATTAAAGGCAATGATGAATCTTAGCGAAATCTGCGAATGACAGCTTACCATATGTGGACTATCATCAATCTCACAAGCCTCGCTTTGTCAAAAAGTAATCAGCTTCCTTTTTGCCATTTTGCAAGGAAGATGTGAAACAATGCTTTGGCAACATCTCATCTAGGACACATATATATACGAACTGTGTTATTCATATTTTTCTAGATGAAGTCATAGACACCTAATCCTCCATTGCAACTATACATAACTCCCTGAGGATTACGGGACAATTGTAAAAAGCAGTCAGACTTGTCTAGAACAGGACGCTAAAAGAAGACACTATTCAATATTTTCTGAAAATATTTTGAGAAAAAGAATGCTAGTTTGCCTGATAATCTCCGGCTACAGTCTACTGAGAAACTTTCACATGTACAATATATACAAAAAGGCCTGAAAATTATCAGCGATCTGGTGCAGTTAAAGACAATAACCTTCCGGCATGTGACCAATGAGGATCACACAACGGTGGCAGCAATCAATGAACTGAAGAACTCAGACTGCGGAATTTTTAGTGACTATGAAAGGCTTAACTTTTGCACATATCTGTGTATATCATAAACATAATCATGTAGTTTATTTTGATTTTTAAATATATATTTTTGTACAATTATCATTAGTATAACAACATTTTTGATAGTTCTTTTAAATGTATTTCTTGTACTAATCTGTATTTTTTCAAATGTATACCATGATATCCAATTCATGTGTATGAATAAAGATATATATATATACTACTGTTGTCAACCAATGAAAACAAAACATGGGCCATACTTTTTTTGGGCAATTTGTAAAACAATCCAAGAAGCATAAAGAGGCTGAGAGAACAAAGCCCTCAATTATTATTGACAGTGTACACTGGAGATAACAGTCACAAATGACATCATGTCATATTAAATTACTGAAGCTATGACAGCGTTACCACAGAACTTTGGAAATACGATTTGAGTTAAATATGAAATATACACATAAATCTTTGCATTACCTTTTCTTCTTGTGTGTACAAAGTGAAGCACTCTTCAAGTGTTCCCAGCACGGGCTGTTGGTAGGCCATGTCCACTTGCTGTACACTGGCATGTTCCTCCACATTCTCATCTGCCGTGTTTACCATACTGCAAATTAGGAAAGAGAAACAAAACAAACGACTTAAACAATTTAAACATGCAATGTCACACATATTCCATTTCACATAAATACCTAACTTTGTCAGAATAAGGCTCATGTCCACATATGTAGAGTTGTAGACACATATATTTAGATTCACTATTTGGTGATGAATTACAAAACAAACAGATAAAGAAAATAAAATTAATAGACAGGGTGAATGAAGAAGTAGATGATTGACTGAGAAATTAAGAATCACTAAGATTTGCAGACAAATTTCCAGTTTAGAAGGGACACACAACATTGAACTTTCAAAACAATTTAGTATAAAACAGGAGTCAGGCACTCTTCTTTTAGACTTGATCAGAAGCATCACCAGTGTCAGCATTGCGTAGGACCATCAAAGCAATGAGAAATGTCAGGCCAAACATTCATTTCGTGAAAAAAAGCAGCTCGTTTCAGATGTAGCACTCCTCTTCAAGATCAAACAGAGATCAAATATTTGTGCCGAAACAACACCAAGATCACAGGCAATTTATGAACATTTACATGAGTGAAATGTGATAGTTATACACAAAATTGTGACACATCCAAGGCAGATCAACTTGGGTCTGACACTGATATCTTGATGCATCCAAATGAAACAACAAAAGACGGGCATTTTGTCAAGTCCATTTTCTGATCAGAAGCACAAAGCCACAAACACGACAAAAATACCAAAGTTCAGAGAATTTCTGTGAGTGATGGAAATTTGATTTCACTGCATCCTGTGTGCTGTGTGGAAAATGCAGCGACACTGACATTGATTATAATTCTCAAATAATTCTCACAGACAGAAGGTTCCAAAATAGAATGTCACCAAACAGAATATTCTGATACTGAGAGACTCGGGAGTCATGAAATAAACATTGTAATGGATTGAATCACGTCATACTTTTTTTATGGTGCCTCAGAACTACAAAGACTACAATTACAAGGGATTGATTGGGGAACAGCAAGATGTACGGATGTTATGAAATTGTTCTCTTTAATCATAGCACAGCGAGGTTAAACTCCACTGCCAAGTGTTACGCAATTTTCAGCCTTTGTTTAATGGCATGCAGCTGATGCAGGGAACAGAAGGTTGGCAGATTTATGGAATTGATAGAATGTCCTCATAGCAACGGGTCATAGCAACGGGTGGTGGCAACGGGTGGCTTTCTATCTTCAAGAGCCACCAGGCGGAGGCAGGGCCTCTGGCAATGAGCCCTCTGAGCAAATTAATTTGGATAATCCCATGCTAATCAAACAGCTCATCCAGCTCACTATGGCCTTGCAAATAGTAAGCTTTTTCGCAGAATGATATTCATTGTAACATTAGGTCTAATTATGAGAGTCATATTTCATAATAGATATCCACTCTGTCAATAGGAGCAGCTGTAGACTAACAATAACCACCCGACTCCCTGCAGCCCATGATTATGAATGTTATCATGTAATATGACCCCATCCATGATGCGTTATGTGAAGAGGAAGAGAAATGAGGCTGCAATGACAACGCTATAGCACCCCAGTTGTGCGAATTTGTAACTATTTCCAAATAACTTCACATTTACACGACCACAATGATAGCCAGACGCTGTAAGTGTAGCCTTCCAACACAACTTCTTGCCACGCACAAAGTTTGATTGGCGGTGAAGCCACAATGTCTTACCATTACCCCATGGATGGGGTCTTCTCATTGCCTGAGAAGCCAGCATTATGAGAATATATAGACACCAATACAAAGGGTGTTCGATTTTACAATCTTATGATCTCATTATGATTATTATGACACAGGTTCATTATGCTCTTCTTGAAACAGAAGAAGAGTTCACAATGCTAAAATGTTCAAGTACGAAACTCAAAAGTTGTTCCGAATCTGCAGAGTATAAGATATGTACACTACACACTAACAGTGTTGTGTGATACACTTTGGTAGGCTAATCTGGACAGGAGGACACAGCAATGATGCAAAGGATGATTGAGTTCTGCTGTCCAACAAAAGTCCAGGTGACCAGGCCAGAATCAATCAAAACCCGGGCCTAGCGATTGAAAGTCCAGAGTAGCCTACTACCAATATATACAGACTTAACTCGAACTGTATATATTGTAAATATCCTTATATATACCGGTTTCAACTTTATATATTTGGATAATGATATTCATTGTAACATTAGGTCTAATTATGAGAGTCATATTTCATAATAGATATCCACTCTGTCAACCGGTATATAAGGATATTCACATAACGCATATAAGGATATTTACAATATATACAGACTTAACTCGAACTGTATATATTGTAAATATCCTTATATACCGGTTTCAACTTTATATTCAACTATATATATTCCGTTATTCATCACAAGTTCAACTATATATATTCCGTTATTCATCACAAGTTCAATCCGTCCATATTTCTGATGTTCGCTTTCCGTCCAAGTCATCGCATCATATGTACATATATCATCGAATAAGATCTGATCATAGAGGCCCTCAAAGGGCCTGCGATCAGTATTATACCTAACCTAACCTAACCAATTGAGCACCGAGAAAGTACAGCACCATGTGAAAAATGACAGTGAGGAAATAGGTTATGAGACACATTTACACTACCTCAAAACAAGAGGAGAACTGCAGGAAGACACACAGGGAAAAATGATGGAGACATTTGTGAAAGATGAATTTGATACGATCCTCAGAAGAAAGGAATGGGCAAATGCAATTAAGGGATATGATTGCCAGACAAATGAGGAAGAAGATATCTACCACAGCTTCGTTTGTTGGTCCCATTCGGCTATCAATTTCACATGAGGCGGTCCACGGTCTGAAGTGTTGGCACCCAGTGCTCTGAAAAACATGAAAGGCAAGAAATACAATTCATCAGCAAACTACATGGATAAACACACAAATAAACACACAAATAAGCACTCCAATGAATCAAATGAACAGCCGGTGGAGAATTACACAACGGACGTTCCTAAGCAGAACCCAAGAGCATTAATTTTTATGCTCCGCAAAAACAACAAGAAACAAAAGCAAAGAGATCAGCAACATTTACTCTGCCAATCGATTCCGCATTCCTTGCTCGTTCAAATATTTGTGCGATTGTTTCCAATGAGGCTTCACATTACCAAAGCAAGCCACGGGCAAGAGGTTAAGATGCAGACAGCTCTTCAGGGCTAAATGTTTTCAGAAGGCAATTTCAAAGGCAATTTTCAAGTGTATCAAACGTATGACATCTAACAACAATTTAGACATCACCAAGATACTTATACCATTGGAAAAGCCGGCATCTAACTGACAATTTTGCATGTTAGCGCCCTGCTAAGGATTAACACTGTTAAGAACAGCAAATTATTGTTTATTTTGCAAAAATTCGAAGTTAAAATGTATAATAGAAGAAGTGTATGATGTCTAAGTCAGTTAGACACCTCTTTGTGGGGTTCTAACTAATACGTAAGCTCAATGGTTTTGATGTCCAAGTCTCACATAAGCTTGCCGATTTGACTTTCATTAATAACAATACACTGTATTAACTATTAAACTTGTATATTTAAAAATAGCTACATAACAGCATCATCAAAGTGTGTTCTAAATCACTCAATTTTTCCCCCCATTTTTTGGGATTCACCTATAGAAACAGAAAACTTGACATTCTTGAAGTATTTAATTGGTTATCTCTCTCCTTGTCACTACTGCAAATGCTTTGATGTCCAGGTTTAAGGTGCGGATTGTGGAAAAAGCATGGTGTCTTCAAAAGTATACCCCATCCAAGTATTGCAAAGTCAAATAATTATGACATGTTAAAACTGAAGAATGAGTTACTGTGTTGAATTAAGCAGTAGTCCAACTACAAACAAAATTTCAACTGTCATCAGTTATTCTGATACAGCCATTATTGAGCAATAGCAAACTAAGTCTTGAATTAGGTTGGTACGTTTGACTTCTGCTCTTCTCACCGGACTAAGACTCAAGACTCAAGATATTTTATTTCTTTCTGAAACGTTATGTTACAGTAAAGAGGGAGGACATCTCTAAGACAAGTAATTATCGCTGGCGAGATGCCCCCCCTAAAAAAAAATTAAAAGATCATATCATCATCTCAGAGAGATCCATTAAAGAAATAAAATAAACAGTAGCGTACAGAAAATCAAAGCAACAATGGTACAATGAGTGCATATTGGGTGAAGAACCAAATATATATTATATATTATATATTATATAATATGATGAGAACAAAAGTATGAGGACATTAGGATAAAAGCAATATTTCAGAAAAGGTAATTGCACATTTGGAGGAGTATGTAAGTCCAAAGAATCTGAGAATATTTCATAAAATTTGATGAGAATCACATGTCAACAGATTCTGAACTTATTTTTTATATCCTTGTAGAATTTGCAATGCACAATTTGCACTTTAAGAAGTAGCTTAGAGACCAAAATTCCTTTGTTACATGGTATTAACTAGGTATTCAAACATATATAGCATAATGGGATATTACACAAGTTTTCATAGTTCTGAATAATTTGTAATTTGATGTATTTTGCAAAACCCTGTAAACTGTGAGTATGTATCTTATTTTTGAAATTCATTGGAGCATTATTTATGATAGCAGGTAATCTAAAACGAATACTATTTTTGACAAAATCATGCTTCTGCTGGGGTATTCGGAAAGCATATGCATGCCTGGTGTTGTAATTATGCATGTCAACGTTTCTAGTGAAGACAGAAGTTAGGAATATTTTCGGCAACATTCGATTTTCAAGCCTATATACGAATTTATACTCATTCAATTGCAGAATATCAGTAACTTTCAATAATCTAAGAGACTTAAAAATAGGTTCCGTGTGGGCATTAAATTTTGCATTCATTACAATTCTGACAGAACGTTTTTGTACTTTCCCAAGTCTCTCAGCATGGCTTCCCCAGACAAGTATTCCATAATTCAAATATGGTAGGACCAACGAGTTATACAGTAATAACAAGATACTCTGAGGAAGAAAATTCTTAAGTTTATTCATTATTCCATTAGTCTTTGCAATTTTCTTGGCTATATGATTTGTATGAGGTTTCCAACTGAGACTTGAGTCAAAAATAATGCCTAAATAATTAAACTCTTCCACAAATTCTATTGGTTTATTCTCTATGTTCAGAATAGGTGTTCTAATTTTTTTCTGTTTCGTGTGAAATATCATTGCTTTGGTTTTGCTCGTATTCAAGGATAACTTATTTAACTTAAACCAGGTGTTAATTTTTTCTAATTCTTCATTAATTGCACTATCCAAAGAATGCCAGTAACGTCAAAAGCTTCCAGCGAAGTGTATAATGCCGTATCATCTGCATAAACTACCGTTTAAATTGGTCACAAGTATATACAAGATCGTTCAGATATATGATAAATAGTAAAGGTCCAAGAATAGACCCTTGCGGAACCCCAGTAGCTTGAATCAGGCAAGGTAAAAATACAAGACGTTGTAGTAAGACTAAGGTTTCAGACCGAGGATTACGGTTAAGACCCAAGCAACTCCCCCGAGGAGTCTTCAGTCGAGCTCAACTTAAATGGATTCTCAAGAGCCAACGGCAGAGTCAGACATAAAGTGCTATTCTTCATCTCAGATTGCGATTGCTGGTCTGTAACTGTGTGAGTTCACTGTGACCTTAGTTTGTAGCCTGATGTCACTATCCACAAAGACAGCAACCACTGCTATCAAGCAGATCTACAAGGAGACGGAAGGACTTTGCCTTACAAATAATGATTGTATGTTGAAAACAAGCTAAAAAGGTAATGCATCTACAAGCCTCAGCCAGTTCAGGGCTATCATATTTAGAAGCACGGTTAGATATAAACTTTCAAGACACAAGAAGTTTATTTACCCTCAAAATTACATTATTATACTGAACTACTATATAAAATTTCTTTCCCGGCAACTACAGAGGCAAAAGAATTCAGGATAAAGTGGTTTCAAGAATTCACTGGTGTCTCGGGGAGTGTATTAGGGATGTACTGCACCCACCCATGATATAACCTCACATTATAGATTATATATTATATATTATATATTATATATATATATAAAGGTGTACAGCAAATGATTGTGATATGTATGATACTAACTTGTCAATGGTTGGCATGTACAGCGGATGCTCCACATCGTAAGGCAGATAGCACTTTTCCTGTAGACCCTCCACCACTCTCAGTTTGAACACCACACCAAGTTGCTGAAACAAACAGAAAGTTATAACAATAAATGTGAACATTATACATTTAATGCATTCATGGCTGTGGAATCCATAGCTGCTCATGACAGTTACAGTAACTGGAGCTCCAATGCTGCCAGCATCCTTCAGAGCCATAATAAAATCATGAAATCACACAATCAGCATTCCTATGTGCTACTGCTTTCTCAGCACAGCATAGATAAGGTACGGACAACTGTGACTCAGAAAGGCTTTATTTTCCCGGAATAGAGGCTACCATCATTTCTCATTGTATACTATTATACAAATATGGGCGCAGGAGATCTCGTGACCTCAGTTAGCAGTGAGAGAGTTTGTGTTTTACTTCCCCTCAGACTTCAGTAGCAGACATGGCCTCAAGTCAAGAAATTCACCCATAGAATTGCAAAAAAAAGTTCCAAAAGGACAGTACATGCATCTAAACAAGGAATCCCAACAATTGAACAACCTGCCAGAAGTTAGTAAGACAGTTGCAAAGGCTATTGCATCCTTGTCGTATTATTCATATTCACTTGCTTGAACATTGTCAAAAGTACTATGCTGAGGCCGAAAGACCCCCCCCCCCACCTTTGTTTGAATGGATACATCATACCTAACAATGCTGATAGGCCTACTATAATTACACTGTTGAACTTACTTATAGACCTTATGGATTTGTGCTCATTGAGCTTCCTGTGCTCATAACAGAACCCTAACAATAATAACAAGAGTAAGCTGATAAGAGGGGAATGCCATTCTCACAATGTGAAAGCATATCATGCATTTTATATGACAAAATGAAAGCTCATTATTCATTCATCAAGTTTCATTGAAGGCAAAATTCCCAAAAGGAAGGAGTAAATGGCAAAACTGAAAATAAAACAAGGAAGTAGGATTCGAGATATAAAAAAACAATTCAAGAAACTGTTACAATGCTACAACAGACAGTTACACGATGCATTCATTAAAGAAGCTAATACCTCGGTATTACATATTCAGATTCAAAATGACTTTGCAAATTATTCAGAACCTCATTGAGTCATCATTATCAGGACTGAAAAAATTTGAATTTCCAGGAAATTAACAAATAATGGATGTTTCCCGGGACCAGATGCAAAATTTCACCGTGATCAAGGACAGACGTCAATGGTGTCACGAAAATCACAAGCTGGTTTTGAAAATGCTGTACCATCTTCAAAAATTTCCATTGAAATCTAAATATTTTCAGGCAATGGCATGCCCGAATTCCCTACTATCACCAGCCATGATTAAGCTTGTGAAGTGTTACATTTCAAAAGTGATGAACAGGATACACATACCAGGCTACATGCAGCATGGAATAGAACAGTAATAGAACTACAAAGAACCAATGACATCAAGATCAAATTTTCATTATTTTGTTTTTACGATTTAATAATGTGTTGAAGTGGAGCATTTCAGCATTGTTCAAGGGCACAATGTCGTGGCAGCGCTTTAGCAAGGTTTTGGATCGGCTCATCACACTAAAAGGTCAACTGTCAATGCTACAATAATGGAGATAAAACAGGCTTGGCTACACAATCAGTTGAAGAAACGCGGCGGTAGGTTTGGCAGTTTATGCACCATCTGCAGTTTTGCTGCGGTGGATGTGACACTTCACATGGTTCACACGATGCCTTTTCTATACATTGTTTGCAGCTGGAAAAGCTTACCTTGCAAATTAGAAATAGGGATTGTATTGAAAAGCAATACAAATCTTTTAGGATTCCTTATAAAACTAATCGACGTCACATATCTAAAGAAACCGAGAAATCTTGAAATATGCCAAGAATAACCATTCCAATCTGAGATACCTTTGCTATTGTGGGAAACTACAAGGGAATGTGTCAGAAACACCTATCGTTTGCAAATCAGTGTTGGCATATCATTGAAAAGTGATAGGAAGACATTGTCCAGAAAAGCTTTTTTTGTCACCGTAGGTTTTTTAAAATTGGAGGTAACTGGTCTGTCTGGGTGCACAATTCACAATAGATTGATCAACCTCACTCTTTTTCTAATTGCAATTGTCCAATCTTTGCTTGTAACAGTCATTTATAAATCTCAATCTTCTCAAAATAGCCATTGCTCAATCTCACTCTTCTTCTGATTCAATTGATCAATCTCCCTCGTCTTATGTTATTAATTAAGACACCAAAATGAACAAGAAATCATCTCGGAGGGTCGCACTGTGGCATAAATCTATCTCAGTCAGGCAGCTGGGTGGCTGAGTGCTTAAAGTTCCCGCCTTATCTGATGAAAGTCTTTTCAGTGAACCTTTTCAAGCAAAATCCAAGCTGGATGTCGTTCGAATGAGACGTTAAACTGGCGGCCCTTGTATCAGTGTCTGTGCTGGGCAAGCAAAAGATCCCTCACATGGGGTAAATGTGTAACATGTTGAGGACTCCTGCTCTCTCTCCCATCTCATCAATCAACCCTTGTGAGCGCCCAGAACTAGGCTTAGAGGGCTGCACTCACCATATCTTTCTATCCATCTATCAAGATATATGAACCCTCTGGCGGACAATACAATCTTTTCTTGAGACAGGAGTGTTACAAAAAGGTACAAAAAGGTAGGTCTAGATCTTGGAGGGAGATAGGACAAGACTTGGGCACCACATCAGATGCAACTGAAGAGAAAGCCCAAGCAGGGTCCCACAGCATCAGCCTCTATAGCTTCTGCAGCTTCTGCAGCTACACCACATCAGTCTGGGTTTGCCGAACATCATGATGCTGCCAGCCTCTTCCTTATTCCCAGCTGCAGTGCCACTTGTCTGCCACCGAAGCTCTCGCTCCGTCCCTAGGGCTCACGGCAAATACTCCAAAGGCACCTCCAGAAATTTTAAATGGAGCTGTGTGCTTAAGCTCAGTG